>JANAVB010043620.1:2456078-3056078 GCA_029216955.1 Iris pallida
TGAAAATGAGTTCGGACGGCGGACACGAACAGTTCATTGTTCAAGTTCGGGACGGACGAACACGGAAACCACTGTTGTTAATTTAATCGGACGGTCCGCGGACAAATTAAATATATTACCAAAAGTTATATTTATCAAATACCTTAATAGTTGTTCAAATATCTAGTTGAAAGAAAATACAATTGAGGTTATAGAATACAACAAACAATAGTAAAGGATAAGAAAATCGAGACGGGACAACAAAAATTTGATGCAAAACCAAAATTTATGACATAATTGATACAAAACCAAAAGAAGTCTCCATTATCGGACTGTTCGCGGACTAATTCGGACCGGACATGGATATGATCGTGTCCGGGTCCGATTTTTAATCGGACCAAAAAAATGTCCAAGTTTTGTCGTTAATGAATCGGACGTTCCGCGATCGAACCATTACGAGCCGGACACGTACGGACCGGACTACTTTGTCCGTTTTACACCCATAATAACATATACAATACTATATATATTTATATATACACACATATACATATATCTTATACACACACACAAGTACATATATATTTATATATATTCATATATACATACACATATACGCATATATATATATATTTATTCATATCTATATATATCTATATACATATAAACTATATATATCTCTACATATATACGTATATTCCCTATATGCATAAATACTCCCAAAGTCCAAAAATAAATCTTAGGAATATATATTCTAATAGTGTTGGCTTATAATAAATATATATATACAATAATAATACTTATTTCACAAATAATCTAGAATACTAAATAATATATTTTTATTATTATAAATAAAATAACAATAATAATGATACAAATAAGAAATCTATAATAAGTGTACAGACAGAATATGTAGTCTAAATATCCCAACATGCATAAGTGTAATTAGGAAGATATTTATCCTATTTCTAAAATAGAATATTAATTCAGTAATAATAAATTATATTTATGTATATAAATCCTTTATATACGAAATGCTTATTTAACAATCAGAAATAATAAATGCAATATGTACGTCTACATGGACGTTGTTGGTCGTACTGTATTGACTACATGGGCTTGGCTCAGTTCGGTTCCAGTCCAGACTGGTTTGGTACAACCGGGTCTTCCACAAGTCAATAAACCTTAATAATAAATAATTAAATAATAAATAAAATCTTCGGTAAGGGTTAAGTCGCAACTTTGCCTGATTTTCTTAGTTAGGACATCACTATGTCTCGGTCTTCCCTACCAGGGCTAATACACTAGTCAAAGCACGCCACTGCACTATCCGTGCCGTGATTCCTAGTCGCATTGTACTCCAAATTTAATCATGATTAAAAATCATCTACCATAATAATTAACTAAATAATTATTTATAAAATCTAAAAATCACCATTTAAATCAAATAAATAATGAAAAAAAATATTTTTAAAAATTTTAAGAAGGGGAGCTACAGTGGAAGTCTCGCTAAATCAGGAGTTACCAATCGAAGAAGGCCAACTACTACTGAGGGTGAGGAGCACCCTGTTATTGAAGGGGCTTTCGAGTCCAAGAACCGATGAGCCTAAAAACAACAACAATTCTGATGATCATAAAAATCAGACCATGGCTCCTGAAGATTCTGGGACTAATAAAAATCCCAATACTAATACTGTAGAAAATCAAACCCCTACCAACCAAGCTTTTGAAGTCAATAATGCAAAAGTGATTGTCCCAACTGAACAAGTAGAATCAGGGACCGAAAGCAGCTGTTTTCTATCAGGCGGTTCTGAAGCTGGAAGTAGTCAGACAGTTGTGTCTGAAACTACCATGGCCAGGCTTCACTTTAATCTGGATATGCCCCGTGAGATCCCATATGTATTGCCAGGATCAGGTAAAATTTTAACTTTTATTTACCTTAATTCCTGTAATAATGTGTAAAGACTGTGTACCTTGATTACAGTACGTCCTGTAGGGACACTTGCAACAACTACGTCGACCACATTTAGTTTCAGTTCGACCATGGCTCCCCTGGATATGGGGACCCAAACTGCAGAGGAAAGTTCTTCTATGATGCCAGTACTCGGGTCTCCTGGTGTACAATCTGTAATTTTTTTAGCTACTGCAGAAATAAGAATTCAAACAGAAGTGGTACTCCGGGTATCTCAGCGATGAACAGAGCTATCGTTGAAGCTTATACTAATGCTTTCTTCACTTCTCTGAAGCCTCTAATTCAAATGGTCATGGAAAAAGACCAACCTTATGAGTCAGTAAGGGGCCCTTCTTCCTTCATCATTGGAGCCATCCGCAAGATTGATGATCTGGATAGAGTCAACTATTTAGATCATATTTTGAATGAGCTTGAAGAATCAATCAAATCTTATAAAAATTGAACAAGAGGAAACATCTAGAAACTTGAAGATGCTGAATGCTAGGTGATGGCTCATGAGGCTGCAATACGAAAAGCAGAGTTCGAAGCTTCTGTGGTAGCTTTGTCACAGTGCTCTGCAGAGTTAGAATCTCGCATTGTCGAGATGACTCCTTCTGTTGAGTGCTACAAGACTGAAGCTGCAGAGAAAGAAAAAGAAGCTGCTGAATATCAAGTTCGCCTCCAGGATCTAGAAATTGAAATGGCTCGGCTCTAAGAAACAATCAAATCAGCTCGACGATGCAAAGAAGAGGTATTAGAAATGCATCAAATTGCTGCAAGTCAATTAGATGACTTGAGGAGGCAATGGGATGCACTTATCCGAACCGAAGATGCAGAACTGGAACACCGAGCTGATTCGCTGCAAATGTTTGATCCAGAGTCTGGGAGAGCTCTTGCTAGACAAAGGGTACTCGACTCCAGAGTAGAGAGGGCTGATAATTTGAAAAGGCTAATCATTGATCTCAGTACTCAGCCTCCCCAATGAAGAAATCTATAGAAGCTTTTGTCTTTCACATGATATACTTTTTGACATTTTGAACATTATTGAAATAAGAATTAATGCTCTTTTTGTTGTTACATTACTATTTTATAACTATAGTAGATATAAGTAATAGATAAAAATAGAAAAATATGTTCAGAGTTACCGGACATGATACATCTCCTAAAAGAAAATAACAATACTAATTATATCTGTTCAGAGGTAATGTGGACGTGACAGAATATAATTCTCAGAATATTGTCATTTCAAAAGACGACTTTATCAGAGGTAATGTGGACGTAATAAATCGTTGATGTAGATGATAGAATTCAGAGGCAATACGAACATGAATTCATGTATTCGTTGATTATCTTTGAATCAGCTGGGATTCAAAAATAAGATATCTTTTAAAACGATTGGGTTCCAAAAGATTGGGTTTATGATCAGGTGATATGATGTAGATATATTCTGCTGGGGATTTTAATAGTTTATCAGAAGGGTGAACAAAAGATATGTTTTTTTAGTATGTACAACATTTAAAGAATATCTTATATTTCCTTCAGATATAGCACTTTTTTAAGAATTTGTCGTTGATAGGCATCATAGCAACTCGGCCATCCATCTCGGTTAGTTGATAAATTTCATTTGAGAAAACTTTGCTTACAATATAGGGACCTTCCCATTTTGCTTCGAATTTGCCTTTGCTCATATGTGTCATAGTCATAGGATGTCTGACAGTAAGGACTAGTTCGTCTTTTTGGAATGCTCGTACTTTGACCTTTCGGTTGAAAGCTTTAGAGATACGGGCTTGATATAGCTCAATATGTTATTGAGCTAGTAACCGTTTCTCATGCGACACTTCAAACTCCTTAAACCGAAGGCGACCATTATTTTCTGTTGTGAGTTTATTGGCAATTGCAATCCTTAAGGAGGGGATTTGAATTTCCAATGGTAGGATAGCTTCGTATCCATATACCAAGAAGAAAGGTGTACAACCAGTCTGAGTGCATATAGTTGTGCGATAAGCCCATAGACATTCTTCAAGCTTTTCACTCCAGTTTCTTTTATTGGTAGAAACGAATTTTTTGAGAAGCTTGATAATAGTTTTGTTGAATACTTCAGCCAAACCGTTAGCTACAGGATTGTAGGTCGTGGAAGCAATATTATTGATTCTGTTATCATCACAAAATCGAGTAAACTTTTGACTGATGAATCGTGGTCCATTATCATGAATGATTCGTCGAGGAATATCGAATCTGTATATCACATGATGTTTAATGAAGTTAATGATGTTGCTAGTCTTGACTTCAGATAAAGGTATAGCTTCGGCCCATTTCGAAAAGTAATCAGTTATAGCCAGTATAAACCGATATCCTCTAGATGACGGTGGATTGATAGGACCAGTGACATCAATACCCCAAGCTTCAAAGGGTCATGATGCGGCAGTCGGATCAAGGAACTCTGACGGTTGATGGATGAAGTCTGTATCAATTTGACAGGCTCGACATTTTCTTGCATATTCAATGGCATCTGATACCATAGTGGGCCAATAGTAGACCATACGTTGGATATGATCTTATAATTTAGAACCAGGCTGATGTGCACCACATACACCATTGTGAGCTTCCCGTAGTATTTATTTTGCTTCATCTCTAGCAAGACAACGTAAGAGTAGACCATCAAATGTTCGCCGATAAAGGGTCTTAGAAGTATAATTGTAATAGAACTGGAGTGATCACCTACGGATTGTTGTAGCTTCCTTAGAATCTTCAGGTAAAATGTCATGTACCACGAAGTCAATGAAATGAGCTCTCCAGTCTTCATTAATGAAATTAATTTTAGTTGAATTGTTGAACTCAATATTTGAGTTATTCTCAATACAAAATAACTCTCTGTTAGTGATGACAATCATCTGTTACCTTTTCACTGGGATTGCTAATACGGCTACCAGATTAGCCAATACATCAGCCTCTGTATTGCATACCCGACGTACATGTTTAATAAAGAAGCCCTTGAACGAGCCAGCCTAACCGCCGCTTCATGATATGGAACGAAATTCTGGTGTCGAACTTCATACATGCCTCTAACCTGATTGAAGTATACTGTGCCTCGAACTTCATACGTGCCTCTAACTTGGTTAACAATCAGTTTATAATCTCCATTTTCTTCAAGATATTCAATATCTAATTGTTTAGCCAATTGGAGACCAATGAGCAGAGCATTGTATTCAGCCACATTATTAGAACATGACTCATCTAAAGAATAAGCTCTTTGAATAGCCAACCCTTTTGGTGAGACGAGGACGATTCCAACTCCAGCGACAATAGCACCTTTTGGTCTGATTCTAGATGCACCATCAAAGAATAGATGCCAGGTAAGAATTTTTTCTAAAATTATATTGGATTCCAAAGTTTCGTCTGGAATCTCGTCATAGAGTTTAGATGTTTTGGGAATTGGATGAGCTGCCAGAAAGTCAGTAAGAGCTTGACCCTTAACAGACTTTTCAGGAATATAAGCCATATCATATTGTGCTAATAATATGGCCCATGTAGCAAGCCTGGAATTGAGTGTACTAGGCTTCTTCATCAAGACCAGAGAGGGTTAACTCTGGAAATAACATGAATAGTTTGGTCGGTGATATAATGTCTCATCTTTTGAACAGCAAACATCAAAGCTAGACATTCTTTTTCTACTGGGCTATATCGATGTTCAGCTTCGATTATTGTACGGCTGAGATAATAGATAGCTTGCTCATGATCTTCTTTATTCTTTTGAGCTAGTAAGGCACCTAATGAATGATCTATCGCTCGAACATACATCAAAAGGGTATTCCTGAGACTGGAGGTACTAGAACTAGAGGGTTCATTAAGTACCTCTTTATATCTTCAAATGCTTGTTGGCATTCTTCAGTCCAAATAAAAGACATACCTTTCTTTATAAGTTGAGTAAACGGTCTACAACGTCCAGAGAGATTTGAGATGAATCTCCTGATGTACACAAGCCGTCCCTAGAATCCTCGTAGCTCTTTTAGGTTGCGTGGAGGACACATCTCTTGAATGGCTTTAATTTTCTCAGGGTCAATACGTATACCTTTAGAGGTAATAACGAATTCGAGAAATTTTGCCACTAGAGACTCCCAGGAACGACTTAGTGGGATTCATCTTGAGTTGATGTTGGCGTATTAGATCGAATATAGTTCTCAAGTCTTGGATGTGGTCTTCCTTTAGATGACTTTTAACAGCAATATCATCTACGTAGCATTCAACTGTCTTCCGCAAATAATCACGAAAGATAACACTCATAGCCCGCTGATAAGTTATACCAACATTTTTAAGACCAAATGGCATGACAGTATAGCAACAGACTCCGAGAGGAGTGCGAAAAGATGTATGTTTCTCATCTCCTGGATGCATCTTGATTTGATTATATCCTGAGAATCCATCCATAAAAGATATTCGTTCAAATCCGCAAGTATTGTCGATCATGACATCGGTGATCGGAAGAGAAAATTCATCCTTGGGACAAGCTTCATTAAGGTCTCTGAAGTCGATGCAAACTCGGACCTTCCCTGTTTTCTTCATAACTGGGAAAACATTAGCCACCCAGTCAGGATGTTGTTCTTCTCTGACGAAGCCACAGGAGATGAGCTTCTTGACTTCAGCTTATATGACGTTCATCATATCAGGTCGGAATTGACGCTGTTGTTGCTTGACCGACCTTACATTCGACAGAATGTTGAGCTTGTGGGTAGCGATATGGGGATCTAATCCCGACATGTCTTCATAACTCCAGACGAATACGTCAATGTATTCTCTAATAAGCTGAATTAATTCTTGCTTGTCTGCTTCAGGGATGCTTTTACAGATGAAGATTGGTCTTGGGGAGGCTTCGTCTCCAACATCGACTTGAACTAATTGATCTTCGGTAGGCGGCTCACGTTGCCCGAAGCGAAGCTCCTATTGAGTATCCATCTTTTGTGCCCAAGGATCAAATTTGGGGGCTTCGGCAAAGTCGTCGTCGTCTTCCGAGAACTCGACAGTTACCATATTGGATGATGGAGTCACTCGATGGACGTGTCCTACACTGGTGTCTGAATCCTATAAAACAGAGTCAGAAGAGTTAGATCGTTCTTCTTTATCAGATTCGGAGTCTTCTGGAGTCGGAATTGGCGAGGTATAACCCAATCCTCACTTCGTTTTGCTGTAATATTGTTGTAACTTTCCTTTTGGAACATGAATACGAATAGGAGTTTGCCTTCCCTTACCACCATTAAGACCAGCTTTAAAATTATAGCCCATCTTTTGAATGATTTCTTTTGATTATTGACTATAACGACTTAGTTGAAGTCTTCCGTTATCTTGATTTTCTTCTTCACTATCAGGCATGATCTTATGTTCCGTTCCTTTACTAAAAAGTATAAAAAATTCATCTTTCTTCCTGGAAGGAACTAAGAAGATGGAGTCTTGCATTGGTTCGAGCAATACTTCATCTTGGAGAGGTTGAACTGCTCCTATTGTAAGTGGTTCGAAGTTATCTAAAATTTCTAAATAACATCGAGTATAATAAAAAAAACATCAATATACTGTAAAGGAGATGCTACTTTATTGATTTGTACATCATCATTTACAACAAGATTCTTGACCTTAAAAGAAGGCTTAGTAAGGTTGATAACCAAAGGAGGAGAAGGAGAACGTTTGTTACGACGAAGGTCGATAACAAGAGACTCAGAAGAGGTGAGCTCCCTCTGTTCCATTTTTATAGCAGGAAGCTGTTTGTTATGAGAGAAAAGATGGATAATCAATGTCTAAGAAGAAGATGGACGAGTAGTACGTCCTTTGACTGGGATTATGAGAACATCATCTGAGGTGTCTTTATCTTCCTCACTATCCATCGCCAACACAACCTTCATGAACTCTTCCTTGTACATTCGAGAATCAGTGCAATATGCTTCAATGCTTCTGAAAGGATATATGTCAGCTATTTTCTTCTATACTTCTCCATTGACGTCTATATATTTGAAGCATTGGTAGAGAGTGGATGGTACAATATTATTCTCATGCAGAAAGGGTCTTCCTAGTAAAGCATTATAAGAGCTATGATTATCGATCATATAGAAAGTAACCTTTGTACGAAGATTGCATATTTGAACTTTCAGGCGAATCTTCCCCAAAGGTTCACTTATTCCAAAATTAAATCCCAAGATTGTCGTGATAGTTGTTGAAAGATTATGTATAAGAATCTTTAATGCATCTAGTAGAGTCTTTGGCATGATGTTGAGTGCAGACCCAGGGTTGATCAAGATGCGATCAACCTTCATAGTATCGACATATCCCGTGAAGTAGAGGGGTCGGTCATGACGATTATCTTCCAGCAGCATATCATCTTGTGTAAAGGTGATGTTGGGCATCAGCTCCATCATACTATGACAATGAAAGCAGGTTATAGGCACCTCTTCTGGCTTCTTGAGGAGTATTAGACAAATAATAGCTTGCATCAAAGCTTCACTCAATATTTTTTGAGTTTCCTTCGAGAGATGCAGTAGCTCAAAAATTGATAATCTCGTCGTGGTATTAGCCAGCTGAGCCGGTATATCAAAGTTATACGACTTTTTGAGTCCCAGAGCTAGAGTCATCTTTAATAATTTATTAAAGTGGATAGGCTGCTTTCCTTTGTCGGCTGCCGTCGGTTTGGGAGGAGTTGGTTCTACTGGAGATGATAAAACTGATAGAACATTGACAACAGGAGAAGATGATACTAGAGGAGCCTCTAGAGCTAAAGCAGGGTTCTCTAGACCTTCTGAATAGTCTCTCAGGTAAAGTCTCCTAGACTTGGTACCAGTTAAGGCCTCTTCTTCGGATACAGGTTCGAATGACACTATTTTGCAACTCTTTGACTGGATCTTGCTTTTGGAAGATTTCTTTTGGCAAGATGAAGATTTTGTCCAGTAACCCAAACCAACACGAGATTGGTTGTGTGAAAGGCATAGAGAAAAAGATACAGGATATCATTTTCCATGATTCAGGCCGGGAGCCTTTTGTAGATCATATATCATATTCTTCATGAGTTTGCGGGATTGTTGACTATATATATTAAAGGCTGGTTGATAATTGATTTCTAGCTTTAGCAGCGTTGTCTCAGAAGAAGAAAAAAAAGGATATGACGTCGAGGTAAAAGTGGCAGTTAAAGGTAGAGGACAATGCTCATCCAACGAAGTCACGTGACATGACTTGTATTTGGTTGCTTTCTTGGACCTTGAAGAAGGTGCTTCAAAGAAGCCACTAAATTAGAATGAATCTACATAATCTTTCCTTTATCAGTAGACCGAGGAACAAGACCATCAGCTCGTGCAGGTAGGAGATTAATAATTTCCAAAGTAGTCCTTAGGATGGGAATGACGTCGTCCTGCATAAGTTGAGCAGGAAAATCGCCAAACTGTAGAGAGACGACATTAGCCGTTACAGTCTTTTCGTCTTGTTGGAGAGTAATTACACCAGAATTAACCATCTCCTGGATCTTACCTTTAAGCACATAGCATGCTCGAGTCAGATGTCCGATAAATCTATGGTAAACACAATATTTAGGGTAGTCACTTTTACCTACTTCCTCTGGCCATTTTGCCTCAAGCAGTTGAAGTTTATTGCTCTTGATCAGACAATCAAAAATGCTCATGACATCATCTTCATCAAAAGAGTATTCTTATTTCGGACGAGGTGCTCTCTGTGGTGGTGTCGTTGGAGTAGGTGTTGATTGGCCTATATTGACGGCTAGAGTTTCTTTGCCTTTGACATTGATAGACAAAGTCTCTTTACCTTTGTGGTTATTCTGTAGGCCACCATTATTTGGTGTAGCATTTCATCTTTGTCAAGATTAGGCATCTGAATACCTAATTGTTTGAACTTGTCAGCACTTTCTTCTGCCACTTTAGCATTCATTATGAATAAAGGCCAATCTTGGAACTGTGTCGATCCAGTCCACATGCTGATTATAGGCAATAGATTTAACTTACAAGTGTCTATAGTCAAAGCATCTAGAGTTCTGAGAGGCAATTTGAGTGCCTCACGGCGGAATCGTTTAATAAAATGTTCAGTTGTTTCATTGTGTCATTGTTTACTTTTAATGAGAGCAGACAGTCATGTCATTTGTTCCTTCATAAAATCGTTCTAGGAATATTTGTTTGAATCCAGAAAAAGATGTTATACAACCATATAGCAAACTGCAATACCAGTCATAAGCTGCACCTACTAAACATCCGACGAACACCCTAGTGAGTAGAGCATCATTTGGCTGTAGTTGATCAGTCATTACCTTAAAGTAATTGAGGTACTGACTTGGAGATGTGCTTCCATCAAATAGCATAATAGTAGGGGGTTTTTATTTGGAAGGAAATTGAACTTCCTTCCACTCTATGGGATAAGGTTGCTTGATTCCAAGCTTCTGTAAGCCATCTTTCTGTTTGAAGGCTTCAAATTGAGTACGTAAAAGTTTTATGGCCTCATTGGTATCTCCCGATGATTATGGAGCAGTAGATTGACTTGATATATTATGAAGGGGGTACTACATGATAAGTACCACCCCCAGCACCAGATTGACTTGGAATAGCCTATATAGGTATGGAAGCGGTGTGAGGATACTGTACCCCCAGACCAATGTTGACATGAGCTGATGTCGTTATAGGTTTTTGGGTCAGAATTAGATTCACAACCGGTGGAACCGTATGTTGTGTCATAATTACAACATGTATACCTGTCATCATGTCAACCATGCTCTTCAAACTAGCCTCTAAAGCAACAATTCTCTGCTCTTGACTGCTAGAACTGGAAGTATCTTGATCTTCTATGACGACATAAGCTGTCACTTCTCTAGCTATCGAAGACGAGCTAGTAGAAAATATGATTCATTCAGAACTCCCAAACAATAATTTCTATGGGATAGAGGGAAACCGATTTTCGGTCGGACCTTGACCGGACTTTTTTCGGGCCAGTCTTGGACGGGTCTAGCGAGTCGGGGGAGCAAAACCCGCTTGGAGATAATTTTTGGTCGGTTCGAACCAGACTTTCGGGCCGCTCGGCGAACACGAAGAAAGATGTGGGCCGAACTAGGTTGGCCCTTTGATCGGACTCTGGCTGATCTATCCTAGCTTTGACCGAATGGGGTTCGAACAAACTTTTAACCCGTCCTAGTTCACACCATGAGGTATACTCTACATTAGTACTCTTAAAAATGTGGGTCCTCTTCAACCCAACCAGCCAATCAACCAATAAAACTTTAATAAGGGTATGTATATGTGGGACCCATGCATCCATATGCGCGAAAATGAGTGATTTGCATACTGTGTCTATGTCCATCTTAAAGTAGGGTTATTTATAAGGGCACGTCATATTTTGATCAAGGCTATATCATTTCTAAGTTTGATTTATTTATAAGTTTGCCATTGAAAAAATTACTCGGGACTACCCATTTCTAGGTATAAAAGTCAATTCTTCTATTTTTGCGCTTGTCTTCTTCCTCAACACATCCAAGAAGAAGAACAACAAGAAGAAGAATAACAAAAATGTGGGATGAGTTTTCTTCTCGTTTTCTTCTTCTCCACTATTGTCATCCTCATAATCTCCTCAAAACCCTAATTTTATCTCCATCAAAACCTTAATTTCCTTCCTATTTTCAATTTCGATGGCACCCAAAGGCTCCTCATAATATACAAACCCTAATATTGGTAAAAATCCTAATATTAGTGTTCAACAAGTGTAAGCAAGAAGAACAATAACGAACTTATTGTTCAACAAGTGCAAACTAGGATTGCCTAATTTTCTGGCAGAAATAGTGGCAGTCCTACTTCGCAGCAATTGAAACCAAGGACTGCCAGAAATTCTGGCAGTCCTGCATACAGTCAGGACTGTCATAAATTATGGCAGTCCTTGGTTTCACTTGCTGTAAATGAGGACTGCCACTATTTCTGATAGTCCTAACAATTTGTAGGACTGCCTGATAATTAGGCAGTCCTAATCGACGCGAGATTTTTTCGATCCTATTTACTTGGGTTTAATTCAAATGGGTAATTTCCCACTCCGAATGTACTTGGGGTTTAAATCAAATGGACTATAAATAATTAAAATAAATATTGTAATGCATACTTGGACTTTCGAAATAAATTGTTAGGATTTTGGAAAGAAAGAGAGAAAGTATTATAGATTTTATCTTGTTTGTGAGGACCATTTGTTTGGGTGCCGTTGAAGGGATACAGTGGAGAAATGGTGGACAAAAAGATAAAGAAGAAAATGTTACTTAGGAAGGGAGAAAATGGTGGAGGAAAAGAGGAAGAAGAAGATGAGAGGAAATAGGGTTTTGGAAGAACGAGAGAGTGAAATGTGAAAATAAAACTAAAATTTGGGACTTGGGGGGAGTGCGAGACTCGTCTCACAGTATCGATATTTATATACGGATACGTATTTTGCAGTATATTTCATATTTTCTTGGTTTTCGGAACACTTTAAATTTTTTACAACTTATAGATTTTTTTCTTGACCATCATATCTCCAGTATACCGGTGTATACCGACGGCATACCGTCCGGGCAGATATTTCACATTTTAGATATTTTTGATTTTAGATATTTTCATGAATAGTGTTTCAGATATTTTCGTGAATAATGTTTTAGATATTTTGATAAATAATGTTTAGATATTTTCGTGAATATTGTAGATGCACCATTTTACCCAATGGATATTTGGTTTTATTTGAATGGCCATAATTGACTTAGATTTTGACATTGATCACCATCCAATGGTCAAAATTAATTCTTCCTTCTTTCTCCTTCCTCTCTCTTTTTATTCTTTCACACTCTCTTTATTTCTTCTTCTCTTCTCTCCTCTATGGAGCTTGCCAAGAGCTTGGCCTTGAGGCTTGGGTGTGGTGTCTAACCCTCCTAGGAGGAAGAGTAGAAGATTAGGCTTGGAGGTTAACCTAGGCAAGTACATCTTACCAAATTCATGAACAATATTGTTTTATTGTCATTTTTATTTTCCTTGGTATTAAATGCTTAGAATCGTTCTAAACTCATTTTGTTAAGAATGTTTTTCTTGTGATTCTCGTCTATATGCATGTTTCTAAATTTGGTTAGAACTAGGATTTAATTTTTTGTTAAAATCCAATATTGACTTAGTAGAAAACTCGGTATCAAGAGTGATACTGGTGTTACCATCATGGATCCTGGTTACAAATGAATATATGAGGTCCTCACCAAGCTTGTATACATAGATTTTGAGTTTGGTAGAAATCGAAACCCGTTTCGGTTTTTCGAAAACCTATTTTTAGAATATTTTAAGGTATTGATCTTTCAAATCTTTGAATTTGTGAAAACTAATACTCTCATTTTGTAGGGAATTAAATTTCGTGCGATTTTGACTTTTGAAAATTCGAATTTCGATTTAAAACGAAGTTTTTATGGAAGAAACAAGTTTTGAGTTTTCAAGAATCAACTTTCTGTGACGGTTCAAAAAATCCATCGAAAATCCACAGAAATCTGTCGAAAAATCTAGACTTGCACCAGTAAACTTGCTGTGACACTTCGAAAAATCTGCCGGTAATCCGCAGTATTCCGTCGGATGATCCGGTTAGGCTATTTTTATCTTTTTTTTTCGTTTTTGTCCGTTTTTGATATTTTTTCGATTGTAATAAATTCTTAACATGACTAGATGACCTTGTATACTTAGAGAATGATTGTACACCCTATATACACTTGATACTAGCTTATGTTCATATGTTCTCTATACTCACTATGTATTGCTATGTCCTTCCAGATTTATTGTACTTTACAGTCTATGCCATGTTACTTGATAGTGACCCGTCGTGGTGCACTCTTGTACATGTCTTTTCCTAGCTTGCTTGATAGTGGCCTGTCATGGCGCACTCTTGATTCCAGTACATGTCTAGCTCCTTGATAGTGGCTCGTCGTAGCGCACTTTTGTCTTGATATTGACATGTCTTGTTGTGGCTTGTTGTAGTGCACAATCTTGTTTGTCTTGTTCAATCTCGTATGTCCCACGCCTAGGATGGATTCTGCGGAATGCCACACCCAGAATCCTAATGAATATGTTAGGAACTATACAACTAGTTTTATTAAATGGATCATTGGGAGGTGTTATTTTTCGGGTTACCTGCACCCCTTGTTTTTTGGTCTTATATATATATATATCTACTAGGGATTTGGAGCTATCTGTCATGATGAGCACTCTTCCAGCACACCGTCGAGTGGAGCACTTCTTCAAGACACATGTATCTTACTGCAGTGTGTCTGCTATACTTATTTTTCTTTTGGCTTGGACCAATCAGGTAGTCTGCAGGGCAGGTAACTGGAATTGGATTTCTCAAACTTGCATATGTTAGTAATTAGGATTATGACAACCCTAGTTAGCTAAGTAGCAAGCCGTACTCATTGCTTGGCCGTGATTGATGGATAGAGTCCATTTCCTGTCTAGTCTAGGATTGTCCAGTTTATCTTATTTTAGTACTTAGCTTCCTATCATTTCCTTAACATGCTATTTCCTACTACATGCTCGGCTTCACTATATGCTCACATGTCTAGTTTATTCTACATATTTACTTGCTATTTCCTTACATGTTCCCAGTTTCCTTTCGTATACACTGTGGTACCAATTTATTATTCCAGTCTCGTTTACTGATTTATCTTAGAGATATTATAAATTACATGCTGGTTTTAGTTCATAGTTTGGCTTTCTTTGTGGTACTTGCTATTGGGGTTCTGACCCTACTAATTTTGTATTGACCAGATTTAGTTGAGGAGCCCGAGGATCTTTCGAACCTTTCACTCGATGGTGACCACCCTGAGCACCAGGATGCTTGAGTGGGTCTTCTTTCTCTTACCCACTCTTTTTTGTACGTATTCTTTTGAAGCGTTTAGCCACGGAGCATGTGTTTAGCTCATGTTTTGGACTTGACATTTGGCCTACGGGCTTAGACATGATGTTATATTTCTAGACTACAGCTAGAGATGATTATGTATTACTTAGTCTTGCTACTTCTTTATTTTGTATTACTAGCTTCATGATCATTTATATATTACAGTTTAGGATGCTTTACTGTCTTATATGCCTGATGATCATATCCTTGTACATTATCTACTTGAATGTGATTGAGATATCTAGGATTTTTGACCTAGGACTGACTGCTGGCTTGTAGTAGTAACCCCCATCTATACAGCTTATACGTTATTTCGAAGTACTAGAGTACTTTGGTATACGTAGCTAGCCTTGTCCGTCCCTACTTGCCAATATTCTAGTTCTTGGGCGTGACATAGGTTTTAGTGGTGGCCCATGCAGGTCTGATTTATCAGATATATGGGGGTTGCTGGTAGTTATCTCAGTCACAAATTCTTCTCTATTGATATCCTTCGTATTACTCTCTACCTTTGATATTGACCTGATATCTGCTTTGATCGTTGATATTTCCTATTCCCTCGACCTGATCCTTGTATCCTTAAACTTTCAGGGGCACCATTCCTGGTCCTTCTGATCAGCTTGTTCGGATTCCAGCTATAGCGGGTCAGCTTCTGCTTGTTCCTTCGGTTCGGGAGGCTCAGCCTCGGCATTCAGGGACAGAGTCTAGGGTAGACCGAAGGGCAGAGTCGCCAGTTCTGCCTGTTCAACCTGTAGTACCAGTTCATCCAGAGCAACCAGAGGGTGTTGTTCGAGCACAGGTGGATGTGTTGAGGGGTTTCATGGCGTCGCGACAGCACTAGAGCGATGTTTTTACCCATTCTGTCCGGACTACTTTGGAAAGGGGTGGTGCTCAGGTCTACAATTCTACGAGCAGCTTCAGGCATCTCTATCCCCCGTATTTCTATGTTACAGAGGATGCTATTGCGTCTGATGCATGGCTTCAGGATACTGAGGCCATTACCGACGCAATCTCAGCAGTTCCAGCAGCAGAGGCCTCAACAGTATGCTCAGGCTCAGGCTCAGAGGCAGAGGGTTCCAGCACCCAGAAGCCAGGGTCAGGCTTTCACACTTTCCATCGAAAAGGTGCTAGCAGCGGAGGAGGTAGTCGCAGGTACCATTCTCGTTCACTCTCATTCAGCTTCAGTTTTATTTGATTCTGGTGCTTCGCATTCGTTTATATATGCACGATTCGCAACACGTATTGGTTTAGAGCTAGAGTCTTTACCTGTAAGGTTGAATATACTTATTGGTAACGGTCCAGTAGGAGTAAACCGAGTCTATGCCTCGTGTAGAGTCATATTGTGCGGGAGAGAGTTTTTCGCTAGGCTGATAGAGTTTTCTATGGGCGATTATGATGTCGTCCTAGGTATGGATTGGTTGAGTGCTCGACACGCTATGATAGATTGCCATACTGGCAAGGTTATCTTTCGTGTTCCAAATGAGGAGTTCTCATTCTCTAGAGGCGAGGTGGAGTCTTCACCGGTAGTCATGTGGATGGATGTAGCCGAGGAGGTGCAGTTGCCCAGAATAGTTTGTGAGTTTCTCGATGTGTTTTTCGAGGAGCTCCCGGGTATGCCTCTAGCTCAAAAGATTGAGTATTATATTGATTTAGTTCCGGAAGCAGAGACAGTGTCGGCAAGAGTCTTCAAGATGTCTCTTTCAGAGTTGTTGGTGTTGTATCAGTCTATTAGGGAGCTTAGGACCAAGGGATTCATTCGTCCCAGTGGATTGCCTTGGGGAGCTCCAGTCCTTCTTGTGAAGAAGCAGGATGGTTCATCGCGTATGGTCATTGACTATCGTCAGCTTAACACGGTGACCGTGAATAACAAGTATCCCTTGCCCATGATAGATGACTTGTTCGACCAGCTTAGTAGAGCAGCTGTGTTTTCAAAGATCAATTTATGGTCTAGTACCATCAGATCAGGGTCAGAGAGCAGGATATACCCAAGACGGCGTTTAGATCTCGATATGGCCATTGAGAGTTCCTTATTATGCCTTTTGGAGCAACCAATGTGCCAGCGATCGTCATGGATCTCATGAATCGCATCTTCATGTCCCACTTAAACCGGTTTGTGATAGTGTTTATTGATAATATCTTGGTCTATAGTTGGACTGAGGCGGAGCACGAGCAGTATCTTCTCTTGGTTTTTCAGATTCTTCGGGACCATCAGCTTTACGCAAACTTCAGCAAGTGCATTTTCTGGCTCGATCGAGCCTCTTTCTTGGGTCAGATTATTGTCAGATATGGTATTGAGGTGGACCCCAAGAAGTAGAGGCTATCAAGTATTGGCCAGTACCTCATACAGCTTCAAACATATGCAGCTTTCTGGGATTAGCAGGCTACTACTGACGGTTTGTGACATATTTTGCTAGGATCTCCACACCATTGACATGACTGACGTGTAAGCATGTGTGCTTTAAGTGGTCAGATGCTTGTCAGATTTCTTTTGAGAAACTCAAGCAGAGTTTGATTTCAGCTCCTATTCTGACATTACCCGTCGGACCAGGTGGGTTTACGGTGTATTATGATGCATCAGGTTGGGGACTTGGTTGTGTCCTTATGCAGCATGGTCGAGTGATAACTTATGCATCTCGACAATCTCGGGACCATTAGAAGATCTATCCGAGGCCGCGGTTGTGTTTGCCCTCAAGCTCTGGAGGCATTGTCTATATAGTAATTGAGTGGAGATTTTCACTGATCATAAGAGCTTGAGGTATATGTTCACCCAGAGGGATCTGAACATGCGGCAGAGGAGGTAACTTGAGTTACTGAAGGATTATGATGTTGATCTTCAGTATCATCCTGGAAGGCAAACGTCGTTGCAGATGCTTTGAGCAGGAGACCCAGAGTCTATTTCTTGACGGAGCAGCTTCACCTTTAGGAGGATCTTCAGGAGATGGGCATAGAGGTAGTGCTACCTGGTGAGGCAGCTATGATGGCCGGCTTGCAGGTGTAGTCTACCATTATAGAGAGGATCAGAGCAGCACAGTCAGGGGATGCCAGGCTTCAGCAGCTCAGAGCAGAGTGTGTGGCAGGGCGCAGATCAGAGTTGTGCATCCATGAGGATGGGATACTTCGGTTTGGGAGTCATCTTTGTGTGCCGAGTAGAGATATTCGACAGGAGATTATGTCGAAGGCCCACAGTTCTTATTATTTTGTTCATCCAGGAGGGACAAAGATGTACCGTAAAATTCATCAGCATTTCTGGTGAAATGGTATAAAGAGGGAGATAGCTCGGTTTGTCTCTCAGTGCTTGGTTTGCAAGCAGCTCAAGGCTGAGCATCAGAGACTGGCCAGACTTCTTCATCCTTTACCAATCCCAGAGTGGAAGTAGGATCATATTACTATGGACTTCGTGACTGGTCTTCCTAGAACCTCGACTAGTAGAGATCTCATTTGGGTTATAGTAGATCGACTCACGAAGGTTGCCCACTTCCTAACTTTCAGAGTTGGTCAGTCTACAGAGCAGTTGGCCGAGCAGTACATAAGGCAGATTGTTAGATTCTATGGGGTGCCAATTAGCATAGTCTCATATCGGGATTCCAGATTCACTTCTCATTTCTGGCAGAGTCGTCAGCAAAGTTTAGGTACCCATTTGTGCTACAGTTCAGCACACCAACCTCAGACAGATGGTCAGTCGGTGCGTACGATTCAGACTTTGGAGGATATGCTTCGATCATGCACTCTTGACTTTAGTGGTTCTTGGGAGGATCACTTGCATTTGGTGGAGTTCTCTTACAATAATAGCTTCCAGGCGAGCATTCAGATGGCACCTTTCGAGGCTTTGTATGTTAGGAGGTGTAGGTCACCCCTAGCTTGGGATGACATTAGAGAGAGGCAGATGCTTAGTCCAAAAATGATTGCTCAGTCAGTTGGAGTAGTCAAGCAGGTCAGAGAGCATCTCAGAGTAGCTCAGGATCGACAATGTCACTAGGCAGATCAGTATCGACATCATCTTGAGTTCTCTGTCGACGATCACATATTTCTTCGAATTTTGCCTACCTGTGGTGTCATCAGGTTTGGCGTACGGGAAAATCTTAGTCCTAGATTTATTAGACCATTCGATATTTTCGAGTGAGTAGGAGATGTATCATATTATCTTGTTCTTCCGCCGTTGCTACGCGAGGTACATGACGTATTTCATGTATCTCAGTTGTGTCGGTATGTTTCAAATTTGAGCCATATCCTAGATCATTTCGAGCTGGTCGTTGGTACCAACCTATCGTATGAGGAGAGGCCCGTATCCATTTTGGACTGGAGGGAGAAGATTCCCAAGAACTAGACTATCCGATTAGTTTTTGTTTCTTGGGATCATCACTCACCGGACGAGTCGACTTGGGAGCGCGAGGATGATATCCGAGCTCAGTACCCGTATCTGTTTGACTCGTGAGGTACACTTATTTGTATATCTATGTTCTACCTTTTGAGTGTGATTGTAGGAATAAATGATGTTGTTGTTTTCGTATGTCTAAATTGCTTTTGCATTTCTTGTACATTACTCTAGTTGGATTTCATACTTTATGAGTTTCCCATCTTGATCCTAATAGCATGTTTTTTTTGGATTTCTCTCTTACTTTTGATTACCTTTAGGAAATTCTGACGACGAAATTTTTCTAAGGAAGAATTGTAAGACTCGTCTCACAGTATCGGTACTTATATACGGATACGTATTTTGTAGTGGATTTCGTATTTTTTGGTTTTTGGAACACTTTAAATTTTTTTCAACTTATACATTTTCTCCTTTACCGTCATACCGCCAGTATACCGATGTATACCGACGGCATACCGTCCGGACAGATATTCCATATTTTAGATATTTTTGATTTCAGATATTTTCATGAATAGTGTTTCCGATATTCTCGTAAATAGTATTTTAGATATTTTGATGAATAGTATTTAGATATTTTCTTGAATAGTGCAGATGCACCCTTTTACCCAATGGATATTTGGTTTTGTTTGAATGACCATGATTGACTTAGATTTTGACATGGATCACCATCTAATGGTCAAAGTTAATTCCCCCTTCTATATATACCCTTTCACTTTCTCTCTCCTCTCTCTTTTCATTCTTTCATACTCTCTTCATTTCTTCTTCTCTTCTCTCCCCTTTGGAGCTTGCCAAGAGCTTGGCCTTGTGGCTTGGGTGTGGTATCTAACCCCCATAGGAGGAGGAGTAGAAGATTAGGTTTGGAGCTTAACCTAGGCAAGTACATCTTGTCAAATTCATGAACAATATTATTTTTTTGTCATTTTTGTTTTTCTTGATATTAAATGGTTAGAATTGTTCTAAACTCATTTTGTTAAGAATATTTTCCTTGTGATTCTCGTCTATATGCATATTTCAAAATTTGGCTAGAACTAGGATTTGATTTTCTGTTAAAATCGAATATTGACTTAGTAGAAAACTCAGTATCAAGAGTGATACAGGTGTTACCATCATAGATCCTGGTCACATATGCATATATGAGGTCATCACCAAGCTTGTATACATAGATGTTGAGTTTGGTGGAAATCGGAACCCGTTTCGGTTTCCCAAAAACCTATTTTTAGAATATTTTTAGGTATTGATCTATCAAATCTTTGAATTTGTGAAAACTAATACTCCCATGTTGTAGGGAATTAAATTTCATGCAATTTTGACTTTGAAAATCCGAATTTCGATTTAGAACGAAGTTTCTATAGCCGAAACAAGTTTTGAGTTTTCAAAAATAAACTTTCTGTGACGGTTCGAAAAATCCGTCGAAAATCCGTCAAAAAATCTGAACTTGCACCACTAAACTTGTTGTGACACTTCGAAAAATCCGCCTGTAATCCGTAGTAATCCGCTGGATGATCCGGTTAGACTGATTTTGTCTATTTTTGCCCATCTCTGTCCGTTCTTTATATTTTTTTCAATTGTAATGAATTCTTAACATGATTAAATGACCTTGTATACTTAGAGAATGATTTTACACCCTATATATACTTGATGCTTATGTTCATATGTTCTCTATACTCACTATGTATTGCTATGCCCATCCAGATTTATTGTACTTTACAGTCTATGCCATGTCCAATATTTACTTGATAGTAATCCGTCGTAGTGCACTCTTGTACATATATTTTCCTAGCTTGCTTGATAGTGGCCTGTCATGGCGCACTCTTGATTCGATACATGTCTAGCTCCTTGATAGTGGCTCATCGTAGCGCACTCTTGTCTTGATATTGTCATATCTTGTTGTGGCTTGTTGTAGTGCACAATCTTGTTTGTCTTGTCCAGTCTCGCATGTCTCATGCCTAGGATAGATTCTGCGGAATGGCACACCCAAAATCTTAATGAATATGTTAGGAACTATACAACTAGCTTGATTATTTAGATCATTGGGAGGTGAGATTTTCTGGGTTACTTGCACCCTTTGTTTCCCGGTCTTATATATATATATCTACTAGGGATTTGGAGCTATATGTCATGATGAGCACTCTTCCAGCACACCATCGAGTGTGACACTTCTTTAGGACACATGTATCTTACTGCAGTGTGTATGCTATGCTTGTTTTTCTTTTGGCTTGGATCAATCGGATAGTCTGCAGGACAGGTAACTGGAAGTGGATTTCTCAAACTTGCATATGTTAGTAATTAGGATTATGACAACCCTAGTTAGATAAGTAGCAAGCCGTACTCATTGCTTGGCAGTGATTGATGGATGTTGTCCATTTCTTGTCTAGTCTAGGCTTGTCCAGTTTATCTTATTTCGGTACTTAGCTTCCTGTCATTTCCTTAACATGCTATTTCTTACTACATGTTCAGCTTCACCACATGCTCATATGTCCAATTTATTCTACATATTTACTTATTATTTTCTTACATGTTCTCAGTTTTCTTTCGTATACACTGTGGTACCAATTTATTATTCCAGTCTCGTTTACTGCTTTATCTTAGAGATGTTATAAATTGCATGCTGGTTTTAGTTCATAGTTTGGCTTCCTTTGTGGTACTTGCTATTGGTGTTCTGAGCCTGCTGGTTTTGTATTGACCAGATTTAGTGGAGGAGTCCGAGGATCTTCCGGACCTTCCACTCGATGGTGACCACCCGGAGCACCAGTGTGCTTGAGTGAGTGTTCTTTCTCTTATCCACTCTTTTTTGTACGTATTCTTTTGAGATGTTTAGCCACCGAGCATGTGTTTAGCTCGTGTTTTGGACTTGACATTTGGCCTACGGGCTTAGACATGATGTTATATTTCTAGACTGCAGCTAGAGATGATCATGTATTACTTAGTCTTGCTAGTTCTTCATTTTCTATTACTAGCTTCATGATCATCTATATATTATAGTTTGGGACGCTTTACTGTCTTATATGCCCGATGATCATATCCTTGTACATTATCTGCTTGAATGTGATTGAGATATCTAGAATTTTTGACCTAGGACTGACTGTTGGCTTGTAGTAGTAACCCCATCTATATAGCTTATACTATATTTCGGAGTACTACAATACTTTGATATACGCAGCTGGCCTTGTCTGTCCCTACTTGCTAGTATTCTGGTTTTGGGGTATGACAGGGAGGGAGTTGGATTGGGACAACCCTATGAATAAAAAAATGGACTGTCCTGAGTAATTTTCCTCCAGATCTGGACTAGTCCCGATCAAAATATGATGTGCCCTTATAAATAACCTAAGAGCATCTCCAACCCTATTCTGACTTTGGAAAAAAGTTGTTGCCACATAGGAATGACAAAATTTTATTCAAAAGTTCTTCTCCAATGCAATTGTCAAGTCAATTGTGAAGCTTATGTGGCAAAAATTAAAGAAGACATTGTGAAGTTGATTGTCTTGTTCTACACAATGCACTTGACAATGTCTTCTCTTTCATGTCATCAATTATGAATAAAAAATATTAGAAAAAAGAAAAAAAATGAGTAGTTATCTTAAAAGTTGTCTTGGAAGTTGGAAAAAATATTTTTTATTGTCTTCTCAATACTTTTGCATTGGAGAAAGTTTTTCTATCTCATTGTCTTTTGAGATATAATTTTGCCACATAAACAAGACATTGTCTTGTGGCTCAGCCTTATGTGGCTCCTATGTGGCATGAGCCACAAGACAATGTCTTGTTTATGTGGCAAAATTATATCTCAAAAGATAATAGATAGAAAAACTCTCTCCAATGCAAAAGTATTGAGAAGACAATAAAAAATATTTTTTCCAACTTCCAAGACAACTTTTAAGACAACTACTCATCTTCTTTCTTTTTTCTAATATTTTTTATTCATAATTGATGACATGAAAGAGAAGACATTGTCAAGTGCATTGTTTAGAACAAGACAATCAACTTCACAATGTCTTCTTTAATTTTTGCCACATAAGCTTCACAATTGACTTGACAATTGCATTGGAGAAGAACTTTTGAATAAAATTTTGTCATTCCTATGTGGCAACAACTTTTTTCCAAAGTCAAAATAGGGTTGGAGATGCTCTAAAGTAGAGACAGTTGCATAAAGTATTAAATCCATTTCTTCCACCGCACCCGCACTGGCACCCGTCTAAATCTCTTTATCAACGGAAGATTATTCATCACCAGATCCACTCTCTATCAACGGAAGATGGGAGCGAAGAAGGCGGTGCTAATCGGGTGCAACTACCCGAACACAAAGGCCGAGCTGAAGGGCTGCATCAACGACGTCGTCCGCATCCGCCGCTGCCTCTTGGAGCGCTTCGGCTTCGACGAGGACGACATCGAGGTCCTCATCGACACGGACGCCTCCTACACCCAGCCGACCGGCGCCAACGTCCGCCGGGCCATCGAGAGGCTGATCCGGTCCGCGCGCCCGGGGGACCTGGTCTTCGTGCACTACAGCGGGCACGGGACCAGGCTGCCCGCGGAGACCGGGGATGAGGACGACACGGGCTACGACGAGTGCATCGTCCCCTGCGACATGAACCTCATTACTGGTATGGTATCATATATACACTATTTTTAATCTATTTTTCACAAAATTTGATACGGATATGCGACACGGATAAGGACACGACAATTGATTTTGCATCTATCATTCTCGTTATACAGTCAGTCAACTCATCTAACTATCTATCAAGATTTGTAATATCGGCCCATACCGGTACTTATCGGCCACACTGTATCAATTTTGGCATATCGTGATATGGTGCTGGCCGATATTGATACTGAACCGATATTGCAAGTTGATTTTATTGTTGACTTTTTGAATATAAGTCCCTCAAATCTAAATATGTTTTTATCTAATTGACATGGCTGACGTGTAAGCATGTGTGCTTTAAGTGGTCAGATGCTTGTCAGATTTCTTTTGAGAGACTCAAGCAGAGTTTGATTTCAGCTCCTATTCTAACATTACCCGTCGGACCAGGTGGGTTTACGGTGTATTGTGATGCATCAGGTTGGGGACTTGGTTGTGTCCTTATGCAGTATGGTCGAGTGATAACTTATGCTTCTCGACAGTCTCGGGACCATTAGAAGATCTATCCGAGGCCGCGGTTGTGTTTGCCCTCAAGCTCTGGAGGCATTATCTATATGGTAATTGAGTGGAGATTTTTACTGATCATAAGAGCTTGAGGTATGTGTTCACCTAGAGGGATCTGAACATGCGGCAGAGGAGATGACTTGAGTTACTGAAGGATTATAATGTTGATCTTCAGTATCATCCTGGAAGGCAAACATCGTTGCTGACGCTTTGAGCAGGAGACCCGGAGTCTATTTCTTGACGGAGCAGCTTCACCTTCAGGAGGATCTTCAGGAGATGGGCATAGAGGTAGTGCTACCTGGTGCGGCAGCTATGATGGCCGGCTTGCAGGTGTAGTCTACTATTATAGAGAGGATCAGAGCAGCACAGTCAGGGGATGCCAGGCTTCAGCAGCTCAGAGCAGAGTGTGTGGCAGGGCGCAGATCAGAGTTGTGCATCCATGAGGATGGGATACTTCGGTTTGGGAGTCATCTTTGTGTGTCGAGTAGAGATATTCGACAGGAGATTATGTCGAAGGCCCACAGTTCTTATTATTTTGTTCATCCAGGAGGGATAAAGATGTACCATAAAATTCATCAGCATTTCTGGTGGAATGGTATGAAGAGGGAGATAGCTCGGTTTGTCTCTCAGTGCTTGGTTTTCCAGCAGCTCAAGGCTGAGCATCAGAGACAGGCCGGACTTCTTCATCCTTTACCAATCCCAGAGTGGAAGTAGGATCATATTACTATGGACTTCGTGACTGGTCTTCCTAGAACCTCGACTAGTAGAGATCTCATTTGGGTTATAGTAGATCGACTCACGAAGGTTGCCCACTTCCTAACTTTCAGAGTTGGTCAGTCTACATAGCAGTTGGCCGAGCAGTACATAAGGCAGATTGTTAGATTCTATGGGGTACCAATTAGCATAGTCTCAGATCGGGATTCCAGATTCACTTCTTATTTCTGGCAGAGTCGTCAGCAAAGTTTGGATACCCGTTTTTGCTACAGTTCAGCACAACATCCTCAGACAGATGGTCAGTCGGTGCGTACGATTCAGACTTTGGAGGATATGCTTCGATCATGCACTCTTGACTTCAGTGGTTCTTGGGAGGATCACTTGTATTTGGTGGAGTTCTCTTACAACAACAGCTTCCAGGCGAGCATTCAGATGGCACCTTTCGAGGCTTTGTATGTTAGGAGATGTAGGTCACCCCTAGCTTGGGATGACATTGGAGAGAGGCAGATGCATAGTCCAAAAATGATTGCTCAGTCAGTTGGAGTAGTCAAGCAGGTCAGAGAGCATCTCAGAGTAGCTCAGGATCGACAATGTCACTAGGCAGATCAGTATCGACGTCATCTTGAGTTCTCTGTCGACGATCACATATTTCTTCGAATTTTGCCTACCTGTGGTGTCATCAGGTTTGGCGTACGAGAAAATCTTAATCCTAGATTTATTAGACCATTCAATATTCTCGAGCGAGTAGGAGATGTATCATATTATCTTGTTCTTCCGCCGTTGCTACGCGAGGTACATGACGTATTTTATGTATCTCAGTTGTGTCGGTATGTTTCGAATTTGAGCCATATCCTAGATCATTTCGAGCTGGTCGTTGGTACCAACCTATCGTATGAGGAGAGGCCCGTATCCATTTTGGACTGGAGGGAGAAGATTCTCAAGAACTGGACTATCCGATTAGTTTGTGTTTCTTGGGATCATCACTCACCGGATGAGTCGACTTGGGAGCGCGAGGATGATATCCGAGCTCGTTACCCGTATCTGTTTGACTCGTGAGGTATACTTATTTGTATATCTATGTTCTACCTTGTCACGCCCCGATTCGTAGAGTCATTTCTTCACATATTTTATCTCTTGGAATCGATCGTCCTCGCTTGGGCGTGATGCCGTATAAGTTTGGTATTGCACTTGTACGAGGCAAAGATGGTACATAATCGATTATCTTCAAATAGGAACACATCGCAGCGGCAGAAGCAGACAAATTGAATTTGGTGAGGACAATCATTCTTGTCGAGTAGAAACACATCAGTTCTTTATAGCAGCGGAGATAAAAGGATAACTTGAAGTCACACAAAGATATATAGAACTTTATTCCCTTTATTGATAATTGAAGAAGAGTACAAGACTTGTATTGAAATACAATGCTTACAACACATCTCACTTTACATTGAAAGCCAACTGAACAATGCTATACAGATTACAATTGATACTTGGATACATTGGATTACAACTCGATACACTGACTTGGCTTACAATCTCACTAGTACAACTGATTACAATGTTCCATACATTATGCCCTTTATAAACAGAAAACATCATCTTGAACAAGGAGAGCTTCTGTATACCCAACAAATCTTCGATGCCGCGGAACCAATCAAGCCAATCTTCGTGTGTAGAACATTCCAAGCACGAGCACCTGCCCACAAAATGTGGGTCAGCACATCATCTATGTACTGGCGAGTAGAATCCAACCCACTCGTATAAACCAACATTTAAAGTGATCATTTAAGCAAACATTTATTACAATGATCTTTCTACTTGGGGCCTAGCATCAGTTTACAGTTCATGGGCAATAATCAGAGTGAAGCATGTAAACATATTCTTTGTAGCATTCATGTGGACATATCTTTTTAGCATTCTTGGTGTTATCATGCAAAGGCATCATTGAGGCATACTAGGTGTTATCATGAAAAGACATCATTGAGGCATCGTTAACATTAACATCTTAAACATGTTATAACAGTTATCACTTCAAGCATCACTTAGCATGTATGTTGTGTTTGAGCAATGATTATAGCATGGCATCTTTCTAGCATACTGAATCGAACATGTTAAGCAGGATCTCATACTGAAAGGCTACATACAGCATCATTTACTTATTTGGAACGTAAGCACGCAAGTTAAACCAACACATATATTGAATTATCATATTTAAGTGATTTCTTACCGATAGCCGACTCCCTCATACCTGCGTCAAATACAGGTTAGCAAATAACTTACTCTGCCTGCATAAGACATTCAATAGCATGCATCCTGACTACATGGTCACTGATGTTTAACCATACGGACGTTGCCATATAGGTCTTCATTGGTAATGCGATGACTCCAGAGAAGGTAGCTAGCCCCAAAGGATGCCTCGCAAAACCCGTGCCCCTACTGGCATGCCAATGTTTTCTCCTAGGCCGGATCGGTCGCCCTAACGTCCCGGGGTACCATCCGAGAAAACATATCCCCATCACTTATGTATAAGTTGTCCTATGACCATGCGAATGCGTGTCCGACTCAATCGTGAACATAAAATGCATGGTGAAATATTGAAGTAAAGACAACAGTGTATCATCATTCATCTCATTCAAGTCATGTTCAATGACTTATTCATTCCCAACATTACCATCATTTCATTTGGTGATCTCAATGATCCCAAGCCTCATCAATTCTCATTCATTGCTTTATTATAACATTTCTCATTACGTTCCTTTTAAGGAGGAACAATAGCATTCATTCATTTCGAAGGGACCTGTAGCATTTCATTCATTTCATAGGGACAATAGCATATTCAAATCTTTTCTTACGTATCATTCACGCAGCATCTCATTATTCGAGTGATTCGTTCATTTCATCAACATTAAGTAAAAAGGGACATTATCAATTCATTCTCAGGCATCATGTTACATTAGCAGTTCGAGTGTGATTCGTTCAGCAATTCAAAGTTCATGTGTTATTCATTCAATAATTTCCAGCATATGAATCTCTATCGATTTAGCAACTAAAGCATCGCATCACAATTATTCAACATTCAAGGTAAGAGACATTAGGGACATATTCATAGCATCACATTATTCCATTTATTAAGCATGCAGGAATAAGGAGGAATGAGGACAGTTCCACTTGCCTTATATAACGGTCTTCCTGCTCCAATCCCACTAAGTGTAGCTCCACCAGCGAGCCACGTTCCAATACCCATTCCGTCTAGCCAGCTAAGAAAGACTGCATCAGTCTCAATTCTCCTGATCTCCAATATAAGTCACGGTCCAACATTCTGATCCCATCCAACAAGCCAACCAAATGCCTCGTGCGGAGCGGGGCATTACATAATATACCACTCAGAAAAAGTTTCGTCCTCAAAACTTAAGGAAACAACTCGTCTACTAGATTTACTTAATCACAATGAGTTACTCATTCAGCTTCAATTCAATATTCATTTTAGCCCACTCGGTCATTCCAAAATAGCTATCCAACTGTATCGCTTTAATCCATTAACGATTCAATCCATCTTTCTCTTTTATAAATGCTTGCAACTTCTTATTGATTCACCAACATTTTCCTTGCATTCTATTTTGGTCGCAACACATCACTTCGTTTGGATCCATACACATATTTCAGGCGTCCCCAAAACATATGTATTTTAGCCAAAGTCCGTGCTAGTGCAATAATTCTTTCCATAATGTTATCTCAGTCGCAACCTATCACTTCGGCTGGATCCGTACACATATTTTAGGCGTCCCCAAAACATATGTACTTCAGCCAACTTCCATGATAGTATAATTCAATCAGCCACGATATAACTCTCTTTCCCAAATTCGACTTAGCATCCTTTCAATTGACTTGATTACTTCATTCACTTTGCCACAATCACTATCCTCCAGGCCACAACACTTTACATCAGGGACAACTTGGTTAAGCTCTCTATCCGGGCATAATATTTCTAGCATTCAATCAAGGGTCTAATCTTAGAGCCAATCATATCAAGAGTCCACAACATGCAATCATATTCCTTTCCAAATCCAACAATATTACTTACCGAGGCAATTCATCTTTTCTAAAAGATACAATCCGACATCACCAACTATCGATTATCCGAATCAGGGTATAATTCTATGCAACAGTCAAGGTTAACCCAGCTACCCGACTATAGATACCTATCCAACATTTCCGTCATAAGCAGTCAATTCCATCTCATATAATAATTCACTATTTGATACATACAACTCAAGTCTCATCCCACGATTCCATTTCCCGCTATAGGCTGACACATAATCCTCAAGGGTCAAACATCTCTAAGGTTTATATTGGAGCATATACTTACAACTTATTATTCTTAGATCATACTCATCACCATCTCTTGTTCAATGCCACAAGGTCGTTCTATGGGTCGCCAACGGCCATCTATTATTCGGTCCAGTCTCAATGGTTAGCTATACCGACAGCTATACCTAATCATTCAGGTGACTTCCCTAGAGTGGACGGCTACTAAGGTTATACTAGTTTCTGTTTCTTAGGGCCAACAAGCAACCGGCAGTTTAAGGAACTCTACCCAAACCTATGGGTATCAACTCAGTCTGAATAATGAATCGCCAATTGGGCTAAGCCAGCAATTGGTAATTCATCAGTTGGTCGCTAGGGTCAAGTCTATCTATTCAGGGTCTTCCTCAAGAAAAAATAATTCCCACAGAGGCTCATTCTAGACTTACCCAACGATCGATTAAGATCGATCTATCAATATTACGGTCAATTCCAATCCGACATACGATGTTTATCGTTCTAATAATCCATCAAGTAAATTCCCAATGATTCAATTTCTATTTCAAATCCTTTGTACTCACACGAACCCATAAGCCAAGGCTAACTATTCAAGGGTCATCGATTCCAATATTCTTAACATAACTACGGAATCATACTATTCGATCCGTATGACAGAGTCACACCACCAAGTCATAAGCCACCAATCTATCTCCCAACCAACAGTCACATATACCGACATTATCCAACATGTTTGAAATTTCTCAATCCCATTCATCCTCAATCATCAAACTATCTTACGGGCATTCTTAAATCTCATTCTTTTTTCCCAGTCGTCAAAATCTCGTACGGACATTCTTAAAATTCTCTACTTCAAGGGTCGAGTAGTTCATTCCATTCAATCCGACAATTTATGTATCAATTAATCATTCTCTATACAACACAAATATTCAGGGTTGCTGCTTGTTACTTTTCTAGTACAATTCAATTCCTCAGCATACATACACATATGCAATAACTATCCTTTGGTGATCAAGATGGATTGACATCTATTATATCATAGGGTCAAGGCACAGATCTCTAATATTCCTTCACCGACAGTATTTCTAAAGCTTTCAACTTAGCAACCAACTTTGTATTAGTCACATTTGATTTACATCCAACCAATCGAAGTCAACATTCAGATGTTCTAAGCCACAACATTTTTTAGCCGAATCCCTTTACCCATAGCATACTAACGGTCTTACTAGTCTGAGTCATCACTCGACCAAACAATTCCTAACCAAGCCACCGATTACAATTTTCGACCATCTCGCTACCCCACATCATCACCGTCAAGGGACACTCGAGTCATCCAGCAATAATACATGACTCCCAGCTAAGTCTCGGTACTACCCAGTACCCACAGATAATCTCATTACTATCCTATGGAAAGAGTCAACATATATCTCGTTCTGAGGTGGTAGAGGCAATATACCACTCAGAAACGAAGCCATCCTTAAACAATACCAACCCAAATCTATTCCGGACATTCGTGATCTACAATGATCACAACACTTAGCCATCATCTCGGGGTCTCAATATCATAAGCCAATATTCTTAGGGTCTCAAAAGCAGTAGCCAACACACATGAGTCAATTCAATAGTTCTGTTGAGCTCATCCATCAATTACCCCATTCACAATTCATTTCCAACATCACATACAATCTCAACTTGTTATAGCATACATAGCTACTTTTCTTTATTCCCACACTTCCAAATATCATTCACAATATAGCACACTATGGCATCGAGTCATTGTTGGGTTATTTGTGTCCAAACCAACAACAATCATTCATTCAGGGGCATCACAATATATATAGACTTATTGTATGGAACATCCAGTGAGCAGCCAAGAGGGTCAATAAACTTTCAGACATGAACAACGTAGGATGATGGTAGAACAACGACAGCATAATCGCGGAAGCAATCTTTGATTTAATCTCGGAAGCAACGTTGAGTGATCGCGGAAGCAACTTTGGTTAATCGTCGATGCCACTTTGATTTGAAATGAATCAAAGAAGAGACCAAGGACGTAAAGCCGTGCTCTAATACCAATTTGTCACGTCCCAATTCGTAGAGTCATTTCTTCACATATTTTATCTCTTGGAATCGATCGTCCTCGCTTGGGCGTGATGCCGTACAAGTCTGGTATTGCACTTGTACAAGGCAAAGATGGTACATAATCGATTATCTTCAAATAGGAACATATCGCAGCGGCAGAAGCAGACAAATTGAATTTAGTGAGGACAATCATTCTTATCGAGTAGAAACACATCAGTTCTTTATAGCAGCGGAGATAAAAGGATAACTTGAAGTCACACAAAGATATATAGAACTTTATTCTCTTTATTGATAATTGAAGAAGAGTACACGACTTGTATTGAAATACAATGCTTACAATACATCTCACTTTACATTGAAAGCCAACTGAACAATGCTATACAGATTACAATTGATACTTGGATACATTGGATTACAACTCGATACACTGACTTGGCTTACAATCTCACTGGTACAACTGATTACAATGTTTCATACATTATGCCCTTTATAAATAGAAGACATCATCTTGAACAATGAGAGCTTCTGTATACCCAATAAATCTTCGATGCCGTAGAACCAATCAAGCCAATCTTCGTGTGTAGAACATTCCAAGCACGAGCACCTGCCCACAAAACGTGGGTCAGCACATCATCTATGCACTGGCGAGTAGAATCCAACCCACTCGCATAAACCAACATTTAAAGTGATCATTTAAGCAATATTACAATGATCTTTCTACTTGGGGCCTAGCATCAGTTTACAGTTCATGGGCAATAATCAGAGTGAAGCATGTAAACATATTCTTAGTAGCATTCATGTGGACATATCTTTTTAGCATTCTTGGTGTTATCATGCAAAGGCATCATTGAGGCATACTAGGTGTTATCATAAAAAGACATCATTGAGGCATCGTTAACATTAACATCTTAAACATGTTATAACTGTTATCACTTCAAGCATCACTTAGCATGTATGTTGTGTTTGAGCAATGATTATAGCATGGCATCTTTCTAGCATACTGAATCGAACATGTTAAGCAGGGTCTCATACTAAAAGGCTACATACAGCATCATTTACTTATTTGGAACGTAAGCACGCAAGTTAAACCAACACATATATTGAATTATCACATTTAAGTGATTTCTTACCGATAGCCGACTCCCTCATACCTGCGTCAAATACAGGTTAGCAAATAACTTACTCTGCCTGCATAAGACATTCATTAGCATGCATCCTGACTACATGGTCACTGATGTTTAACTATACGGACGTTGCCATATAGGTCTTCATTGGTAATGCGATGACTCCAGAGAAGGTAGCTAGCCCCAAAGGATGCCTCGCAAAACCCGTGCCCCTATTGGCATGCCAATGTTTTCTCCTAGGCCGGATCGGTCGCCCTAACGTCCCGGGGTACCGTCCGAGAAAATATATCCCCATCACTTATGCATAAGTTGTCCTATGACCATGCGAATGCGTGTCCGACTCAATCGTGAACATAAAATGCATGGTGAAATATTAAAGTAAAGACAACAGTGTATCATCATTCATCTCATTCAAGTCATGTTCAATGACTTATTCATTTCCAACATTACCATCATTTCATTTGGTGATCTCAATGATCCCAAGCCTCATCAATTCTCATTCATTGCTTCATTATAACATTTCTCATTACGTTTCTTTTAAGGAGGAACAACAGCATTCATTCATTTCGAAGGGACCTGTAGCATTTCATTCATTTCATAGGGACAATAGCAAATTCGAATCTTTTCTCACGTATCATTCATGCAGCATCTCATTATTCGAGTGATCCGTTCATTTCATCAACATTAAGTAAAAAGGGACATTATTAATTCATTCTCAGGCATCATGTTACATTAGCAGTTCGAGTGTGATTCGTTCAGCAATTCAAAGTTCATGTGTTATTCATTCAATGATTTCCAGCATATGAATCTCTATCGATTTAGCAACTAAAGCATCGCATCACAATTATTCAACATTCAAGGTAAGAGACATTAGGGACATATTCATAGCATCACATTATTCCATTTATTAAGCATGCAGGAATAAGAAAGAAGGAGGACAGTTCCACTTGCCATATATAACGGTCTTCCTGCTCCAATCCTACTAAGCGTAGCTCCACCAGCGAGCCACGTTCCAATACCCATTTCGTCTAGCCAGCTAAGAAAGACTGCATCAGTCTCAATTCTCCTGATCTCCAATATAAGTCATGGTCCAACATTCTGATCCCATCCAACAAGCCAACCAAATGCCTCGTGCGGAGCGGAGCATTACATACCTTTTGAGTGTGATTGTAGGAATAAATGATGTTGTTGTTTTCGTATGTCTAAATTGCTTTTACATTTCTTGTACATTACTCTAGTTGGATTTCATACTTTATGAGTTTCCCATCTTGATCCTGATAGCATGTTTTTTTTGGATTTCTCTCTTACTTTTGATTACCTTTAGAAAATTCTGACGACAAAATTTTTCTAAGGAGGGGAGAATTGTAAGACTCGTCTCACAGTATCGGTACTTATATACGAATACGTATTTTATAGTGGATTTCGTATTTTTTGGTTTTTGGAACACTTTAAATTTTTTTCAACTTATACATTTTCTCCTTGACCGTCATACCGCCAGTATACCGAAGTATACCGACGGCATACCGCCCGGACAGATATTCCATATTTTAGATATTTTCGATTTCAAATATTTTCATGAATAGTGTTTCCGATATTCTCGTGAATAGTATTTTAGATATTTTGATGAATAGTATTTAGATATTTTCTTGAATAGTGCAGATGCACCCTTTTACCCAATGGATATTTGGTTTTGTTTGAATGACCATGATTGACTTAGATTTTGACATGGATCACCATCCAATGGTCAAAGTTAATTCCCCCTTCTATATATACCCTTTCACTTTCTCTCTCCTCTCTCTTTTCATTCTTTCACACTCTCTTCATTTCTTCTTCTCTTCTCTCCCCTTTGGAGCTTGCCAAGAGCTTGGCCTTGTGGCTTGGGTGTGGTATCTAACCCCCATAGGAGGAGGAGTAGAAGATTAGGTTTTGAGCTTAACCTAGGCAAGTACATCTTGTCAAATTCATGAACAATATTATTTTGTTGTCATTTTTGTTTTTCTTGGTATTAAATGGTTAGACTTGTTCTAAACTCATTTTGTTAAGAATATTTTCCTTATGATTCTCGTCTATATGCATATTTCAAAATTTGGTTAGAACTAGGATTTGATTTTCTGTTAAAATCTAATATTGACTTAGTAGAAAACTCAGTATCAAGAGTGATACAGGTGTTACCATCATAGATCCTGGTCACATATGCATATATGAGGTCATCACCAAGCTTGTATACATAGATTTTGAGTTTGGTGGAAATCGGAACCCGTTTCGGTTTCCCAAAAACCTATTTTTAGAATATTTTTAGGTATTGATCTATCAAATCTTTGAATTTGTGAAAACTAATACTCCCATGTTGTAGGGAATTAAATTTCATGCAATTTTGACTTTAAAAATCCGAATTTCGATTTAGAACGAAGTTTCTATAGCCGAAACAAGTTTTGAGTTTTCAAGAATCAACTTTCTGTGATGGTTCGAAAAATCTGTCGAAAATTCGTCAAAAAATCCGAACTTGCACCACTAAACTTGTCGTGACACTTCAAAAAATCTGCCTGTAATCCGTAGTAATCCGCTGGATGGTCCGGTTAGACTGATTTTGTCTATTTTTGCCCATCTCTGTCCGTTTTTTATATTTTTTTCAATTGTAATAAATTCTTAACATGATTAAATGACCCTGTATACTTAGAGAATGATTTTACACCCTATATATACTTGATGCTTATGTTCATATGTTCTCTATACTTACTATGTATTGCTATGCCCATCCAGATTTATTGTACTTTACAGTCTATGCCATGTCCAATATTTATTGATAATAATCCGTCGTGGTGCACTCTTGTACATATGTTTTCCTAGCTTGCTTGATAGTGGCCTGTCATGGCGCACTCTTGATTCGATACATGTCTAGCTCCTTGATAGTGGCTCATCGTAGCGCACTCTTGTCTTGATATTGTCATATCTTGTTGTGGCTTGTTGTAGTGCACAATCTTGTTTGTCTTGTCCAGTCTCGCATGTCTCATGCCTAGGATAGATTCTGCGGAATGGCACACCCGGAATCTTAATGAATATGTTAGGAACTATACAACTAGCTTGATTATTTAGATCATTGGGAGGTGAGATTTTCTGGGTTACTTGCACCCTTTGTTTCCCGGTCTTATATATATATATCTACTAGGGATTTGGAGCTATATGTCATGATGAGCACTCTTCCAGCACACCATCGAGTGTGACACTTCTTTAGGACACATGTATCTTACTGAGTGTGTCTGCTATACTTGTTTTTCTTTTGGCTTGGATCAATCGGATAGTCTGCAGGACAGGTAACTGGAAGTGGATTTCTCAAACTTGCATATGTTAGTAATTAGGATTATGACAACCCTAGTTAGCTAAGTAGTAAGCCGTACTCATTGCTTGGCCGTGATTGATGGATGGAGTCTATTTCTTGTCTAGTCTAGGCTTGTCAGTTTATCTTATTTCGGTACTTAGCTTCCTGTCATTTCCTTAACATGCTATTTCTTACTACATGTTCGGTTTCACCACATGCTCACATGTCCAATTTATTCTACATATTTACTTGTTATTTTCTTACATGTTCTCAGTTTTCTTTCGTATACACTGTGGTACCAATTTATTATTCCAGTCTCGTTTACTGCTTTATCTTAGAGATGTTATAAATTGCATGCTGGTTTTAGTTCATAGTTTGGCTTTCTTTGTGGTACTTGCTATTGGGGTTCTGACCCCACTGGTTTTGCATTGACCGGATTTAGTGGAGGAGTCCGAGGATCTTTCGGACCTTCCACTCGATGGTGACCACCCAGAGCACCAGTGTGCTTGAGTGAGTGTTCTTTCTCTTATCCACTCTTTTTTGTACGTATTCTTTTGAGGCGTTTAGCCACCGAGCATGTGTTTAGCTCGTGTTTTAGACTTGACATTTGGCCTACGGGCTTAGACATGATGTTATATTTCTAGACTGCAGCTAGATATGATCATGTATTACTTAGTCTTGCTAGTTCTTCATTTTCTATTACTAGCTTCATGATCATCTATATATTATAGTTTGGGACGCTTTATTGTCTTATATGCCCGATGATCATATCCTTGTACATTATCTGCTTGAATGTGATTGAGATATCTAGATTTTTTGACCTAGGACTGACTGTTGGCTTGTAGTAGTAACCCCATCTATATAGCTTATACGTTATTTCGCAGTACTGCAATACTTTGATATACGTAGCTGGCCTTGTCTGTCCCTACTTGCCAGTATTCTGGTTTTGGGATGTGACAGGGAGGGAGTTGGATTGGGACAACCCTATGAATAAAACAATGGACTGTCCTGAGTAATTTTCCTCCAGATCTGGACTAGTCCCGATCAAAATATGATGTGCCCTTATAAATAACCTAAGAGCATCTCCAACCCTATTCTGACTTTGGAAAAAAGTTGTTGCCACATAGGAATGACAAAATTTTATTCAAAAGTTCTTCTCCAATGCAATTGTCAAGTCAATTGTGAAGCTTATGTGGCAAAAATTAAAGAAGACATTGTGAAGTTGATTGTCTTGTTCTAGACAATGCACTTGACAATGTCTTCTCTTTCATGTCATCAATTTATGAATAAAAAATATTAGAAAAAAGAAAGAAGATGAGTAGTTGTCTTACAAGTTGTCTTGGAAGTTGGAAAAAAATATTTTTTATTGTCTTCTCAATACTTTTGCATTGGAGAGAGTTTTTCTATCTCATTGTCTTTTGAGATATAATTTTGCCACATAAACAAGACATTGTCTTGTAGCTCAGCCTTATGTGGCTCCTATGTTGAGCCACAAGACAGTGTCTTGTTTATGTGGCAAAATTATATCTCAAAAGATAATGAGATAGAAAAACTCTCTCCAATGCAAAAGTATTGAGAAGACAATAAAAAATATTTTTTCCAACTTCCAAGACAACTTTTAAGACAACTACTCATCTTCTTTCTTTTTTCTAATATTTTTTATTCATAATTAATGACATGAAAGAGAAGACATTGTCAAGTGCATTATCTAGAACAAGACAATCAACTTCACAATGTCTTCTTTAATTTTTGCCATATAAGCTTCACAATTGACTTGACAATTGCATTGGAGAAGAACTTTTGAATAAAATTTTGTCATTCCTATGTGGCAACAACTTTTTTCCAAAGTCAAAATAGGGTTGGAGATGCTCTAAAGTAGTGACAGTTGCATAAAGTATTAGAGCATCTCCAACCCTATTGTGACTTTGGAAAAAAGTTAATGCCACATAGGAATGACAAAATTTTATTCAAAAGTTCTTCTCCAATGCAATTGTCAAGTCAATTGTGAAGCTTATGTGGCAAAAATTAAAGAAGACATTGTGAAGTTGATTGTCTTGTTCTAGACAATGTACTTGACAATGTCTTCTCTTCCATGTCATCAATTATGAATAAAAAATATTAGAAAAAAGAAAGAAGATGAGTAGTTGTCTTAAAAGTTGTCTTGGAAGTTGGAAAAAATACTTTTTATTGTCTTCTCAATACTTTTGCATTGGAGAGAATTTTTCTATCTATTGTCTTTTGAGATATAATTTTGCCACATAAACAAGACATTGTCTTGTGGCTCATGCCACATAGGAGCCACCTAAGACTCATAACACTTAACAAGACAATAGGGTTAGATGCTCTTAAATCCATTTCTTCCACCGCACCCGCACTGGCACCCGTCTAAATCTCTTTATCAACGGAAGATTATTCATCACCAGATCCACTCTCTATCAACGGAAGATGGGAGCGAAGAAGGCGGTGCTAATCGGGTGCAACTACCCGAACACGAAGGCCGAGCTGAAGGGCTGCATCAACGACGTCGTCCGCGTCCGCCGCTGCCTCGTGGAGCGCTTCGGCTTCGACGAGGACGACATCGAGGTCCTCATCGACACGGACGCCTCCTACACCCAGCCGACCGGCGCCAACGTCCGCCGGGCCATCGAGAGGCTGATCCGGTCCGCGCGCCCGGGGGACCTGCTCTTCGTGCACTACAGCGGGCACGGGACCAGGCTGCCCGCGGAGACCGGGGATGAGGACGACACGGGCTACGACGAGTGCATCGTCCCCTGCGACATGAACCTCATTACTGGTATGGTATCATATATACACTATTTTTAATATATTTTTCGCAAAATTTGATACGGATATGCGACACGGACAAGGACACGACAATTGATTTTGCATCTATCATTCTCGTTATGCAGTCAGTCAACTCATTTAACTATCTATCAAGATTTGCAATATCGGACCATACCGGTACTTATCGGCCACACTGTATCAATTTTGGCATATCGTGATATGGTGCTGGCCGATATTGATACTGAGCCGATATTGCAAGTTGATTTTATTGTTGACTTTTTGAATATAAGTCCCTCAAATCTAAATATGTTTTTATCTAATTGTTAAAAAGTCCCTTAAGGGTCTGCTTGGCAATTGTAGGGGTAGCGGTTATGAGGTGTCTGGTTTTGGATGTCTTTTAAGTAGCGGCTTTTAAACTAGTCCAATCCATGCTTCGTAATTTACTAACGAGCGGTTCTGAAAGTTTTTTACACGAATAAATTAAATAGGGAAGGGTATCAATAGTTATAATTATATATATTTTTGTGAGAATATAAATGGAATAAAAAATAGAGCCGCTCAAAATCCACCGATTTGGGGTGTTTATAAAGCCACCCAAAAATACATTACACCGGTTTTGGGAGGTTTTTGAACCGACCAAAACCGGTGCCTCAAAAAAATTAACAAGTATGGATTTTCATAAACGGTCGGTTCAAAAACATTCCAAAACCGGTGAAAACACGGTTACCAAGCAGACCCTAAATCAGACGAAATATAGTTATGAGTCACCGTGCTTACTTTTAGGCCTCGTTTGGTTCTCGGAAGGAAAATCGGTGTTATTTCCGTAACAAATCTTGATGGACGAACGATCAGAAAACAAAGACCTCCTGCAAACAAGTTTGCTCTCTGTTCTGATTAGAACGATCAGAAGCAGAGACTTCTTGCAAATAAGTTTTCTCTCGGTTAGAGCAATTGCAAACAAGTTTGCTCTCTGTTCTGATTAGAACGATCAGAAGCAGTGACTTCTCGCAAATAAGTTTGCTCTCTGTTAGAGCGATCAGAAACAGAGACTTCTTGCAAACAAATTTGCTCTCTGTTCTGAGTTTTATGATTTCAGAGATTCCGTCAAACAAGTTTGCTCTCCCAAAGATCCTAAAGCCACTGAATACTACTATTCTTTCAGATTACAACTTCATCTCTCAAATATAAACTGATAGAAAGAGACCGTTCTTCCTTGCAAACATGTTGTAATTGGGACAAATCATATTACAAAATAAAAGAAGGAAGGAGAAGAAGATATAATAATAAATTATTATTCTTGCTAGGGTGGTAAAGACCACCGTTGCTTAAAGCAAGATTCGCCCAACGTGATATGCTCCTAGGAACCAGCAAGTTCTCAAAGAACTTTTGGAACGCTCCTAGTCAACTTTTTTGTGACTCTAACAGGCTCCTCGGACTCAACGGGCTCCATTTTCTTTAACATTTTGTGTGTCTCCAAAAGGGGACTCTATTTATAGAGAGGATAGAGACTTCACCTCTTCTCTTATCCGATGTGGGACTAAAATACCAATGCTCAAAAAATGAGTTTGATATTTTAGATCATCCCGCAATCAGTGGAGTTGTGTGCCAGTCCGCGCGTACTCTCGCGCACGTGCCCGTGCATGCACGACGTACCATTTTGTGCCTGTGAGTCTGTGTCCAAATTCGAGTCCGCGTCCGAGCAACAAAAATCAACATGCTTCCTTGAGGAGAGAATGCTTTTTTTTCTTCTAGAAAAACATCCTCACATGGCACCCACATGTGTCACACCACACCCCATATGCACACCTCAACATGCAAAGCTTTATATTGAGATACCCACTAGGGGCTTGTTTGGATCAAGTTTTTCTATTCCTAGGAATAGGTTTTCAATTCCTTTTCCATGGGAAAGGAATTCAACATTTTCATACCCATGTTTGGTTAGGTTGGTAATAGGTCGTTCAAAAATTTAAAAAATTTCATCTCTATGTTTGGTTTACAAAGGGATATAAATATTAATTTATTAGTTTTTTTTAATACCCTTTCATTAATTTTATGATGATTCACATGTTTGGGATAGAAGTTGAAAATTTGAAAATAAAGAGAGGGTATAACCGTCCAAACAAAATAGCCAAACATTATTCCTAGGAAAGCAAATCTATTCCCAAGGGGGGCTTGGGAATAGCTTTCCCAAGTCAATGGGAATAACTTTCCCACCTAAGCCCCTCTTATTCCCTCCTCATTCTCAATCCTAAACATACCAAACATGGGTAAGGAATTCAAAACCCATTCCCAAGCCACAAAAACTTGAACCAAACGCCCCCTAGGTGTTGTAGCCGATGCGAGACTATTTCACACTAGTCCAAAGACAAAAACACCAAAAATTTCCCACGTATCTCAATATATGGGTTGAGCATTCCTTACATTGACTGTCCATCATGCATTAAGATAGATGTCGCTTCGACTTGAATCTTTCCGCATGGGTTAAACAGCATTATGATGCAATAATGGACTAAGCCTTGCCATAGCTGCAATTCTTCCCACACATAATAATATCAACTGTGCTTTTGGTTGCACTTAAAGGTCCCGTGCCTGTCTGGTTTTGGTGTATGTATATTTGGTGTCTACAAGCTTACCCTAAAGAGATGGCCTATATCTCTTTCCATACACTATAGATGAGTTCTTTTAAAGAGTCATGACATGAAGCCTTTCGCTTCCTTGCGGTGCTAAGCCGCTATGACATGGCCCAAAGCAGAGGCTTTCCCTTTTCTAGGTACCTCTTGGTGGTGTTACGCACTGTAGCATGAGGTCCCAGCCTCTTTGTACTCAGCATGAAGTCTTGCGCTTTCTTGCGGTGTTACGCCGCTATGACATGGTTTGCATAGCCAAGGTTTTACCCTCCCGAGGTACCTCTTGGTAGTGTCATACCACTGTAACATGAGGTCACCGGCCTTTTTGTAGTGCCGCCTACTACCCTTCGTTTTATAGCATTAGGCTATCTGCCTATGTGCGATGTTACGCCGCTGTGACATGGTCCAAAGTCAAGGCTTTACTCTCTCGAGGTACCTCTTCGTGGTGTCACCCCACTGTAGCATAGAGTACATCACTCCTTTGTAATGCTGTCCTACTCGTGCTTCCTGTAAAGCACACCGGACATTCAAAAATGTCCGAGAACTCATTAAGACGTCTAAGCTATCCTTCGATAGGACTTGTTCTACACAAGAACAAATAGTAGACAACAATGATTCTGGGTCCTTAACCCCGTCTAAAGGACTACCCACTGTTCCTGATATTCTTCCAGTTAATGGTCCTTCTTTGAACCAAAAGCTAGATGCTTGGTAGATTTCTTTTTGAACCAATAGTATAAAACTTTATGGTAGGATTGCAAATAGACAATATCAGAGATCCGTCAAGCTCATTTTCTTGCTGAGTCCTTGGCAAGCTGGCGCTTGAGGCCTTGATGAATGGATCCATCAGATATTTCTGATTCCGAACATCACCCACTGCAATGATCTATGTTTTATGCGCTCATTCAGTGCCTTGTGTCCTAGACGCACAATTCTCTTCTTATTATTGAAAAGATCATCCGATGTCACTGCTGCAGCCACTTGATTGTCGTAATACATCGACATCGTCCGAATTTACGCACCAACCCCAGAAAAATTATGCCTGGTTGTCGCAATATATCGGCATCACTTGGATTTGTGCACCAACCACGGGATGATCTTGCCTGGTCACTTAAGCCATTTTGCTTCATTTTCGAAGCTATTCCACTTCATTTGCTGCAACTTAATAGTACGTAGAACTCAGATTTCATAATGAGAGAAGGGTCTGCTTCTTCAACTTTCTTGATATAGCAGCACCACTCATGGATCTACTTCTTCGACCTCCTTGATATAGCAGAACCACTCATGTAAAATATGTAACCTCTTCTTTCTTTCCTTCTGAGCACCAACTGGCATCACTGAAGCCTTCTACTCATGTAGGGTAGCCGTTGTAGTGCATCCTTCTAAGTCCCTGAGAGAGATTTCATCACTCTCTTCACAGCTTTCCAAAGATCAACATCTGGATTGTTCGTGAACCGACTCAGCATGCCTACAACAAAAGATATGTTAGGTCTGGTAGTACTTGTAGCCTACATCAAACTCCAGATGGTGCTCGAGTACATCAACTATCTGACGCTTCTCCAGGACATGGCTTCAGCTTTTGATCATACCTGTAAGGAGTATCGATCCCTGAAAGATCTTGATATTCATATCCCGTGAGCAACTTTCTACGTAGTGAGCTTGTGACAGAGCAAGCTCAACTCCCGTTTGGATTATCTAAATCCTTAGGATGACATCCGCATCTTTCATGTCCTTCATACAGAATCTGGATGGGAGGAACATCTTTGTTCTAGTGACACATCAGTATGTCGTCAACATAGAGACAAACGATAACTCCTCTATTATCAGCGAACTTCGTGTAATCACTTAACAATCTCGCTGACCCTATAGCCTTTTGACCTACTAACCTGGTCAAACTCCTCGATCCACAGATTGGGAGCTTACTTCAAACTGTATATAGAATTCACCAACTTGCAGACTTTGTCTTCAAGACCTTGAACGACAAATCCATCTGACTGTTGTATGTGAATCTCTCCTGTCATTTCTCTATCCAAAAATATTGTCTAGACATCCATCTGATGATATAATAACTTATTAATAGCAGCTACGGCAATCGTCATCTTGATAGTTGACATCTTAGCCACTAGAGTATATGTGTCAACCTCATCAATCTTTCGTTCTTGAGCAAACCCTCTTGGCAACCAGCCTAGCCTTGAACTTATTATCAGTTCCTTCGGCCTTCATTTTCTTCTTCTCGAAGATTCGATAGGTTTAGCTCATTCAAGTAGATTAACTAACACCCACTTGTAATTGGATGCAATTGAGCCAATCTTATCATTGACTCACTTCCCTCAGAAGATCGCATCTCTGGTCTTCGTCATTTCATCAACCAATATGTGATAGGTGATAAAGTTATCTATGAAGTCTTTCGGCCTTCTCACTCGCTTTGCTAACTACTTAGCAAATATTGGTTCAAGTGTTGTCTCATCAACGACAATCACTTTTGGACTATATCTTCTTTGGAAGTTCTAGGTTCTTTGGAGCTAGCGACATTCTCCGGAACATCTGCGAGAACAATGCTTTTGCGTATTTGTCTTCAAAGGATTTCGCGTCGCAAGATTCCATGATAACAATGGATCTTCGAGCATAGCTTTCAATAGCATATTCCATAACTACAATTTTTTTTGGACCTCGAACATGGCTTCTGAATCTTGACATCCAAAAGTTTCACGTACAACAGACACCCCTACACTTGAATGATATTCAAGTTAGGTTTAATCTTGAACCAGTGTTAATGAGACTTAATATCAGATATGTGAATGATACTTTATTCAGAAATAAATGTAGCCGTGAGTGCAAGCTATCCCCAGAAGCATATTGGAAGATCCACAGCATAAATATCATCATTGTCTCTAATAGCGATCTGATATTCCTCTCTGAAACTCCATTAGATTAGAGAGAATACGAGGAGTCATTTCATAGACAATTCCATGTTCATAACAGAACGATGCGAATTCAAGAAAACGATACTCTTCGTCTCGATCACTTCTGAGTCACTTGAGTTGTCAACCGGCTAGACGTTCAGCTTCACCCCTGAAGTCCCTGAACTTCTCGAATGCACCATCTTACGATATGAGTACATCGAGAAATCGTCTATGAAGGTATTAATACACTTCAATCCAGCTTCTATGGAGAATTGATGAAAGACACATATTTCTAAGTGTACAAACTCCTGAAGATATATACTTTAGTATAATCGTCTAAGCAGCCTCCTAATAATATTTGTCTCATACACAGAATTCATAATCCTCCACTCTCTTACCCCCACATTCTAGAGATAAGGTCTAGACTAGACATCTTGAGTTTTCTATTACATAGCACATGTCCTAGTCTATTTGTCACAACTCAATTAAGAAACTGCATCATCAGCAGAAGTTCTAATATTCTCCTGATACTGAACATCTTTCCAAAGCATGTTCCTGGCCAAGAAACCATATCCTGCCAGCATGAATTTCAAGTCCGTATAGAACAACAAACTTCCTGAGAGAAGATCCTCAGAAATAATTGGTATGTGCTACACGTACACTAGTGCCAGCGACTTTCCGAAAGTCCAAACTATGATCTTGATCCCCAGATCTTCTGGTCGAGACTTGCTCGCCATCGAGACATTCTTTGAAAATAGGCTCGACCTTGGTGAACACCTCTTCACGTGGTTAGATGCACTAGTGTTCGTCCACAAGTTAGCAACCACGCTAGATCATTCAACCTGTGCAACATAGCAACCAAGTTATGTAATCAAAACAACTAAGCTTTACCTTGATATTTTGGTTTTGAATTGGATCAGTAAATCTCCTTCAAATGACCCTCCAAGCCACAGTCGTAACTAAACCCACCAAGATGAAGATGTCTTCATGTTGGGTTATTATACTCCTGGAGAATTTACGTGCTTATACAGTCGAAACCATGCGCATATTGGAGAAAAACCTATGCGATCCATGTGCATCATCCCGGGAGTCCCGTGCGCCTCATCCGAGTAAACCCATGCTCAGTAGAATCCATGCACCCACAAACGCATGATCTGAATAAAACCTGTGCGCATCATATGAGCAAACCCAAGTGCATAATCTGAACAGATCTGATGCGCATAATCTGAACTGACACATACACATATGCTTAATCGGAACAGAACCCAGACACAAAAAGGCCTTGATCTTCTTCTCAACTGACTTGAGATCCTCCTTGAGAACCTCCTCGTCCTCTCCAGCACAAGTTGTAATCTCCATTCACTGCCTTGTATTGTACATCAAACTTATTGGATAGTTTGGTCCAACACTCATCCAACCATTTGGCAAAGAACTTTTCTTCATCAAAATGTTGGAAGTGATGCCCGTCAATCTTCTCAAGTTTGTTAAAACTTGTATCGAGAAGGATTATACGGTAGTTCTCCATCGGATCCGGATTTTGCTTTGAGATTGTTATTCCCGAGACAGATCTAGATGGAAGAACGATCAGAAAACAGAAACCTCCAGCAAACAAGTTTGCTCTCTGTTTTGATTAGAACGATCAGAAGCAGAGACTTCTAACAAACAAGTTTGCTCTCTGTTCTGAGTAGAACGATCAGAAACAGAGACTTCTCGCAAACAAGTTTGCTCTTTGCTCTGAGTAGAACGATCAGAAGCAGAGACTTCTTGCAAAAAAGTTTGCTTTCTGTTCTGAGTTTTAGGATTTCGAAGATTTCAGAAAACAGGTTTGCTCTCCAAATGATCTTGAAGCCACTGAATACTACTATTCTTTCAGATTACAACTTCCTTTCTCAAATACAAACTGATAGAAAGAGAGCGTTCTTCCTTGCAAACGTATTGCGATTGAGACAGAACGTAATACAAATAAAAGAAGAAACGAGAAGAAGATATAATAATAAATTATTATTCTTGCTGGGTAGTAAAGACCACCGTTGCTCAAAGGAAGATTCGTTCAACGTGATTTGCTCCCAGGAACCAGCAAGTTCTTAAAGAGCTTCTGGAACGCTCGTATATAGAGAGGAAAGAAATTAATATTTTTTGTGACTCTAATGGGCTCCCTAAACTCAACGAGCTCCCTTTTCTTTAGTATTTTTTGTGTGTCTTCAAAAGGAGGCTAGGGGACTCTATTTATAGAGAGGAAAGAAATTTCACCTCTTCTCCTATCCGATGTGGGACTAAATATCAATACTCAAAAAATGAGTTTGATATTCTAGATCATCCCGCAATCGTCGGAGTCGTGCGCGCCATTTTGCGCCCTTGAGCTCGTGTCCGAGTCTGCTTCCGAGCGACAAAAAGCAACATGCTTCCTTGAGGAGTTAATCATTTATCCTTCTAAGAAAACACTCCCACATGGCATCCACATGTGCCCCACCATACCCCATGTGCACACCTCAACACATGTAAAATATTATATTGAGATACCCATTTGGTGGTGTAGCTGATATGAGACTATTTTACACTAGTCCAAAGGCAAAAACACCAACAATCAGTTCCACCATCTTTTTCCTAAGAATGAAAAATTAGAATTCCCGTCGGCTTTTCTTTCCTGCGTTTAGTAAAACAAGAAAAATATTCAAGAAAGACTATTCGATTTCTCTTCCAGTATTTAGTTGGTGCAAGAAAGGAAAGAGAACATATATCAATTTTCCAATAATATTCTTGCATTTTAAAATAAAAATAACATCGTAGAAATTTAAAAGTAACGGGTAAAATAGGCAATAAAACATTTGAGGAGGGCTCTTGTTGTCCTAAAATTTCGTAACAAATGCTAGAAAAGAAGAAGGAAAAATCAATTTTGTGGGTTCCGAGAGAAACCATCTTCCCCTATATCGGGAAAATAGTTTCCATGTTTGTGGCTACCAAACAAAATAAATGAACAACTTTTTTTTTCTTCTGATTTCTTAAATCCGTAAATGAAACATGGTAATAACTCACTGAAGAACAATATTCCATCAACTCTAACATATTTCTTTTTTTCTTTTTTACTGTATTGCCCTTGTCTTCAATCTCCCTTTCTTTTAACCCACAAATGGCAACACCAACGCAACCTTCTTTTCTGTCGACGCCAAACCCCTGTCTTCCAATCTTCACCTCTTTGTAGTATTCAAATGGTAGTCGAGGCGGCACCTAGGCGCTAGGCGGCCACTCTCCGCACCGCTTTTGCCTTTGGCGGTAGAGTAGGCGGCATAAACATAGGTGAGGTGGCGTAGATGTACGCCTACTAGGAGCAATACTTGACTAGATGTTTTGCAAGCATTATGGACCAATGTTTCACTTTTACAATATTGAATTTTCATAAACCTTTGTTCTACAACTTAGTTATACATAAAACATCCTTAAAATATGCATATTATGCAAAAAATAGTGGTAAAATAGTAAAAATGTCCAAATGCCTAGACGGCCTAATGGCAGGCGGAGAGTATACCGCCATTTAGAACTTTGCCTCTTTGGTCCCACTACACCCTCCTCCTGGATCCTTTGTCCTCCTCAACGCTCCTCTCCCTTGCTCACATGCCATTTGTGTGAGAATCTCACGTAAATTCTTGGAATCCAAGAATTTTGTTTTCTCCAGGAACTAGATACATTTGAGTTTTATGGTACAATTTAGGATGTGAGTTATCAAAGAGAATTTAGAAGTGTATGTCAAATAGATAAAAATGTTAGATACAGGTCTGAAATTATTGCATCATGTGATAGAGTTTCCTAAGAATTCATTAGTTCTTTTTAGCTTAATGGAAATATTATCTGTAAAATCCTTGGGTGAAATCTTTCGCTGCATGGTTGGAGAAAAGTTCCTAGCTTATTGAAATATTAGTATGATTCATTGGAAGATAATTTCAACAACTGTTCTCAGCATTTGCATTTGATGCAAGCAATTCTATCTACTTAATTATTAGGATGATTCAATCAAAAAGTCTGAAGTTTCTAGGTTGAAAGGTTCCAACTTAATCATTTGTCTGATTCTAATTAATACTTTCTTCATGGATTGAGTGACTATATCATCCATCCCAATGGGTTTCTTTCTTCCATGTAAACTAATTTTGTGATGAGGAAGAGGAGATGGGAGAGGATGGGCAACTGATGGCAGAGGGATGAGGGATAGACAATCGATGGCAGAGGAAAGGGCCGACAAGGTAGCTTCGACTACCGGTGGATCCGAAGAAAACAAAATATGAAAAGTTAGATAAGGGCAATAAGGTATTTCCATTTAATTTATCCAAGGGTTGACTGACAGAGACAAACAAGGACTCGTAACTCCATTTTGTGATGATTTTGGGAGAGTTTTAAGCAGTGTTCTAAATGGCGGCCGCCTAGATAGGCGGTCTCTCTCCGCACCGCTTTTCGGTAAGGCGGAGTAGGCCGCCAACGGAGGTTGGCAGCATAGGTGGAGGTGAGGCGGCGTAGGCTGGCGCCTAGACGGAGCAATACCTAACAAGATATTTTGGCCAAAAAGATTTTGTAAGCATTATGGGTCTATGGTTCACTTTTACAATACTTGAACTTTATAAATCTTCGTTCTACAACTTAGTTATGCATGGAACACCTTTAAAATATGCATAGTATACAAAAAACAGTGGTAAAATAGTAAAAAGATGTTCAAAATGTATCGACCGCCTAGGCGGTAGGCGGATGCTCTCGCCCCGCACCCGCTTGTCGCCGTTTATAACCTTGGTTTTAAGCAATTATATTGATTTAGGGGTTTCACATAAAAATGTAGTACACTTAAGGGACTTATATGCAAAAAAGAAGTATTTCTTAGTTTTCAATAAATATTTATTATAATTTTGTTCTCCAAAAGCAAGAGCTCTACAACTTCGATCCAAAACTGTTGAAACTGTAAAAACCATCAATACCGTCTATAAGAAGAGTCCAAAATCAATTATGATATGAATAGTGTGGAACTTGCTATCTACTTGTTAATACTATTATAGATATGAAGAACTCTTCCAGAAGGGAGCTATACATTCATTTTCGACCATTAGTGGAATCGTAGAAGAAGAAATTGGAGTTGTGGGATGAGGTCATGGAGCACTGACCATGTGGGAGGATCTCTATTGGCTAATAATTCGAGTTCTGGTCGAGGATGGAGATATGATAATTGGAGAGGTAGCTTGACCAAATGTGGCGGTAGGGATTTGTTGCCATGGTGATATGCTTATTAGCAGTATCAAGTGGTGGGTGAGATTTGGGGCGGCAAGATATGGGACGTGACAAAGAAAGGTGCTACTTGTTAGAAATTTCTTCACTTAAAATCTGCAAACAAAATAAATTACGTAAATGTTACCGGCCTCCGGGGAAGTCGTGCACGTAGCACTGCCCTAAGAGTTAGCTCGGGTCTATGTGCAGACTGAATCCGAACGCCCCTAGTGGTAAAGTCCCCGCTCCACCGGAATCTCGTTGCCGTACACGACGTCGAGAGAATGACCCCGACTTAGCTCCGCCCAGAGCAACAATAGAGAACAACAGCAACCGTACGAAGATGACGAGAAATTTAGAGAGTTTTGAGAAAAATAGTTTGTGTATTTTGAGAAGGAGAGGGACTCAGTATATAGGCATTTCTATACTACAATGAAATGAATGAGATTAAAAGCATTGATGGCTGTTATTAAACAAATTTTAAGGAGTAGAGGCTAGCCGTTAGAGTATTGGCTAACGTGCAAAGGAGAACACATTAAAAGTGAGTAGCTGGCCATTTGGAGGAAAGCAAGCGTTCCATATGAGCATTGAGTGGAAGAAAATTGATGTTGAGGAATTGATTTTCCTATACAGTTGTAGCTGTATACAACAATCCCCCCCAAAAATCAAATTCCGTAATAATGGAAAAAATAAAATAAAATAAGAATGAGAGAATTTCTGGGCAGTTGTATACTATGCATAAATGAGATGGACTACAGCCTTGAATCTCACGTAGTGACTATTGTCTTTGTCTAAAGAAGAGCTTGATGGACTACGCCTTGAATCAGTCTTCTTGAACCAGATTCAGACAATAACACACATAGTACGCTAGAGGTACTTGGGTCTATCGGGTGGCGCGTTTAGTTGGCCATGCGCACTTTACACATTCATGAGAGTTGTCTAGGATCGCCCTGTCCTATAGTCGCGACCCTCACGACCTCTCATATAGGTAAGTCCTTGAGGGTTGGTGATAGGAATCAACCCTGCATATCACGCTTGGACTTATTAAGAGTTTAAACTCACCCTATCCATATCACAAAAGAAACACTGTCACCATAGGGATGAGATATCAATGTACACATGTACAGCCTAGAGAATTTGATCTCAAGGTCAGTGTTCCATAATAGTCACCTAGTCCAGCTTGTTCCTACCCATTGAACCGGCTTCTTGGGATCTCCAGTCAGACTCGGTTGGGTTGCCACTGCTGGTGACTATACTATGGGCTTAACCTCATCCCCCTCGATGATTCTAGGATCAATGTCCTAGACAGACCCTTCATCAAGTGGTCTGCAAGGTTCTTTTCTGACTTTATATAGTCAAGAACCACATATTTGTCCAATAGGCTCTTTATTGACTTCAAGCGCAGCTGCAGGTGCCTGTTCATCTTAGCATTCACAGAATCATGCTTTAGTAGTTCTATAACAGATTTATTATCACAGTTTATAGAAATTATAGGAATAGGATGAACAGAAACAGGTATATGCATAATAAGATTTCTCAGCCATTCGGCTTCTGTACAAGTAGTATCCAAAGCTATCATTTCAGAGTCCATTGTACTTCTGGCTATGATAGTTTGTTTACATGATCCCCAGGAGATTGCAGCTCCTACTAGGGTAAAAACATATCCAGTAGTGGATTTCACATCATGTGAATCAGTTACCAAATTTGCATCGGAGTAACCTTCTATGATATCAGGGTGCCTAGTATAATAAAGTTTATAATCTAGAGTACCCTTAAGATATCTAAACACTCTGTCCAATGCTGTCCAATGAGACTGATTTGGGTTACTAGTATATCTACTTAGTCTCCCAATTGCAAAAGCAATATCAGGTCTGGTCCTGTTAGTTATGTACATAAGGGACCCAATTGCAAAAGCAATATCAGGTCTGGTCCTGTTAGTTATGTACATAAGGGACCCAATCATTTGTGAATATCTATGTTGTTTTATAGGTAATCCTTCATTCTTTTTGAGAACAACATTACTGCCATAAGGGGTGAGGGCAGGTTTTTTGTCAAAATACTCAAACTTTCTTAGCATTTTCTCAATTGACTAAGGATAGAGTATAGCCCTCTTTCCTTTTTGACACTTGCATTCCTAGAATCAGATTTGCCTCACCTAAGTCTTTCATATCAAACTGGTTAGATAAATAATTCTTAGTGTTATTTATCAGTTCCAGTGAAGATCCTAGAATAAGGATATCATCAACATACAAGCATAAAATAACACAACTTCCATTTGTATTTTTAGAATACAAACACTTGTCATATTCATTTGGCACAAAACCAAATTCTATAATGACTTTATCAAATTTGTTGTGCCATTGCTTAGGAGCTTGCTTTAGGCCATAAAGAGATTTTACTAATCTACAAACCTTCTTTTCTTGACCTTTAGCAATAAAACCTTCAGGTTGCTCCATATATATTTCTTCCTCTAAATCTCCATTTAGAAATGCTGTCTTTACATCCATTTGATGGATCAAGAAGTCATGAATGGAAGCTAAAGCTAGAAGGGTTCTAATAGAAGTTATTCTAGCTACAGGAGAGTAGGTATCAAAATAATCTAATCCTTTTTTCTGGGTAAATCCTTTGGCCACTAATCTAGCCTTATATTTTTCTATGGTACCATCGGCTCTAAGTTTCTTCTTAAAGATCCACTTACAACCTATTGGTTTGCTGCCTAAAGGAAGATCTGCTAAAAATCAAGTATTGTTCTCCATTATGGAGTTGTACTCATTGTTAATAGCTTCTTTCCAGAAAGGGGCATCAGGAGAGGATATGGCTTCTTCATAAGTTGAGGGATCACCCTCTATCAAAAATGTGAAGAATCCTTCTCCTAAGTTCTTTTCAATTCTTTCTCTTTTACTCCTTCTAGGTTCTATGACTTGTTCAGATTGAGAATTAGGCATTTGGTCATGAGAACTAGTAGACGGAATAAGAGAAGGTTTAGAGGAAGATGAAGGGTTTCTATCCTTGAAGGAAAAAATATTCTCAAAGTAAACTGCATCTCTAGCTTCAGTGATTGTGTTATTAGAGATTTCATTTACTTCAGAATGGGTTACAAGAAATCTATTGGCATTACTATCTAGGGCATATCCTATAAATTCAGCATCTACAGTCTTAGGTCCTATCTTCCTCTTTTTGGGTTCAGGAATTCCTACTTTAGCGAGACATCCCCAAACTTTGAGGTAATTAATCCTAGGGGTTCGACCTTTCTATAACTCATATGGGGTCTTATCATTAGTCTTACTGGATATCCTATTAAGAATATAACAGGCTGACAATAAGGCTTCTTCCCAAAGATTGTCAGGAGCATCTGAGCTAAGAAGCATGGCATTGACCATATCTAAAAGAGTGCGATTCTTCCTTTCAGCAACTCCATTGGATTGTGGTGAATAAGGAGCAGTTACCTCATGAATAATTCCGTGCTCTTCACAGAAGTTAGTCATTTCATTTGAGGTATACTCTCCACCACGATCTGATCTAAGGATCTTAATCTTTCTATCCAACTGGTTCTCAGCTTCAGATTTATAGACCTTGAATCTGTCTAGAACTTCATCTTTGGTCTTAAGGAGTAGGTGTAACAATACTTTGAATGATCATCTATGAAAGTAACAAAGTATTTTCTACCGCCTCGGGTTAAAACCCTATTGGAATCACAAACATCACTATGGATAAGTTCTAGGAGTTCAGAATCTCTATAAACAGATTTGAAAGGTAATCTTGTGTGTTTGGCTTGAACACAGATCTCACATTTGTGTTCATCGTCTATAGGAGTCTTAGGTATAAGATCTAAGTTCATCATCCTTTTAATAGATCCTAAATTCACATGACCTAATCTACCATGCCAAACATTTGATGATTCAACATTTGCAACAAAAGAAGGATTTGAACTTTTATTCATAGTACTTAAAACAAAAAGTCCATCTTTCACAAATCCTTTTCCAATAAACAGATCATTCTTAGAGAAAACTACTTTATTTGCCTCCATAACAATTTTGTATCCTGAGGCAACAAGGAGAGATCCACTAACAAGGTTTTTTCTAACAGACGGCACATGAAGCACATCATGGAGAGGTAGAATTTTCCCTGATGTCATCTTCAGATCTATTCTTCCTCTTCCCACAACTTGTGCCGTTGAGCCATCTCCTAGGGTTACACCTCCTCCACCTGATTCCTGATAGGTTGAAAAACAGGAGCGATCAAATGAAACGTGAACATTAGCTCCAGAATCTAACCACCAATCATCAGAATGGAAAGACAGGTTTACTACAGGTTGAAAACTTACAGACCTGAAGGAGCTGGAAGACCCATTCAGAATCATGTTAGCCTCTGGCTTGCCTTTTCCCTTGAAGGAGTTATGGATAGGTTCTTTTTTCCTTTGGAAGCAGTTGATGGCTGTATGGTTGGTTCTACCACACACAAAACAAAATCTTCTTTGATCCTGAGTCTGACCAAAGTTTCTAGGTTTTTGGGGTTGAGGGTTTTGGTGGTGATGGTTTTGGTGAGGAGGTTGAAAACTCTCCTTTTTGAAGGAGTTTTTCTTGGATTTGAGATGGTTGTTTGACTTAGGTTTTGCATGGCTTTCTACAAGGTTTACCTTAGCTGTGGCATTTGACCTAGCTTTGGTCTTGGACCTATATGGCTCTTCTGTTCTAATTCTCTGTAGAGCTTGAGAGTACGTAATAGATCTTTGTAGATGTAATAGGTCCTTTGCCACTTTAGACCAGGAAGGAGGGAGTTTATCTATCAAGCATCCTATTTTGTGCTCAGTAGAAAATAAGGTTCCCTTGGCTTGAACATGCCTAAGGTGTTCTTGGAACTAATGGATTTGGTCATTGATAGGTTTGTTATCTACCATGACATATTGGTTGAATGTGGTAGAATTGAATCTATCAATTCCAGCATCATCACAACCATATTCATCTTCCAAAGCATCCCAGAGTTCTTTAGCGCTTTTATACTCAAAAAATATGTCGTAGAGTGACTCCGACATAGCGCTTAAGATTCTGTGGAAGCAGTGGTAGTCAATTTCCTTAGGGGTCTTAGGCTTGGTAGAAGAAGAGGACTTGGAAACCTCTACGTCAGACTCAGTCTCATCAGAATCATTTGAGATGTGCGTGGACCCATCGATGGCAGAAATCAGGCCTAAAGTGGTAAGCCAAAATTTCATCTGGCTCTGCCACCTCTTGAAATATGTACCATTGAATTTTGCAAGCTTTGCAGAAAAAGTCTCTTCCTTTGAAGTCATGTTTCTAAAGTCTGTGAAATTATATTTACTCAATAAGATAGCTTTAAACTAAAATCAATAATTAAAATGATTTTAGTAATAGACTTTTAAAATTTTAGTTTTTCAAGTTTTGATAAGGTTGGGTTAGCTGTAGGGGCCGGATCTCAGCAAGCGGAGGTTCACTAGGAACTCTTAAGTACCGGTCGCTTAGACGATTTTTCGCCTTGTTGACAGAAGGGCCCTTTCGGCTTGTTCCCAAACAAATCTTAACTTTAGAACTTTAAAAATAAAGAAATTTTACTAAATCAATTAATGTTTTATTTAGCCTAAATAAAAGTATTGAGTAATAGAGAATAATCAACTAGTAATGTCAAGATGTACTAACAATTGTTAAAGGAATTTAATTCTGAACAATTGCTAATAAAATTGCTAGTAAATTTTAATTCTGAGCAAACAAAAATTATACTGTAGGCAAATATATCAACTTGTATCAAAATTGGACAACTTGTAACAAACTTGTAAATTTTTAATATTGTAGCAAACTTGTGAAGCTAATATTTGTAACAAAGTTTTGTATATCACTGAAAAGTAATATCAATGACAGGAAGCTAATATTTGTAACAAACTTTTGTATATCAATGAAAAGTAATATCAATGACATGAAGCTAATATTTGTACAGCTTGTAAATTGGACAACTTTTGTATATCTTGTAACAAACTTTTGTATATCAATCAAAGCTAATATTTGTAAGCTAATATTTGACAGTAATGTAATATTAAATGCTTAAAAATAAAGATACTACAGTAAGCTAATATTTGTATATCAATGAAAACTAGCAACTTTTGTATAACAAAGCAACTTGATGCGGCAGTAACTTGATGCGGCAGTAACTTTTGTATAACAAAGTAACTTGATGCGACAGTAACAGAATTATTTGGTCGTAAAATAATTTATTTTATTTCAGCAAGCAAATTTTTTTATTTTTTTTATTTTTTTCAGAAATAGCTAACTCTTAGATAAGAATTATTTGGTCGTAAAATAATTTATTTTATTTCAGCAAGCAAAATTTTTTATTTTTCAGAAATAGCTAACTCTTAGATTGTTATTAATTTCTTCACTTAAAATCTGCAAACAAAATAAATTACGTAAATGTTACCGGCCTCCGGGGAAGTCGTGCACGTAGCACTGCCCTAAAAGTTAGCTCGGGTCTATGTGCAGACTGAATCCGAACGCCCCTGGTGGTAAAGTCCCCGCTCCACCGGAATCTCGTTGCCGCACACGACATCGAGAGAATGACCCCGACTTAGCTCCGTCCAGAGCAACAATAGAGAACAACAGCAGCCGTACGAAGATGACGAGAAATTTAGAGAGTTTTGAGAAGAATAGTTTGTGTGTATTTTTAGAAGAAGGAGAGGGACTCAATATATAGGCATTTCCATACCACAATGAAATGAATGAGATTAAAAGCATTGATGGCTGTTATTAAACAAATTTTAAGGAGTAGAGGCTAGCCGTTAGAGTATTGGCTAACGTGCAAAGGAGAACACATTAAAAGTGAGTAGCTGGCCATTTGGAGGAAAGCAAGCGTTCCATATGAGCATTGAATGGAAGAAAATTGATGTTGAGGAATTGATTTTCCTATACAGTTGTAGCTGTATACAACACTACTCTTCTAGAAACACTAGAGGGGATTAATAGGCTTGATAGAAGTTTAAACTAAATGTACAATTATAAAACTATAGCTACAAGATCAAAGTAAAGTGCTAGATTATAAGCAAGAGCTGAGTGAAAAGCGATAAAGATCAGTATGCAATCCTGAGGGCCAAGTTCACTCCGATGGATACCACCTAGGAGTTTTCCACTACTCAAGAGAAACCTTCTCTGCAAAAAATTTCTTACTCGTATAGTCCAAACCAAAGACTTCTGTGAAGTGTAATTATATGTTCATACTCGTATGGAGCCCAAGAAACTTCTGGGTAGTCTACTGATTAAGTTTTCACTCAAATGTAGCCCAGAAAGCTATCCCAAAGCCTTTGAATACAACCAGAACATCCCCCAAGATGTATTGCTCGACTCTTCAAGTTTCAGAGCACCACTTTTGGAAGCTTCTATCCTAAATTGATTGTAGAAAGCTATTCATTGTGGAACTCACCGTATTTCAGCCGAATCAGAAGACAAGTAAATGAGACACTAACAATAAGCAGAAAAGTATATCACTCGCTCTCTCATGTATTCTAATGTAGGGTTAAGAAGACACTCTTACAAATTCTTTAGAATGAATATGAAATTTGGGCTTTGCACTAGAGAATGAGAGTAGAAAGAATAGATGAGAAATATAAGTAAAAATGGATTCATTCTAAGTGCATCTAGGTGTCAATGATAAACAACATTGGAAACTTCCCCAAAATGCAACAAACATGGATGACATGGCTTGTCCTTTCAAACTAAGAGGACAATTGATTGATCATGCTCCCTGTACTGCACAGTCCCAAGAATGACTGGTCTTATGCGGTTAGTTGGACAAAAATCCAGTCAGTGCACCAGATATATGCAATCTTTAGATTTCGAATATTTTTATGCATTTTCCTTATTTGTGTGATGCATACTTAGTATTTATTTAAATATCAAATATTGACATGTGCCATATCAAAGTGTGCGTGGAGTAATGCCATTTTAGCATCACTAACTATGACAATAATTTAAATTTGAAAGTCCTTCCTCTAACATGCATGCTTGAAACTAATTCTATTATGATAAAATTGGTTCATCTATCAATTCATATATTAGATGATAATGATATCTATCATGATTATACCAACTTAAATGTGTCATAAGTTTTAGACAAGTCCCCTAAAATCATGCTTGGCAATTATCGGGGTAGCGGTTATGAGGTGTTTTTAGAGTACCGGTTATGAGCGGTTATGAGGGGTCCGGTTTTGGATGGTTTTTAAGTAGCGGCTTTTAAACCAGTCCAATCCATGCTTGGTAATTCACTAATGAATGGTTCTGAAAGTTTTTTACACGAATAAATTAAATAGGGAAGGGTATCGGTAGTTATAATTATATCTATTTTTGTGAGGATATAAATGGAATAAAAAAATAAAGCCGCTCAAAATCCGCCGATTTGAGGTGTTTACAAAGCCACCCAAAAATACATTACACCGGTTTTGGGGGGTTTTTGAGCCGACGAAAACCAGTGCCTCAAAAAAATTAACAAGCAGGGGTTTTCATAAACGGTCGGTTCAAAAACACCCCAAAACCGGTGAAAACACCATTACCAAGCAGACCCTAAATCTTTGTTATGTACTTATAAGTCCCCTAAAATCATTATGAATATGAGTTATGAGTCCCTCTCCGTCTGTGACAGCCAAAAAAAATAAGTAAATTAATTAAATAATAGTATAAAATGGCCATTTTACCCTTATCTTCTTCCTCTATTCCTCCTCTCTACTTACTTCCCTCTCCTCAAAACCCACCATTCTCTGTTATTGCTTGTTCTTTATTTCCTTATGGTTAGGATAGGTATGAGTGTGTCGAGTGGTGACCTATTCTCATGGGAAGTCCTAGTCTTAGGGGCTGTTCTAGTTTTAAGGAATCAATTTTTTTTTTGTATTAGAGTTAGTAGTTGGTGACTTGGTGATAAATATGTTACTGAATGTAGTAACCAATATGTTTTGATCAATAAATGCAATCTCCTGGAGGTTTCGTTTCCCTCAAATGGAACTTTCTTCTCTATAATCTTCTCTCCTCTTCAAAATAGGTAGAAACAGGAACAAAGGAAAGTCACAGGAGCTTACACACCTAGCCCAGGACAACATATTCTGCGACTTCGAAAGCTACGAACGGCTGACACGTTATGCACATAACAGTTTTCCTTCCCCCTAAAAATCAACCTGTCCTCAAGGTTGAAATCTGGAAAACGGTCCTTCAATTGCAGATACTCCTCCCAAATTGCATCGGAAGGAGAGTGTCCTTGCCAATAATAAGAACACAGCTACGCTCCTAGTCTGCATTTAGAAGAAGATAATATTGCTTTGTCATTCCATTTTTCCCTGCTACAAATGCCAAAACAAACAATAATTCAGTCTAATGCGACTACCCTGGGTCACGAGCTGCCTTTGCGACGCTTCCAGGTTGGATGCTCAAGTACTGCCTGTGGCCAAGCCAACACAATATCCTCTTCTTCGTGCACCTTGGCAATTCCTGTTTCACTTGTATAGCTCTCCCAGCCATCTTTTTCATCAAGATATATGGAATGCAGGATTGATCCTTGACCCATTTGGCGTTCAAAGTTCATAAGAAACTGATCCAATTTGTTTATGTTCTCGAAGCGTCCATAGTACCTTGGTGCTAGCTTCAAGTTTCTTCGAAGAGTCACAAGCATCTGTTTATAGGGTTGTATGCGTACATAGACGAACTCCTCAATTTCAAAATTTCTGTCAGTTGATGAACATCATCGATTTTCTTCATGCGGTTTTGCGCAGCTTGCAACTGGTTATTCAACTCCTTGAAGATTTGGTCCTGAGCAGTCAGCTCTTTATCTACTTACTCAACTTGTGCTGTTCCTGGTACATATATAAGCAAGGTGGGTGCAGCACTGCCATACACAACTTCAAAATGTGTCTTCTTAGTGCTGCTGTGAAGACTTCTTTTATAACAGTAGTCAGCCCAGGAAATCTACCTGACACATTCCTTAGGCTTATTACTAGAGAAGCATCGTAGATACATCTCTAAAGTTCGATTTACTACTTTCGTTTGTCTGCCAGTTTGCAGGTAATATGAAGATGAATAATTGAAGTTGGTGCCTGCAAATGAAAAAAATTCTTCCAAGAACAGCTAGTGAAGACCGAATCTCTATAACAAACAATGGACTTGGGCATCCCACAAAGTTGAATATGTTATCAAAGAACAATTGAGCAACTGAGGTTGCTGAATATGGATGCAGCAGAGGAACAAAATGGGAAGGCTATCATGAGATCCAAGGATATCTCAGTCCAAACTTGATCTGGAATTGGAAGGGGCTGAAGTAGTCCAGAAGACGATGTTTGCTCTCCCTTATGTCGCTGATAAGTATCACACTACTAGATAAAGTTTCTCACATCCTCCCTCATCTTAGGCCAGTAGAAAACATCTCTGACACGTTGAAGGGTCTTGTGACAGCCTTAATGTGTGTTTGACTGCATCTCTTCAATATTGGTAGGAATTAAAGAAGACTCCAACGATAGGAATATCTGGTTTAAAAAAATAATCTCTATAGTTCTGTGGACCAAAGGCTTCTCCCTTCTTTTCGTTTTCCACAATAGTTTTGACCTCCTCTTGTAAGGTTGTTATCCAACGTGGGATGTGACAAAATTGTCTCCTTATCCACTTCACAAAGCATCTGCTGCAATATTCTCTTTGGCTGATAGTGGATTACAAAGTTAGATTACATTATATAGCAATAAACTTTATAACCTAGGATTTAAAATCTAAGGCTCGCGGTTCACCTACCTTTTTTTTTTTTTTTTTGGGTACGGGGCCCTGCACTCTTTGCTATTCTTGCAACAAAGCCTGGCTCCTATTCCTGCTTCTGAAGGTTAGCAAGCATCAAGGAAAAATTTAAACTATAGGATAGATTACATTTTGTTTTAAACCAACTAGATTTAATTTTAATTTACATCTTAGATAAGACTAGATATACAATTAGATTACATTGTATAGCAATAAAATTTATAACCTAAGATTTAAAACCTATCTAATTTAGGCTTAATCTTATAAAATGTTTTTTTAGTTTATATATATATTTAATTTTTTCCCTGGCTTTCCTATACAAGTCCCGACCCGAAACGACCAATAATGCCGATATAGCTGATACCAATACTTGTAAAGCCGGTCCGATACCGATACTTATAAAGACGGTCCGATACCGATCCTGATACTGAAATTTTTAGCCTTGATCATAAGCATCTATTGCATATGAAAGCATCTACATTGTTGTCTAAGAAGTAAAAAATCAGATAACACTATGAAGTAAATAATAGTTTACATGTATCACATGAATTTGAGATCCACCCAAATTTGATTAAGAGACGAATGTAGCCTGAAGTCTAAACCAAACCCGAAATTCTTAAAGGATTTGTGTCCGAAGCTTAGATAAATCCAACCTTAACCAGCCCCATAATAAGGCGGCTGAGACGGGTAGGTGAGCGCCTCATGACCAATCCACATAAGTTTTGGTTATCTAGGCGCCAACATAGATGCACGTTTCCCGTCATCATGTATCTTATTAGTATGTCATCAATAGATTTGTAACCCTCTATTTCCTCTTTTTAGCTTTCTTCCGAATTAGCCTTTTTCTCCCATCAAAATGGACCAGATATGCATAAAAAAGCTCCATAAAAGAATTAGCAATACTTTTATAGTCATTTGTGCCTAGACATCAATCCACTATGATGGTGCCTAGTTCCTGGACAAGGTAGATATGATTCTGAAACCTAAATGGCCCGGTAGAACTACATTTTGGTATACAATTTAAACTCATGCAAACAAGGGGCATCCTCCAAGTTCCATAAACTATAAAGAGTCTATCCGAAGAGGTAAGGTGATATGGTTTGTTATACGATATTGTATTCATCTCAAGGACACATTAAGCCAAATGGTGAAAAGGGAGGACATTTATTTACCTAGTATTTTTATCTAGTGTATTCTATTTAATTTACTCTTATACCCTTACACCCATGCATTAGAATAGATTTGCATCCATGTTGCATGAGTATGAATATGCGGATTCAGGATACGGACATTTTAAAATAGGTAAATAGATAGTTAGCTATGTTGCATGAGTAGGGACGTTGACACGATATGGATACAGACATCATTTTGCCATGTCGTGCAATGTATATTTTTGTAAGGGTACAACAAGAACATTGAAGCCTTGATTCCAAAATTTTGGGATAAGCTATTTGAATCCTTCTCTTCCAATTAAAACTCTTTTAAGGGCCATGTCTGTTAAAACGTTAAAAAAACATTTTCTTTGTTATGGGACTCAGTCTGAGTAAAATAAGTATGTGATAGTAGAGAATAAAACAAGCACCTCAGTCGCCTCACGCCTATCTGAGCCGCTTGCCTAGGTGTTGCCATTATGACAATTTGGCGGCTGGAGCACATAAGAGGCACCATATGGTTAGCTCCCTTAGAGACTAGGCGAGGGCCTTCAATAACATTGAGCAGAGTCGAGAGAAGGCTGAATAGATCAGCAGAGAGGTAAAGGAGACATACCCATCCTCAATCTACACTGCCTTCACCCATTATTGCAGTCAACTGTCATCGTCTGTCGCCATCGACTCTCCGTGGATGGCGTTGTAGCATCTAGACTGGTTATATCAACCACTATTTCCCCTGATTTCTCTATCATTTAGTCACATGGCTTGAATTAAGGCCCAAATTTGATATATCATCGACAGCTGTGATATCCAGAGCCACGAAATATATATATATATATATATATATATATATATATATATATATATATATATATATATATATATATATATATATATATATGAAAATTGTGATATTTTTAACTGATAATTTGCATGTCTGGACTGAGAGCTATTAATTTCTGATTTATAATAACATAATATACCTAATCTTGGCTACTTCTCAAAGTTGATTATCCTCCTTCTGTTGCTGCATGTTAGCTCTCTTTAGTTGGTGCTGTTTGAATACAGCCAACCCAATGGCTGAGGCTGTGTAGTTAGGTGCAACTCGGGCACGGTTAAATCCATCTGAATCATAAGATTCAAAATAACCACAAGTCTTAATCAGTGACTTAACTTGTGCTGCCTTTGCTTTGACATGCAGCTAAATAAGAAAAACCTTTTCATATAGTACTGGTATGTTGGAGGATGGTTTATAATGTGACAAGAGAGGACTTTTAAGGTGCTTTTCCACTTTTGTTTATCACTTGATACAAAAAAAAAGAGATGAGATCCTGGAAAGCGGGCAAATGGTTATGTATCTAAATTCATGGAGACCTTACATCTGAGTAGGAAGACGGGTTATTCCTGGCCGTGGTCATTCGGTAGAGGACCTCAAGTGTCATCTTCATACATAGAGCACCTTGAGTATGTTAGGCCCATCAGAGTCCTTTTGAAGTTTAAATAGAAAATCCTTTTTGTGTTTTCTTTGTAAAACAATTGTATTATGACGTCACAAAAAATATATTTTATATATATATATATATATATATATATATATATATATATATATATATATATATATAGTCATCTTCGTACATAGAGCACATTGTATATATATATATATATATATATATATATATATATATATATATATATATATATAGTCATCTTCGTACATAGAGCACATTGAGTATGTTAGGCCCATCAGAGTCCTTTTGAAGTTTAAATAGAAAATCCTTTTTGTGTTTTCTTTGTAAAACAATTGTACTATGACGTCACCAAAAAAATATTACATATATATATATATATATATATATATATATATATATATATATCGCTTATCACCTCTAGCTCAAGTGGTTAAGGTGATTCTCTCCATCTCCCTAGGTTCGAGCTAAGGGGGAGCATTTATTATTCCTTCTAATTATTAAAAATAAATAGTGGGAGTGGAAGTGCTGGCCAACGGACAAGACTGGAGTGGGCCAACAGGGTCAGACCGGAGCGGGCCAAAGGGACGGGGGAAGCAGGCTCACGGTCCAAGTTATGGCTGTACGGGCCAGGTTATAGGCCTACGGGCTGAGTTGTAAGCCCTTAGGGGCCGAATTGAGGGCCTAAGGGCTGAATTGTAATCCCTTCGCGGCCTAGTTGAGGGCCATTGTGGCCGAGTTGTCTGAGTTGGGCCCTTCAGAACCGCGTTTGAGTGAGTTGTACCAAGTCCCGTATGCCGGACAACTAATTACCCTTGCTTATATATATATATATATATATATATATATATATATATATATATTACTTTGAAGAAAATTCAAACCTTCCCTTCTCTTTATGTACTTGAATCTTCCTATGCAACAAGGCGCTTCCAAAATTATACTGGTCAAGTGATTCAGATAAATATGTTTTCTAGTAATTGATAATTCTCTTGAACCAAAATGATTTACTGAATGTGATGAATTTGAGAGAGAAAATAATATTGGAGAATTATGACATATCCATTATGTTGAATAAAACTGAATATATACAATACAACCAATTTATAATAGGTAACTAACAATCTATAGTAGTTAATTAATCTCCTACAGTAATGTCTCTAAAATAGGCAACTACCAATATATAGTAGGTAATTAATTTTCTACAGATCTCCTAATACTCCGAATCAGGATCCTATCAATTACAATGTAATAAAATCATAGATATTGACATTTATGGTCAAATATCTTTATCATGCACCACAAGATAGAGTACCTTGAGGTGATTCCAATCTTGTTCGTCAATTGTTGAAAGTGAGAGAGGAAAAGAGGTTTGGTGAGCGCATCAACTAGCTGGTCAGCAGAGGAAACATGGACAACTCGAAAAGAACCTCCTTGAACTTGTTCTCGAATGAAGTGATAGTCAAGAGCAACATGTTTTATGCGAGAATAGAATACCGTATTTGAGCACAGATTTGTTGCACCAATGTTGTCACAGTAGATAACCGGTTGCTGAGGTATAAAAACATGAAGCTTGGTGAGTAGAGAACAAATCCAAAGAATTTATGTAGTTGGGTTAGCCACAGCTCGGTACTCGGCCTAAGAGCGAGCTACGGTCCTTCGTTTCTTTGAACTCCATGATATTGGATTGCGACCAATGTAGATGAGATAGACACTTGTTGAGGTGAAATCATATTTGTTCTTACCCCAATCAGCATCTGAAAATGCATTTAGTGACAGTTATAAGTTGCGGTAGAAAGCAACACTATGAGCAATAGTACTACAAAGATACCGTATTATATGCTTTACTGCATTCCAATGATTAGTCTTGCGACAGTGCATGAATTGTGATAATTTGTTGACAGTGTAAGCAATGTCCGAACGCATGAGTGATAAAATATTGGATACTGTCAACGATGGCTCTGTATTCAGTTGGATCAGAAAATGATGATCCAGAGTGAAGAGTGAGTGTTGGAGTAGTGGAAAGTGGCGTAGACACGGGCTTGACAGTTATGTGAGTGCGAGTAAGGAGATAATGGATATATCGCCGTTGAGAAAGAAAGATGTCCTGCGGATGTGGAATAACTTCAACTCCAAGGGTACCAAGATCCTTAAGGGAGAATCTGTTGGAGAGAAGATGAATGAATTTTTTTACTGATGCGTCATTGTTTTCTGTGATAATGATGTCATCAACATAGACCAAGAGATATATTATGACGCTAGAAGCATTGCAGACAAATAGTGATGTGTCGGTATGAGAGTTACTGAAGCCAAAATTGATGAGAAACTGATGTAGCCCATGGTACCATGCACGAGGGACTTGTTTGAGACCGTATATTGCTTTTTGCACTTTACACACATAATGAGGATGATCTTTGTCAATGAATCTTTGTGGTTGTGCCTAAAAACGTCCTCAAAGAGAAATCCTTAGAAAAAATGTATTATTGACATCAAGTTTGCGCAGTGACCAACCATAGGTGATGGTTATAGAGAGAACAAGTCGTATTGTTGTTGGTTTGACCATAGGACTGAAGGTGTCATGGTAGTCAATACCTGGTCATTGGTGGAATCCTTTAGCAACTAAACATGCTTTGTACCTGTCAACAGAACCATCAGATAGACGTTTAGTCCAAAAAATTCACCTGCAACCAACGATATTTTGGACCGGTTGAGAGGGAACAAGGGTCCATGTCCCAGTCCGAACAAGAGCATCAAACTCTTCAGACATTACCTGATGCCATTTGGGATCTTTGATGGCTTGGATTACTGTAGAGGGTTCTAGGTCAGGTTTGGTGGAAAGTTGGACATTGAGATTGAGTTTTTGGATTGGTTTGTGGATATGATTTTTGGATCGAGTAACAATACCCTGATGTGGAGGAGGAATAGGGGTCAGTTCTGGGGGTTGTGGTGATTGGGGTATGGATGAGTTGGGTTCAGACGGTGAGTTTTGGGATGACATTTGGGTGGAGGGATGTGGTAAAGGTGGAGTCGCGGAGCTGAGTCTCGAATTTGGTATGAGAGTGATACTTTTAGATGAGATAATAAATATGGTGAATATGGTTGTAGAGTCAAGATTGACAGATGGTGTGTTGGTGGATGGAGACAATGACTCGAAAGAGATCCAGACATGGTACGTGGAAGAGGAAGGACGAGAAAGGTTGAGTTGCTTGGTTTTAAAAGGCATAATCGACTCGACGAATTTAACATGACAAGATGTGTAAAGGCGTGAGATAACTGGATGAAGAGAGAGAGAGATACTTTGAATGGAGGAATAACTAAGAAAGACACAAGGGGTGGAACGGGAAGATAGTTTGTGAGACGAATATGGACGCCGTCAAGGATATCACAGACACCCAAAACTTCGTAGTTTAGGATAGTTGGGAGATGTGCCAAAGAATTTTGCATATGGTGATAGAAGTTAAAGTGTGGGAGTAGGTAGACGATTAATGAGATAAACAACAGTGGAGGATGCATATAACCAATATGACAAGGACATGGAAGCATGTGAGATGAGTGATAAGCATGTTTCTACAATATGATGACGACAACGTTCATAATATCTATTGTGTTCAGGAGTGTGTGGGGGTGAGGTTAGGTGAGGTATCTCATTAGAACTGAGATATGATGAAAGTGCTTGATATTCACCCCTATGTCAAAATAAAGTGTGATAATTTTTTTTATTAAAGTAGTTCTCCACGAGTGATTTAAAGCGGATAAAAATGTCATAGACATCGAATTTTCTTTTTAGTGGAGAAAGCCTTATGCATTTTGTAAAATGATCGACAAAAATAACATAATATTGGAAATCATCACTCGAATATATGGGAGAGGTCCACACATCGGAAATATTATTTCTAGCGAAAAGTTGACACAATAGTGAAAGTAGAGAAAGGTAACTTGTGACTTTTATTGAATTGACATGCATTGCAATTGAAATTTAAAGATGATGGACTTGAGACTTCTTATTAAAAGTCGGACACAATATGTCTAAGGATTGTCGGTGACGGATGACCTAAGCGATGATGCCACTCGGACGAAGTGGTCTTGACGCTAGAGAAAGCTACCAATGGAGAAGACTTGAGTGAACTGACTGGCCATTCATACACACCATCCTTAGTCTGTCCTTGTAAAAGTGTTGCCCCCGTGCAGAAATCCTTCACACAAAATGAAGATATGGTAAGAATTTGATGGATGTATTGTTAGATTTGCAAAATTTTGAAATAGAAATAATATTTTTACACATAGTAGGAACACAAAGCATATTCTAAAGTGAGAAAGTATGTGAATGAGTGTGTAGAGATGTAGAACCAGTATGCGAGATAGGAAGACCCGTGTCATCGCCAATCACAACGTCATCAGTCCCTGAATAAGGAGCATAAGTTGAGAGATTACTTAGGTCGGTAGTAACATGATGTGATGAACCACTATCAAGGAGCCAATTGGTGTCTTCGAAGTTGTCCATTATTGTAACATTGGCATGTGGATGCCATGGAGCTGGAGATTGTGTTTGCCATTGAAGAAATACACGTTTTTGTGGATTGGACTGCATATTTGTTGGTGTCAAGCGAAATAGAGGACATTGTTGAACCATGTGTCCTTGAACACGACACCCTTGACACTTTTTAAGATATGGATGAGGAGAGGGACGATCAGTCCGCATATTAGAGTTGGTTGGTGTGCGTCCCGACGATCATTGGATCCTTGATCCATTCGGTGAAGAAGATAGCTCTGATACCATGATGAATTTGAGAGAGAGTAATATTGGAGAATTATGACATATTCATTATGTTGAATCAAACTGAATATATACAATACAACCAATCTAGAATATGTAACTATCAATCTATTCCAGCCGTAATTAATCTCCTACAATAATACCCCTAGAATAGGTAACTACCAGTATATAGTAGGTAATTAATTTCTTACAAATCTCCTAATACTCCAAATCAGGATCCTATTGATCACAATGTAATAAAATCCTAGATATTGACATTTTGAATGAATATGAAAGCCTGCCTAATCACTGTGCTAAAATATTCCATGTTACTTGATTAGTCATTATTATTGGAAGAAGTGCCTCTTCATGAAGCCTTATTGCATTATTGCAGATGATGATTTCAGAGACTTCGTGGACAAAGTCCCAAATGGTTGTCAACTTACAATCATTTCAGATTCTTGTCATAGTGGTGGTCTGATAGATAATTCCAAGGAACAGATTGGTGAGAGCCACAAGCAGGAGGAGGATGAAGACTCTGGCTCCAGCTTTGGCTTCAAATCCTTCTTGAAGCATCAAGTTCGTGGCGCAATCGAGTCTCGGGGCATCCATCTCCCTCTTGAAGGGCACCACCGCAGCCACCACGAGCCTGAAGCTGAGGAAGATGATGGTGGTGACTCCAGAGGTGGCCATGTGAAGAACCGCTCCCTTCCCCTCTCCACACTGTTAGAGATCTTGAAGCAAAAGACAGGTAAGGAAGACATCAATGTGGGGAACATACGGCCTACATTGTTTGACATGTTTGGGGACGATTCTAGCCCCAAGATAAAGAAGTTCATGAAAGTCCTCCTGAACAAGCTCCAGCATGGTGGTGGTAATGAAGGCAGTGGTGGATTTATGGGCATGGTTGGAAGCCTGGCCCAGGAATTTCTCCAGCAGAAGCTGGACGAAAACAGTGAAGACTATGTGAAGCCGGCATTGGAGACCAATGTCAACAGCAAACAAGAAGTTTATGCAGGAGCAAATAAGAGGTCACTGCCGGACAACGGAATATTGATTAGTGGCTGCCAGACTGACCAGACATCTGCTGATGCAAACCCTACTGGAAGTGCTAGTGGAGCTTATGGTGCTCTGAGCAATGCTATTCAGACTGTCCTTGCAGAAACTGATGGCAAAATTAGTAACCAGGAGCTTGTGCTGAAGGCTCGGAAGATGCTGGTTAGGCAAGGATTCACGCAGCGTCCCGGTCTCTACTGCAGTGATAATTATGTTGATGCTCCTTTTATTTGCTGATAGAGGAAAAGCTTTGTTACCCTTTGATGCTTATTCCTTCTCGCTTGAAAACTCATGGTTGTTGGTGTGCGAAGAATGTTCTGGTTTATCAAACAAATAAATTTCAAAACGGTGTGTTGAAATTTCTATTTACTGTTGGATTGTGTAGCCAAGTTGCGGATTTTTCATTGTAATATTTTGTACTTCTTTATTGTTTATGATGTGTGTAGACCATACTGAGATAATTAACCAATAAGGTGCCGGTTTGTACTCGTCTGTATCCTCGCATTTGGCAATATATGGCAGGTTTCACTGTTAGTCATCGAACTAACTGCATGCTTAGCGCAGATGGTAGAAATATGTAAGAGATTGTGGAAGGTCAGAATCTACGGAACATAAGAACTCTTTAGCTGAATTTTTATCGGTAGATTCTGAAATAAAAATACCAATGTGGATGGTGAAAAGATGATTCCAAGCAAGACTATGACAGCCTTTGATGTGGTCCGTATCTGTTATCTCAAAGACACTACCTTCTGAGAAATATCAGCTTGGTGTTTTGTAGTTCAGTACACCTGTCAGTTGCAAAATTCGAAAAATGTATCCATATTGCATTCGCGAAATTTTTTAGCTGCAAAAATGTGTTTGGTTGGGTTCATTATTGTCTCCTGTAAGTAGTCTTTTTTATTATTAAATATTGTGTTTGGTTGTAAAGAAAAAATGGACTCGGAAGTGGTGACATGTTTGGTTAAAAAGTGAAATTCAGTTGGAAAGTGTTATGATCAACCTTTTTTTGCAAGTATGCTCATCACCCGTAAGAAGAAATCATAAATCACTTACAAACTAAAAGAAAACAACACCAAAATTTGAACATAATTTTGTAGAACAATTTGAGAATAAGTAATATAAATTAAAATTATTTTTTGAACTATAAATTGAACAAACTTTATTACAACTGTAAACAAAAACTAGCTGTTGATTTTTTTTTTTTTCAAAAATTGTAAAAAAAAATTATTTTTGAATAAAGAGCTATGATATCGAGATTATAACACTTACATTCATGAATACAAATATAAGATACAAAGGATGATAACCAAACAGATCAATCGCAAACAGGAAGCAAACAGATCCAATCTTGCTAGAGGTAGAGAGAACATTAACAACAAATTATTAGTGCAGAATTATACATAATACTGTGCAGACCTCTTCTTGTTTCCTTATCATATGACACGAAAAACATTGATAAGAAATTAATAGTGCTGAACCAACAGTGTGAAGGGCTAAAAGATCATCAAGTAGGATATATAGCTACAGGTCTTTAATTTGTTAAGGCACCGGTTAGTATAAAGAAATCATATTTTGCATTTGGACCCAAATATTTTAAAAATAAAATTGAACAGTTCTTCCAAAATGTTGCGTAGTTTACAAACCATCAGAAAAATAGATGACATAAAATATAGAGTGACATCTAAAGTCCCATAAACAAATTCATGTACGGAAAACAAAGAAAATAGAAACAACAACTCTATAGTTGAAAATCTCAAAAATATGAATAAAGTCTTTTCTCATCATTGGTCTAGACTGAAGCATAGGCAACAGTAGTTGGCACACAACCTACAGAAATTAATCTCTCATCATAGCCAATAAAAAAATTCCTACTTATTGTATCCCGAGTCTTATCTCCGATGAGCAGAACACGGAGCTGTCAAGGCTCCCCCAGGAAGAGGAAGTTGAGAGAGCGATCATGTCGCTGAATCCGCAGGGAGCACCGGGACCAGATGGGTTCACTGGGATTTTTTATTCTAAATGTTGACATATCATCAAACATGACCTTATGGCCGCTATCAAAGATTTCTTCTCTGGAATCCAACTTCTCAAAGGCATCACTTCAGCTAACCTGGTTCTCATCCCCAAGACGTCCAAGCCTGCGAATATTCAGGATTTCAGACCTATCAGCTTTAGCAACTTCTCTCACAAAATTATCTCTAAAATTTTGGCGGAAAGACTTGCGGGAGTCCTCCCTTTCATCATTTCCAGGGAGCAATCGGGGTTCATCAGAGGCCGTAGCATTCATGAGAATATTAGCCTGGCACACGAAGTCATTGGGAACATTGACAACAACATCACCGGCGATAATGTGGCGATTAAGCTTGACATGTCTAAAGCTTATGACAGGGTCAACTAGAGGTTCCTGATCCGGGTCATGCATCAATTCGGTTTTTGCCAAACTTGGATAGACCTCGTCTTCAGAAATATATCTAACTGCTGGTATTCTGTCTACATCAACTGTAAAACGGGAGGATTCTTCCGCTCTGGTAGAGGTCTGAGACAGGGTGACCCCATTTCCTCTGCATTATTTATTATAGCTCATGATGCCCTCAACAGAAAAATTTCTAACCTTTGCCTCCATGGCCACATCAAGTACTTCTCTGGGCGTAGAGATAGCCTTTCCATTTCCCACCTATTCTATGCGGATGACAGCCTCTTATTCCTCAACGGGGGCATCGACAGTATTGACACGCTTCTGAAGACGCTTCAGGACTACTCGACCACCTCGGGGCAGGAGATAAATATGAGTAAATCGGCGCTCATTGTCTCCCAGAAGGATCATATGTCCTACCGGGCGGAGGAGATTGCGGCGAGGACGGGCTTCTCGATTACGCATCTGCCTATCCGTTACCTGGGGGTGCCTCTTTTTAAAGGAAGAGCCAAACAGGAATACTTCTTTAACATGATGGAGAAATTCGAGAAAAGGATCTCGGGATGGAGAGGGAGACTTATGTCCTTCGGGGGGAATATTACCCTGCTCAAAAGTGTGTTTACTGCGCTCCCTATTCACGCCCTGTCGGTTATCAAAGCCCCCAACAAACTTCTTAAGAATTTAGAGAAACTGATGGCAGCCTTCCTCTGGAACTCTAGAGATCAACATCGGACCAGATGGATTTCTTGGAGTAATGTGTGTCGGCAGATGGATGAGGGAGGGCTTGGCATTAGATCTCTTGACCAGGTTATGACTGTTTTACATGCTAAAAGATACTGGGTGGTGATTCAAGGCGAGTCGGTTTGGGCCCAGTACATGATCAGGAAGTATGGGGATCCGACCGTTCCCGGATACTCCCTACCCTACTCCCCCTCGCCGCTATGGAGATCTATGATGAAGATTTTTGTAAATGTTTACTCCAAATGCTATTGGGTTTTGGGCCGGGGCAACATACCCATCTGGGGTCAGAACTGGTACGGTACTTCTATCCCCAAACTGCAAGAGTTCATCTACAACCCTTTCATCCGCCAGGTTATGGCCTCACCTATGGTGCGTAGATCCTTGGAGGAGGACGTTAATATTCGGGATTTCCTGACTGTTGAAGCCAACACCTACCTGGACGGGATTTTCCTCAACGATGAGAAGGACAGGATGGTTTGGACTCCTGACCGTCACGGAGAGTTCTCTACTAAATCTTACTGGGACCAACAACGCAGGAGAAATCCGATCGATTCCTGAAGTAAATTCTGCTGGAACAAGCACATTCAGCCGCACATTGGTGTAAAATCCAGAATTTTAGAATTTATGAATTGTTGGATTGTAGCATAATTTTAGTTTAGTTATTATTATTATTATTATATATATATTATTATTATTTATTAATCGGAATTAGGAAAATATTATTTTTTAAAAAAATTATCATTGATTTTTGATTGTGGCCCTGTCCCCGATCCCGTGCCCGGAGTCCGACCCCGAGTCCGGACACCGACCCCGAACTCGAACCAGACCCCGTTTTCCCGAAACCCGACTCCGTTCCGAGCCCATCCTCATTTCTTTCTTTTTTTTAATTCTGGTTAATATGTACTTATATATATATATTTAATATCTATTAAAAAAAAGAAAAAAAAAACCATCTGGCTTGGTCTCCCACGACCAAGCCAACCCCCCTATTTCCACTCCCTCCTTATTCTCCTCACCACTCCTCTCCCTCTACTCATTCTCATTCCCCCTCCTTCTTAAACCCACTCCCATCACCTCTCCCCTTCACTCTCATTATTCTTCACAAATTCCTCTCTCTCACTCTCCTCTTCCCCTCTCCAGAGCCCTCAACCCGAGCACCACTTCCGAGTCCGCGCCCAACTCTGCCCGATGCCACCCCTCTCGGCCTCGATCTCCGCTTGGCACCACCTTCCGCCCGTGCGCCCCGAGGCGGCGCCCCGGCCAGCTTCGGCGCCCAAGCCCGCGCCCCGGCCAGCTCCGGCGCCCAAGCCCGCGCGCCCTCCGACGCCACCTCCCGATCTCCGTCCCGAGCCTCCGCGCGCCTCCCCCGGCCATTTTCAGTGCCCGTCGGCCGCCTCCCGCGCCGGCCAGTGCCCGCGCGCCCGCCTCTAGCGCTTCAGCGCAACCTCGCCACCAGCAACCCCGGCCGATCTCGCGGCTGTCCGCGCTCGGCCCAGCCGCACACGCCCTCCAGCGCCGCACCGACCCCGCTCCGGCCAGCCCAGGCCGAGCGCTCAGCCCGCGTGCCCCCCGCTGTTCCAACAGCGTTGTCCAACGCTGATCCGGTGATTTCCGCTGCTGTCCGCGAGTTTGGGATTTTCCCGAGTCCGCGGGAACATGGTTTTCTTTTCCTATTATCATTTAAGAGCTCTAGCCGAGCAACCCAAGGTATATCTCGTGTCCCCGTGTCCCTACTTTAGTGCCGATGATGATACGGTTCCCGATTCCGTTACTGGATTTGGTTTAGGCGATTGTAGTTTCGAAATTTCCGAATCCTATTTCAGAATGATTCGTTCGTTTTGTTTTGGTTCTGTGGCTTTCGGTTTCCCGAACTTTATTTCGGAATTTTCGAATTTATTTCGGGAGTATTATGTGGTTTTGGATATATATAATTGTGATGTGTTTTTTGGTTGGATAATTACTTTTGGTGGGATTTTGGTGTTCCCTGGTTTGGGCATAGTCATTGATGTTGGGTTAGTATTTTTCCAGGATTGGGTTGTCCCAAATACAGAGGAAATGCTGCCCAAATTTTCGAAAAAAATATTTTTTAAAGGGATTTTCGTATAAAATTAGCAATTTGAGTAAAACCTATTTTCAAAGAAAACCGGGCTTCGCAAAATAATTTATAGATTGGATTTGCTGGTTTTCGGATTTTATGGATTTTTGTATCACCAGTTAGGCGATGACCATATCAGTCGAATAAGCCTCGGCAAAGCGCAAACGCTACAGGGTTCCTGTACGTTGAGGCGCTAGCCAGCAACATGACATTGGAACCAAATCTGAGACGCATTTTTACAACTATATCTATATTTATAATTATTTTTAGAACTGGTGCTGCTGTTAGTATTTTTGGTGCAGGGCTTCGACCTACTGTTTGGACCGTTCGCGGCATTCAGAGCTCGCCTAGATGATTAATTAATTTATGTAAAAATTTGTAAAGGGCATAAGCCCAGTTTTCTATTTTATTTCGCTGTGACCCTGTATAGTGTAGTTTATGTTTTTTTACTTTCTTTTCTGAGTTGGTTTTCGTTATTAGACGCGTAATTATAATTTGGGTATTAATTATTTTGTTTAAAACTAATAAGGTTTTCACGATAAAATAACTTGAATAAAATACTGGTAAGTTAATGAAGTCCATGTTTTATCACTAAAAAGAAAATGTAGTTTTATACATATGATATAAAAATACAAAGTTTTGCAAATTAACCGGTAGCGGCTAATTTTTTCCAAGTAAATTAGAAATCGGATATCCAACTAATTGACAATGCACGTAGCTCGCGTCGCTAAAGCGTTACAGAAGATTAAATAAATAATCTAAAATATGACTAGGGTCTACTTCTAGAGATTATAACTAGCACACCTAGAATGGTTTCATTATGGTTCTAAGCCAAGGTTCTCAACTGTAGGATCTCAGAGACGAACTTGACATCCTCCTCGGTACCAACTTTCCCAATCCAGCCAATTAACAGAGGCAAGTTATGGTTATATTTTCTTGTATTTTATTTAGTAATTGTCTAGCTGCATGTTTAATCCACATTGCTACACGGAACCCTCTCATAGGGTTCAGATATTGATTGATATTGATTGTGGGAATTGGGGGAATAGTGTAACGTTTATGGCCAATACCCCTCATATTTTATATTGTGCGAGCTTACCCCTCTTACACACGGGGATAAGCCGTATCGCGTCGCTAGGACGCTATTGTATAACCCAAGCCGGTCATAGACGATTACACATTCAAATCACATTGTTTTCAATTGTTAAAATGCTGAAAAATATTGTTTCAACTGTTTAGCCTGCACTTTTCCATTATTACTTGAAATATGAGATACATATTCGTATTTGCTCCCTCCTGACTGGAGACAACATTTTTAGGTGACATTGAGGATGCTGAGCTATTGTACAATAGCTACTATGACCCGTTTTTGTACCCTGTGGTGTTGCCGGAGTCCCCCTTAGAGGACGCAGGACCTGAGGCCGATGTGCCGACCGCATAGCTAGTCGTTCCCAGTTTCTAGTTTTATCATTTTGGAATTTTATTATTTTGAATTCAGCATTTTATTTCAGTTCTTTCATTTCCAGTTGTACTTTCAATTGTTGAATAAAAGTTTTAAAATTTTCGTATATTCGAGTGTGACAAATGTATAGATGGTGTTGTGAATACCTGCATATAGAACAGCTTACTGCTGCCGTCTCACAACGGTGCAGGCTGGGCATGATCCGGTTCGACCCAATAATTTGGGATCGGGTCGTGACATATTTTTAGTGGTGGCCCATGCAGGTCGTGAAACAACAACTTAGAAAAACATACCTAGAAACAATTAGAATACTAGAACATTGATTTGTCACAACATAGGTCCGAATTATATATATATAAATATTTTTGTTTTATTATAGACTTGTAGGATACCTTGCTTATGTTTGCATCCTAAACCTTCCAGAGTATGGCCAAAGGAAATACCACCCGTTCCGGCCCTGCTGAAGATGAGGTGTCATCTACAAATCACACCCCACCTCCTCAAGCACGCCGGGACCCTCCTCCCTTGCAGCTGACTGACCGTCCCCATGCTGCACCAGCACCCCGCCCCGTTTACGCTACTACAGCACAAACGACAGAACCGGTGCTTCCCTGAACTGAGCCGCAGTCCCCTGTGGTAGTGCCCGCACCAGCTGCCCCACCAGTACCGGTGGACCCCACCGAGCTCGTAGGCCTGCTACGAGGAGTACTGGAGGCCCAAAGAGCCCAAGCTGAAGCTCATCATGAACAGACCGCAGCCCAAGCTGAAGCCCATCGCGAGCAGACCGCGATCATGAGAGAAGGCATGGAGAATGCCCACAACGTGGCTATGGCTGCCCTCAAAAGAGGAGGAACAGTTCAATCGGATCTAAGGCCTGCTAAGGTAAACATAAATCTAAGAGTTAATTTATGTATCATTAAGGCTATTCAATTTGATAAAAGACATTATTATGTGAAGGTCGGAGATATAGAGAGTTTCAAGAAGCAGGACCCTCGACCTTTCAAAGGAACCGAGGGAATCATCTACGCCGACGAATGGCTCGACAACATGGAGCATCTTTTGAGCGTCGCTCGACTCCCAGAGGACCTCAAGACCGAAGCAGTAGGACTCCAGCTGCAAGATATGGCAATCACCTGGTACCGGAATGAACCCCGACTCCAGGACAAGCAGCTTGACTGGGACACCTTCAAGAGGCTGTTTCGCAGAAAGTTCTTCCCAACATCAGAGTTGCGGGAGATGGAAAGACAGTTCCAAGATTTGAAGCAAGGGAACATGACGGTTGGAGAGTATACGGCAGAGTTCGACCGACTTAGCCGCTTTGCCAAGAACTTGGTTGCTGACCCCAAGGATCGTGTTGAGAGATTCAGGTATGGACTAAGGGAAGAAATTTGCACCCCTGTGATCGCAGGCGGCGCCAAGACATACGAGAAGATTCTGATACGAGCTCAGGACGTGGAGAAGAGCCAACTTTTTCGTTCAAAAAGGGAGTATCCTGGAACTAGCAACTTCCAGGGTAACCAGAAGAGGCCCAACAACAACAACAGGCCTTCACACCACCACCAGCAGCACCATCAGGCAAGGACCAGTGACAGAACGCCTCAGAAGTAGATCCCTGTCTGCGACTACTGTAAGAGGCCAGGACACCAGGCGAACATCTGCAGGAAGAAACTGGGGCACTGCCTAGTTTGTGGGTTTACATCCACCAAGTGAGGGACTGCCCCACAACATTTAATCGGACTGGAGCAACTCAGCAAAGAGCTCCTCTACCCACTCAGCAACAACGGTTCGGACAACATCAGCAGAAGACCGGGCGAGCTTTTGCTCTAGCAACAGATGAGCATGAACCAGAGCAGGAACCTACCGCTGATGTCATCACAGGTTCCATTTATGTGTTTTCACATCCTGCTCTAGCATTATTTGATTCGGGTGCATCACACAGTTTCATATCATCAAAGTTTATTTCTGCACACCACCTAGATACGGGACTTAGCAAGATGATTAGTAGAGTTATGACCGGTGGTGGACCCATACCCATCACCGAGGCTTGTAACTGTCCCATAACTATCTTAGGCCACAAATTCTTAACACCCTACTTGTGATGCCCTTGCCCAACTATGATGTAGTCCTAGGGATGGACTGGTTAAGTGAGCAGCATGCGCTGATAGATTGTCACAGAGGATGTGTAATCTTCAGCCCACCAGGAGAACCGGAGTTTGAAATCTCTCGAGCTCCGAAAGACATGAAGAGTGTTACCTACTCCTCTATCACCGAAGAACCCGGGCCTCCTCACCCTACCATAGCAGAATTCATGGACGTCTTTCCAGATAGTCTTCCAGGGTTGCCGCCAGATCGAGGTGTGGAATTCACCATCGACCTAGTACCCGGCTCTTCTCCTATTTCTCGGGGATGCTACAGAGTCATCCCTACGGAGGCAAAGGAGATGAAGGACCAGATTGACGAACTGAAGCCACAAGAATTTATCAGAGATGAGGCTTCACCCTGGGGAGCGCCAGTTTTGTTCGTGCCCAAGAAGGATGGAACCGTGCGGATGTGCATTGATTACCGGGCGCTGAACAACATCACCATCAAGAACAAGTACCCGCTGCCACGGATTGATGACCTGTTTGATCAACTAAGCGGAGCAAAGGTATTCTCGAAGATAAATCTCAGATCTGGCTACCATCAAATCAAGGTCAGAAAGGAGGATATTCCCAAGACGGCGTTCAACACTAAATATGGTCAGTATAAATTTTTGGTCATGCCGTTTGGACTGACGAATGCCCCTACAGTATTCATGAACCTTATGAACAAGGTCTTCCATGAATATCTGGATCAGTTTGTTGTTGTCTTCATCGACGACATTCTGATCTACTCAAAGACTGAAGAAGAGCATGAAGAGCACCTGAGGAAAGTTTTGGGAACCTTGAGGAAGGAGAAGCTCTTTGGTAAGCTATCTAAATACGAATTCTTCTTAGACAAAGTGGATTTTCTTGGCCATGTTGTCACAGGAGAAGAAATTTCGGTAGATCCAATGAAGATAGCTGCTATTGAGAAGTGGACTGCACCAAGTTCAGTTGCAGAAATCAGAAGCTTTTTGGGCTTAGCTGGCTACTACCAAAAATTTGTGAAGGATTTCTCCAGGATTGCTGAGCCGATGACGAAGCTCACTAGAAATAATGAAGAATTTGTTTGGTCGGAAGCTTGCCAGTCAGTATTTGAGGAACTGAAGAAGAGGCTTACAACGGCACCGATACTTGCGCTACCCGCAGGTACCAGCAGTTTCTCAATATACAGTGATGCTTCTGGTAAGGGATTGGGCTGCGTTCTTCAACAATACGAGAAAGTAATTGCTTACGCATCTAGGCAATTACGGACTCATAAGAAGAACTATCCCACGCATGATTTGGAGCTTACAGTGGTAATTTTTGCATTGAAGTTGTAGAAACACTACCTTTATGGAGAGAGAGTGGAAATATTTACAGACCACAAAAGTCTTAAATATGTTTTCACTCAGAAGGAGCTGAACACGCGACAGAGACGATGGCTGGAGCTGATGAAGGATTTCGACATCAACCGGCAGTATCATCCGGGTAAGGCTAATATTGTTGCAGATGTACTTGGTCGATACCCGATGGCGATGTTCTTGACCAAGGAGCGTCATTTGCTGGAGGATATGGAAAAGCTTGGACTGGAGATTGTACTGCCCGAAGAGGAAATGAAGAAACTGGGAAGAGAAGTTATTGTACCAGGAGCTGATTCAACAATGATGCAGTTGCAAGTGCGTTCAAGTCTAATGGACAGAGTTAAGGAGGTGCAATTTCAAGACGAGATGCTTTGCAAACTCAGAGATCAAGCACTGTCAGGAACACTTGAATGATTCTCAATCGCCAGCGACGGAGCACTGAAGCATGGTACGAGGTTGTGCGTACCAACTGGCGAACTGAGGAGCGAGCTGATGCAAGAAGCACACCAGTCGCAGTATTCCATACATCCAGGAGCCAACAAAATGTATCGGGATATGCGTACTATAGTGTGGTGGTACGGAATGAAGAAGGATGTATCCAGGTATGTAGCTAGATGTTTAATTTGTCAACAAGTAAAAGCTAGCAGACAGAGACCAGTAGGACTGTTGCAGCTGCTAGACATCCCGAAGTGGAAATATGAACACTTGACGATGGACTTTGTGTCAGGACTGCCTCGATCCCAAGGAGGAAATGATGCCATTTGGGTTATCGTGGATCGACTGACGAAGTCAGCCCACTTTATTCCTTTCAAGGTGGGTCTATCTACTGAGAAGTTGGCGGTACTGTACATGCGGCACATCTACCGAATTCATGGAGTTCCGGTAAGTATCGTGTCTGACAGGGATACCAGATTCACCTCTCACTTCTGGAAGAGCTTGTACGACAGTTTGGGAATGCAACTGAAGTTCAGCATCGCCTACCATCCCCAGACTGATGGACAATCAGAGAGAACAATCCAGACGCTAGAAGACATGCTGAGATCCCGCGTCTTGGAATTTGGAGGGTCTTGGGAAGACCATTTGCACTTGGTGGAGCTCTCTTACAACAACAACTACCAAGCTAGCATCGGTATGACTCCGTTCGAGGCACTTTATGGACGTCGTTGCCGCACTCCACTTGCTTGGGACGACGTAGGAGAAAGGGTATTGCTTGGACCTGAGATGGTGACCGATGCAGCAGAGAAAGTAAAGATGATCAGAGACAAGCTTAGGATTGCCCAGGATAGATAGAAGCATTGGGCAGATAGCAGCCGACGGCCGTTGGAGTTTGAAGAAGGTAACAGTGTGTTCGTGAAGATCTCCCCTACCAAAGGAACCATCCGTTTCGGTAGAGCAGGAAAACTAAGCCCCAGGTATATTGGTCATTTTGAAGTACTTAACAGGATTGGAGAAGTGGCCTATCAGGTGGCTCTACCCCCAAGTCTCGAAGGCATCCACAACGTCTTCCACGTTTCGCAGCTGAGACGCTACATCCCAGACCCGAGCCACATCTTGGACCATTCGGAGCTGGAAATTGGACCCAGCCTCACCGTGTCAGAGAAGCTAGTTGTAATACTGGACAGAGAAGAGAAGAGAACCAGCAACTCTGTGATGCCAATAGTCAGAGTTATGTGGCGGCACAACTCACCAGGCGAGTCTACCTGGGAGCGAGAAGACAGGATGCGGGAGCAGTATCCGTATCTGTTCGAGACTTGAGGTAACCCCTAACCCTGCCCTTAATTTTGAGAACAAAATTTTCTAAGGAGGAAAGATTGTGAAACCCATAATTTTAGAATTTATGAATTGTTGGATTGTAGCATAATTTTAGTTTAGTTATTATTATTATATATATATTTATTACTATTATTTATTAGTCAAAATTAGGAAAATATTATTTTTTTTAAAAATTATCATTAATTTTTGATTGTGGCCCTGTCCCCGATCCCGTGCCCGGAGTCCGACCCCAAGTCCGGACACCGACCCCGAAATCGAACCGGACCCTGTTTTCTCGAAACACAACTCCATTCCGAGCCCATCCTCATTTATTTCTTTTTTTAATTCTGGTTAATATGTACTTATATATATATATTTAATATCTATTAAAAAAGGAAAAAAACCCATCTGGCTTGGTCTCCCACGACCAAGCCAACCCCCTAATTCCACTCCCTCCTTATTCTCCTCACCACTCCTCTCCCTCTACTCATTCTCATTCCCCCTCCTTCTTAAACCCACTCCCAGCACCTCTCCCCTTCACTCTCATTATTCTTCACAAATTCCTCTCTCTCTCACTCTCCTCTTCCCCTCTCTAGAGCCCTCAACCCGAGCACCACTTTCGAGTTCGCGCCCAACTTCGTCCGGCGCCACCTCTCTCGGCCTCGATCTCCGCTCGACACCACCTTCCGCCCGCGCGCCCCGAGGCTGCGCCCCGGCCAGCTCCGGCGCCCAAGCCCGCGCGCCCTCAGGCACCACCTCCCGATCTCCTTCCCGAGCTTCTGCGCGCCTCCTCCGTCCATTTCCAGTGCCCGCCGACCGCCTCCCGTGCCGGCCAGTGCCCGCGCACTGCCTCCAGCGCCTCGGCGTAACCTCGCCACCAGCAACCCCGGCCGATCCCGCGACTGTCCACACTTGGCCCAGCCGCACGCGCCCTCCAGTGCCGCCCCGACCCCACTTCGGCCAGCCCAGGCCGAGCGCTCAGCACGTGTGCGCCCCGCTGTTCCAACAGCGTTGTCCAGCGCTGATCCGACGATTTTTGCTGCTTTCTGCGAGTTTGGGATTTTTTCGAGTCCGCGGGAACGTGGTTTTCTTTTCCTATTATCATCTGAGAGCTCTAGCCGAGCAACCCAAGGTATATCTCGTGTCCCCGTATCCCTACTTTAGTGTCGATGATGATACGGTTCCCGATCCCGTTATGGGATTTGGTTTAGGCGATTGTAGTTTCAGAATTTTCGAGTCCCATTTCAGAATGATTCGTTTGTTTTGTTTTGGTTCTATGGCTTTCAGTTTCCCGAACTTTATTTCGGGATTTCCGAATTTATTTCGGGAGTATTCTGTAGTTTTGGATATATATAATTGTGATGTGTTTTCGGGTTGGATAATTACTTTTGGTGGGATTTTGGTGTTCCCTGGTTTGCGCACAGTCATTGATGTTGGGTTAGTATTTTTCCAGGATTGGGTTGTCCCAAATATAGAGGAAATGCTGCCCAAATTTTTGAAAAAATATTTTTTAAAGGGATTTTCGTATAAAATTAGTAATTTGAGTAAAACCTATTTTCAAAGAAAATCGGGCTTTGCAAAATGATTTATAGATTGGATTTGCTGGTTTTTGGATTTTATGGATTTTTGTATCACCAGTTAGGCGACGACCATATCGGTCGAATGTGCCTCGGCAAAGCGCAAACGCTACAGGGTTCCTGTACGTTGAGGCGCTTGCCAGCAACATGACATTGGAACCAAATCTGAGACGCATTTTTACAACTATATCTATATTTATAATTATTTTTAGAACTAGTACTGCTGTTAGTATTTTTGGTGCAGGACTTCGGCCTACTGTTTGGACCGTTCGCGACACTCAGAGCTCGCCTAGATGATTAATTAATTTATGTAAAAATTTGTAAAGGGCATAAGCCCAGTTTTCTATTTTATTTTCCTGTGACCCTGTATTGTGTAGTTTAGGTTTTTTACTTTCTTTTCTGAGTTGGTTATCGTTATTAGACGCGTAATTATAATTTTGGTATTAATTATTTTGTATAAAACTAATAAGATTTTTACGATAAAATAACTTGAATAAAATACTGGTAAGTTAATGAAGTCCATGTTTTATCACTAAAAAGAAAATATAGTTTTATACATATGATATAAAAATACAAAGTTTTGCAAATTAACCGGTAGCGGCTAATTTTTTCCAAGTAAATTAGAAGCCGGATATCCAACTAATTGACAACGCACGTAGCTCGCGTCGCTAAAGCGTTACAGAAGATTAACTAAATAATCTAAAATATGACTAGGGTCTACTTCTAGAGATTGTAACTAGTACACCTAGAATGGTTTTATTATGGTTCTAAGCCAAGGTTCTCAACTGTAGGATCTCGGAGACGAACTTGACATCCTCCTCGGTACCGACTTTTTCGATCCAGTCAATTAATAGAGGCAAATTACGGTTATGTTTTCTTGTATTTTATTTAGTAATTGTCTAGCTGCATGTTTAAACCACATTGCTACACGGAACCCTCTCCTAGGGTTCAGATATTTATTGATATTGATTGTGGGGATTGGGAGAATAGTGTAACGTTTATGGCCAATATCCCTCATATTGTATATTGTGCGAGCTTACCCCTCTTACACACGGGGATAAGCCGTATCGCGTTGCTAGGACGCTATTGTATAACCCAAGTCGGTCATAGACGATTACACATTCAAATCACATTGTTTTCAATTGTTAAAATGCTGAAAAATATTGTTTCAACTATTTAGCCTGCACTTTTCTAATATTACTTGAAATATGAGATACATATTCGTACTTGCTCCCTCCTGACTGGAGGCAACATTTTAGGTGACATTGAGGATGCTGAGCTATTGTACAATAGCTACTATGACACGGTTTTGTACCCTGTGGTGTTGCCGGAGTTCCCCTTGGAGGACGCAGGACCTGAGGCCGATGAACCGACCGCATAGCTAGTCGTTCCCAGTTTCTAGTTTTATCGTTTTGGAATTTTGTTATTTTGAATTCAGTATTTTATTTCAGTTCTTTCATTTCCAGTTGTACTTTCAATTATTGAATAAAAGTTTTAAATTTTTCGTATATTCGAGTTGTGACAAATGTATAGGTGTTGTTGTCAATACCTGCATATAGAACAACTTACTGTCGCCGTCTCACAACGGTGCAGGCTGGGCATGATCCGGTTCGACCCAATAATTTGGGATCGGGTCGTGACAATTGGCGCCTTCCTTTGGCGTCTTCGCAGAAACGGTATTCCTGTAGAGGCCAGACTTATCTCCATGGGGATCAATCTCACTTCAAGATGTGTGTGCTGTACTAACCCGGACACTGAAACGAATGATCACCTGTTCGTCTTGGGGGAGACGGCTCGGATGGTTTGGCTCCACTTCGGTTCCTAGTTTAATCTCCCCACCGCGCATTCCTTGCTCGACCAACTAGCTCAGGTATGGCTTCTAAACTCTTCTCCCTCTTCTCTCTCTACCCCGACGGTCATCAGCAGGAACATTATCTTCGCATCTGGATTATGGGAGATCTGGAAGCAAAGGAACTCTGTTCTTTTTGGTAATGGCCAGAGAAACTACCGGGACATCATTCGACAGGTTACCACTCAGCTTCAACATATTGTCTCGGCTCATAACATGGGGACGGACGGATTGGGACCACTTCCTATCTTCAGGGGGATTAAACCATGATGGGTGGCTTTGAGGACGGGTCAGAAGATAAACATGGCGACAAAGAGTGGAGATCTCCGCAGAATTACGTGTGGCGATATCATCAGAGACAACCAAGGATACCTTCTCTGTGCCTTCTCCATATTCATGACTGATATCACCAGCCCTCTTCCGAAAATTGACACTCTTCTCAACTTGATTCACTGGTGTAATGATCAGAACATCCAGTACAGTGAAATCGAAACATCGTTCGAACTTCTCACCAACATTATTGCAAATAAATCTAAACCTCCACGGGCTCTCAAATACAAGACCCGCAACATCAACAATTGATAGGATTGAACACCACCATCGCCCATATTCCTCCTTCGGCTAATGGCGTGGCCAAAGCTCTGGCGTCTCTAGCACATGATTCCAGAAACAATCAGATCTTCGTCCACACCAGCGATCTACAATCTGAGGCCAGCAACGCCCTGCTTAAGGACCTATTGGGTCGTTAGGGGCCTTTTGTTTAGATCCTTCTTTTCATTTTGTTTACCCCTAGGAAATCCAGGGTGGATAGTTTATTTCTCTCTGTTACTCTCAGAACCGCCGGGGAGGATAGTTTTACTTTTGGCCAAGCCTATGGCCTAGTACATATACTTTTGTAGGTCGTCGGGCTATCTCCCGGCACCATCTTTGAACTAAGGCTCTTATATTCAATAAAGTCGTCTGTTCTTAAACAAAATAAAAATATTCTCAACATTAGCAGATACACAACCTACGGCCAGGCCAAGGGCGAAACCAAATATTGGAACTGGGGTGGGATGAGTATGGACCAGCTCATATGAAAAAAATTTGGTATGGACAAGCACCTAGAGCCATAAGAGCAAAATACAGACATTCTCTTAGATTTTTGGTGGACAAGTACCATGAACTTATGTGCTACTTATTTTCAAATGGTACACAAGACCCAGTTAATAGACTTTTGGAGCCTATTTCGATTGAATAAATCGTACCGGCCCAAAACTAGTCCAACTGGATTGGTAGAGCCTATTCTAGGTTTCCAAAGATTTTACAGTATTTTTATTAATTATTTACAGCTACCTGTTGGAAAATACAAATATGCAATATTAAGATTTAGTGTGACATATTTGGAAATCACCAAATCTCTTCAATCTTTTTCTTTCCTTTTTAAATCCAAAATAAATCTAAACCAATCCCTCTCTCCAAAATCCCTTTCCTTCACGTAAACCTTTCCTCTTTAGTATTCCATACATATATTCATATATAAACATGGGAAAACTGAACCCCAAAAACACGACACCCTTCTCCTTCTCAAACCCGTGCGCACATCCACCAAACCCTCGACCAAAACCTTCTTCCCGAAACTTTCAACCCCCTTCACCACCACCCTAGTGACCCCAAGAAGTCCTTTCTTCCCAGCCGGCACTTGGGCGGCCACAACGTCTTGGTTGGTCGGCACAAGGAGCGGAAGGCATCCTAAGTCAACCAAATCTTTGCTAGAACATCACAACATGTATGCTATTTTCACGAGCGTGTTTTCTTATATTTTTATGATTAATTTGCCATGAAACCACTTCTAGTGCGAACCCCTACATGTCTTCTTTCATCTCCATTTGGCCACTCATATGGTTTCGCACCGTTTGTCCTTGGTGGCCATTGCACGATCGTTGGTCCAGATAGAACCAATTTTGGTGCGAGCGTGATTCCGGTGACTTGCAGAGATTTTCGACCACACGAACAATATTGGTAATGCTCCTAACATTATGTTGTATCATTCTAATATACTCTTGGTCATCTTGTCGAGTTCTTTATATTTTTAAAAAATTGTTTCTATCGTTCAAGCCGTCGAACGTAAAATTTCATCGAAGCTAATGTTGTGTTCGAACCCGAAGCTTCGTATATTTGTATAAAATGATTATCATGTGTCCTTCGCTATAAAATTATATTTTTCATTATTTACTGATTTATTCCAGATTTAATAACTATTTAAAATCTATCTATTTTGGGTCAATCGAGTCGGCTAGTCGGATAATGGTGATACTAGTTTGGTATATTAGTTAGAGGCTAGTTTTCTCGTATATCATGGTTAAATATTGATTATAAATATTTTTAAAAAATAATACAAAATTAATATTATATTTATGTTTTTATTTTATAAAAATATTATTTTGTTATGATGACTTGATACTATGTATAGTAGACTTGTCTATAAATATGGTGACAAAGGATACCAGAGTTGATGATATATAGGGTATAATTATATAATAGTGTGAGTATAATATCGATATGACATTTATTTGGTAGATTGATTTATTCTAGGAGTATGTTACAGTGGGACAGAGGATATCATTGTCGGACCGTTGTACGCACCTTTGGAGACTACATGCAAGTACACCTTGCCGAACTGGATAGTATTTACATGCATTTTCGATATTGCTATTTCTTTTCAGTTATACTTGATTACCTATTATTTTGTTCATGCCTTTCTTGTTTTAGTGTTATACGTTCACGTAGATGGTTTCTATCTTTTTTTATTGCCTGTTATATTCTTCCATGTCCTTGTATACTTCTTGAGATTGTCCTTGCCCAGTCCTATGGCACGTTCCCTTGACATATTAACCTGGACTTGACATGTTTGATTGATTTGACTAGTAGTTCTAGGCGAGGATTTTAGTATAGACGTTGAGTATACTTAACCACTCTCTACTGTGAGCACCCACCGAGCTGCGATAAAGACTTACTATAGGTTGTTAGCCCCTACCGAGCTGCGATCTACAGGACTGCTAGCTCTCACCGAGTTGCCCTTTACTCCGATTTACTCATAGTCATGTTTATTAGCATGATTCTCGATGGCATGCCACATTCTTCACATTTTTATTCTTGTACTGTGTATTTCTCAGTCTTTCTTTCTCGTACTATTTCCTATCTTTTCATACATGTTATTACTGTCAAAGTATGCTTGTATATTATGTGTCTTGCTATGTCCTATGAGGACTTGGTTATTTTCTAGGTATAGACAAGGAGAGATACCCTGAGGTTTATGGGTCAGGAGCCAAGACAGGAGTCTTACCTTCGTAGGACAACGAGATAGTTCCGGAGGATTTCTCGTGATTCATGTAGCCTTCCTTTTTATGACATTCTCTTTTCAACAGACTTTTAGTTGGGTATTGTTTCTTATTTTCATGGTGTGACGATGGGTTGTCTTTTCCCATAAATTTATTATCTTATTTACTGTTGGACAGTTTATATTATTGATATTTGGACTTGGATATCTAGTGTCATATTATTTGTGTGTGGATGATATTAGTACTGCACTTGTGGCCTGTATTTGTTGTTATGGGTTATTGTCATGATTTACAGCTTAAGCATTCTCTACTAGACTTGTTAGGTTGGTTAGCCCATTGGAGATATGCTGCTGACATGTATTTGTATTCCTGGTCCAACATATTTTGGGACTAGGGCATTACAGTCTCGTGATTTGTTACAAGGATTTTCTTCGTCAAAAATTAATTTGTTTTTGTTTTGTCGATTGTGTGATTTTGTAATTCAGTTTTTTTGTATATTTGTTTGTTTCTCTCGCAGTTTCTTTAGTTTTGGAGAACATTTTTTGTGTTTCGTTTCCAATAGAGTGGTATTAGAGCAAGATTGTTCTGCTGATACCAACAGCGTGCCCGTACCTACGGTCTCTAAAGTCATTAAACTAGATGTCTACGGGTCCAGTTTGACGATACGAATCCAACCGTATGTCTAAAGTTGGATTTCGGTGGGCCGTGCACAAATTCGTCCTTTGGATCAGGTCGCGGGCCCGCCAAAATAGCATTCCGGTCGACCTACTCAGAATCGAACCAAACTTGGCACACAAGACCAGAAAAATGACACGATCCTAATGGCGCAAGTTTTGTCTCGAGATGACGAGTGTGCACGAAGTTATGGGCTAGTTTGCAAAGGGGCCGATATGGGATATCTCGACCGACATGCCTCGATTTTGTCGCACACACGCAATAAAATCGAGTTCCGTCGAATACCACACATCGACAACATCCATACGCGTCTTTCAATACTCATGGGCTATGACCACGTTGTCCAATTTGTCGGGGCGCACGGCGTACCGAGAAGTTTTCTAAAATCTGTTGTTTTAAAAAATATTTTTTACCGATTTTTGAAACTGTTTTGACAAGGATATAATAGACTAAAAAAATAGGGGTTTTAATCTTGTTTAGGTTGTCTATAAATCTGTTAAGACATATTTTCAACACTGTCGATGGTTTGGCAAAGAATTGCCTTCCAAGTTAGGGTTTGGGATGATCCTATCTTGTTTTCAAGTTTCAGAAACTAAGTATTTTTCTTATTTTTGATCGAAATTTTGAAGCATTTCTACACGTATCTAATTAAAACTAATCAATGGGAATCCTAGGGGGTTATGTAAGCTATGCCTAGGAATCGACAGAGTCAAAAACGATCGAATATACGCAAAGAAAACTTGTGGTTAGTGGGCATACCTCGTTGCAATCGACAGAACAGGGCCTCCCTTGTTCTCGACCGCTCCGGTGTTCGTCGATGGCCTGGGCGGTCGACCGACGACGTGCGACGGTACGTCGGTCCCAGACAAGGTGTAGAGGTTGCTGATATATATATATATATATATTATATATATATATATATATATATATATATATATATATTGTAACGCCCCAGAACCAGAATACTGGAGAGCGGGGGTGTACATAGCCAGCTACGCATATTGAAGTGCAACCCACGTCGCTATACGGTCACGGCTGTCTAGATACATGAGGGTTTAACTACAAGCCAATAGTCTCCTATGGTCATGAACAAGCCTATTGTCTCAATCTCAAGTAAGCAATAATAGTTACAAGATGTCAGAGCACCAATATATAATAACAAGGCGTCCCATACATTACATACTGGATGATCATGAAGCTAGTCATATAAAATGTCAGGACTAGCAAGAGTTTCAGTCATACATGATCAACTCTAGGATTTGCCAATCATGTTTCAGCCCGTAGGCAGACAGTAAGTAAAGGTGCAATACGAGCTAACATGTGCTCGCCGGCTAAACGTCTCAAAAGAATAATTTTACAATAAAGTGGAAGGACAAAAAAAAACCCACTCGTTGCCAGGGTTACACCTGGTGGTCACCATCTGGCTGGAAGACAGGTGGATCCCCTGGTGCTGCTCCGATATCAGGCCACACAAAACCAGCTGGGTCAGACCCCAGAAAGAGTAAGTGCCACAAGGAGGCTTCACTTAGGAACTAAAACCAGCATATCACAATAGAATATTAAAGATAATAAATAAAGAATTGATAATAATAGAGATAACAACAGTAAACTAAGTACTAGGAAACCATTCAAGTAGCCAGATCACAACCCTTAAACCGAACAAGGATCGGGGTTGCAGCCCTTCACCTGAATAGAAACCCATCTCAAATACTATTGGTACAGTAAGGACAATAAACGAACAGAGGACACAGAACTGCTCCGGGAGCCAAGTTACAACCCTTAAACCAAACAAGGACCGGGGTTGTAACCCTTCGCCTGAACAGAACTGGACCCCCGATCTTTATTGTTGAGGCCGGTATAAATAATCATTGATAAGGTAACAAGACAATAAACGAAGAGAGGACACATAACTGCTCCGGGAGCCAGGTGACAACCCTTAAACCAAACAAGGACCGAGGTTGTAACCCTTCGCCTGAACAGAACTGGACCCCCGATCTTTATTATTAAGGCTAGTATAAATAATTAATCATGCTTGTGGAAGTAAGGTAAAACATGACGAGCATGACATGGGGTACAATAAGACAATAAACGAAGAAAGGACACATAACTGCTCCGGGAGCCAGGTTATAACCCTTAAACCAAACAAGGACCGGGGTTGTAACCCTTCGCCTGAACAGAACTGGACCCCCGATCGTTATTGTTAAGGCAAGCATCAATAGTCATGTCATGTCACAATCTTGCACAGGATCAGGATAAGACTAAGCTGGAATAAACTCCATCCAATCAATCACGGCCAATCAAGAGTACGGCTTGATACTTTTAACTAACTACGGTTATCACGGGCCTAGTTACTAGCAAGATGCAATGAGATTATCCCAACAGCCACAAGCCCTGCAGACCATCCGGTTATCCAGGTCGAATGTCCGTTATGAAGAATGCAACACGTGACTGTGTGCTGGAAATGTGCCCTACTCGTCGGTAGGCTACAAGTCCACTTAATGCGCCCAGATGACGGGATTGCCTGTAGTTGGGAATCTCTTCATGTCTACTGAATTATTCTAGTTTATTAGCCTTAGTCAATTACTGTAGGTATCCCTGACCGTGGTACTCAGGGATCCCTATCCTAGACATGATGCAACAATACTGGTTTATTTGTACAAATGCAATCGCCCACGGTGTCCAGATCTTTCATACTTGTCATGTCAGGCTAGCTGTCGTAACAGCATGTCGAGATATATCTTATCAGTTTACTTGCCAAGAGTGCGCCATAGCGGGCCACTATCGTGTTCTATTCTTACATTATCATGAATGAGAAAATTTGCATAAAATAACTAATAACATATTCTTGAAGCCAATGAAAAGATCTACAACTTTTATGTTGGGAGTTGGAAGAAATTCTGGCCACAATTCAACCAAACAGGACTTAAAACAGCCAAAAAGGCACTATGCAGCACTATTCAGCACTATGCGGCACTATTCAGCACTATACGACACTCCCATATACGGCTGGACACTATGCAGCACTATGCAGCTCTTTCATATGGCTGGTCACTATGCGGTACTATGCAGCACCCTCATGCGGGTGGACACTATGCGGCACTATGTAGCACCCTTATGCGGCTGGATACTATGCAACATCCTTATACGGCTGGACACTATGCGGCACTATGCAGCACCCTCATGCAGCTGGGCACTATGCAGCACTATGCAACACCCTTACGCGGCTGGACACTATGCAGCACTATGCAGCACCCTTATGCGGCTGGACACTATACAGCACCCTTATGCGGCTGGGCACTATGCGGCACTATGCAGCACCCTTATATGGCTGGATACTATGCAACACCCTTATGCGGCTAGACACTATGCAACACCCTTATGCGGCACTATTCATCGTCCCTGCCAAAATCAGCACAGATGAACATATAAATGGCCAAAAATACTTTTGGCCATAACTTTCTCAAAACAAGTCGAAATCCAACTTTTCAAAGGTCTATTTTGGGTAAAATCGAATTCTCTACAGCATGGAACAATCAAAACATGAAAATAATAAAGTTCAATAGATCAAAATCCAAGAAAATCAAAAATAATATAAACTTAGATCTACAAGAAAATATCCATCAAAATGGAAAATGTCAAGTTCTAAAGTATCTTAGAATCAAGTAAGGAAGAGAATGTTACAATAAAACTTGAGATCCATCATGAAACAAGTTTGCACTTGCCTAAGTTCTCTCTCTCTCTCTTCCGGGTAGGTGTAGAAGTAAATGTGGAGAAGAAGAAGAGTAATGAAGAGAGAGAATGAGGAAATGGGTTAATAAAGGATGATGGTAGTGGTAGGTAGGTAGGGGTTCTCCCCTTGGTTCATGATGAACCAAGGAAACCCAAGCCTAGCCGAACCAACCCAAAATAAATCGAGCCAAGCCAAGAGATATGCGATACAAGATAAAATACGTACACGTATTCTAAGATAGTAATACGAACTACATACATTACAACTCTACCCACCTTAGAAGAATTCTGTCCTCAGAATTTAATCAAGAGGTTAGAATTGCAAGGACAAGCTATACTAATCACAGGCAAGCTATACTAATCAAGCAATCAAGCAATTATTCATGCAAGCACGGAATCGAAGGTATGAGGCATAAAAAAGATATTATACCTCATGAGTCAAACAGGTCGGGATATCGCGATCGGATATCATCCTCACGCTCCCACGTTGACTCACCCAAAGAGTGATGACCCCAAGCTATTAGCCCATTGATTATATCATGTTTTTGAATATGGCTAATCAATTAAGTTTAACTAGTGACATCACTAATATTCATGTAATCACTATCATGTTGCTACTTAAACTTAGCATTGTTCGATATCATATTGCTATGCTTGTATCATATTATTCTGTTTGTCTAACATGTTCTTATAGACATGCAGTAAGCATGATCAAATATGATTAAACCAGGACATATGCAACAGAGAATTATTGATGGGCCAAAGACGGCGTTATACAAGGAGATTTCTCAGAACTGTCCAACGACCTATCCGGGGCCTCGTATCGGGGGTTCCGCTGCCCGGTCAGCGGACAGGGGTCGAGGGGACAGCGTCCCCCGTCAGGGGTTCGGGGGCGAAGCCTCCGAAAGGTATTCAGATTTTTCAGATCTGTTTATCTTTGGACGACTGCCGTCAAGGAAAAATGCGTCTTCAATGTCAGGATAAAGACGTCATCAAATGGGCTATTAGTTTTCATATTTATTCTGTATTTTTCCCTTTTATTTGAGTCTAGGAAAAATGTGAGATTGATCGGATCGGTACTGGCTTAGGTTTTTCTCAGTCCACAAACAAAAATAAGCCTACATACGTATCCCAAAAATCTACAATTCCAAAAGGCCCAAAACCTATGCAAATTTGGTTTACTCCTTACTGTTCTGAACCAGCAGAACTCTGACAGAACTCTGACCGAGTTCGGTCCGAGTTCGGCCCGAGTTCGGTCTGGGTTATTTGAAATACAGTTCCCACCAAATCTGCATCCGACGTTCGTATGCGAAATCCTAGCATCCGAACTCTGCCCGAACTCTGCCCGAGTTCGGTTCCCCAAAAATACTATAAATAGAGTTGAGATTATCATTCATTTCAACAATCCAATTTCATCTCTTCTCTTCTCTATCTAAAGTGTTCTGAGCTTTTACTTTCATATCTAAGCCTTTACGACTCTTAGCCAAGCCAGTACAGTTTCTGTTTAATCTAGAGTTTGGTGTTGAAGAGTTGTATCGGAGGTTGTATTCAGAAAACATTCCAGTTTTCCAATTGTCTTCTGGAGCCGGTCGTGCGCTCGTCACCAAGCACGGTGTTGTGGAGCCGGTCGTGCGCTCGTCACCAAGCACGGTGTTGTGAAGTCGGTCGTGCACTTGTCGCCAAGCACGGTGTTGTAAGAGTTGCAAGCACTCAGTTAAAGTTTGTGCCATAGTGGATTAACATCGAGCAAGAGTACTCGAGACTGGATTAGTCCTCTCAGAGGGATACCAGTATACATCGCTGTGTCACTGAGTTTGAATTCTTGACTCTTACTTTACTGCATTTATTTACTGTCTCCTATTTACTGCCATAGTTATTACTTAAGATTTTAATTGGTGATTATTTTCCGCTGCACACGCACACACTCTATTCACCCTCCCTCTAGAGGTGTTTAACGGTCCTACAATTGGTATCAGAGCTAGTGCTCCTTATAGAGATATTTTTGCTTATACTAATTGCTCCTTCAATTGGTATACTAGCAAGGACTATATTATTTGGCTTAACATCCTTGGAGCAGATCCTCATTACCAGAGCGGGTTATACAGGTAAAGCAAGGTAATATTGTTATTATATAATTACTGTTACATAGATAACAGTATCACATATGGCAAGTATGTACTTCACAACTGAAGAGCAATCCTCAAATAGACTCCCACTATTTGATGGAACAAACTATAGCTATTGGAAGACACATATGAGCTTCTACTTGAAATCTCTGGATTTTGACTTATGGTCAATTGTTGTAAATGGCTACAAGAAGCCTACTATCACTTCTATTCTCACATCCTCTATTATTAACAAGCCTTATTATAGTTACACAGAGGAAGAGAAGAAGTTAGCTAGCCTTGATGCAAAAGCAAAGCATGCTTTCTATTGTGCTGTAGACTTCAATATATTCAATCTCATTACTACTTGCACAACATCACATAAAATTTGGAAACTTCTTGAAGCTACTTATGAGTGCAGGTACGAAAGCAGTGCTAGCGATTCCAGAGAAGAGGATAGTCTTTATAATAATGCAAATGTGTGCATAATGGCATCGAGATTTAAGGTTCAACACAACCCTATATATGAAGAAGAGCTTGTATGTGACAACCGCAAGAAGATAGGCCACATCCAAGAAGATTGTACTACTTCTAGAAAGGAGAGTCACTACGAACGATCAAAAAAAGAAAGATCATCATCTCACAAGTACGCTACCACGGGCATATGGTGTGAAAGTGAAGCAACAAATTCTGAAGAAGAAGAGAGACCTCATCAAGCTGCAAATTTATGCTCAATGGCATTATCTAACGAGGTACAGAATAATTCCCTTCTTGAAGAGAATGAATTTTCTTATGATAAGTTATCTGATGCTTTCAGTGATCTGTTAGAAGAACACGAGAAAGTATTAGATAAGTATAAGCAAGCTAAAAAGGATATTCTCTGCTATAAGCTTGAGAATGAAAAGCTGACTTGCTTATTGAATGATGCTAGAAACACTTCTAATTCTGATAATTCTACTGAGATTTCCACACTTGAGTTTAGATTGCATGAGGCACTTGAATGCATTGAGAAAAGCTCTCAAGAAAATGCTAAACTTAAGGAGGAATTAGAATCGGAAAAGAAGAAGTATTCTATTGCTTCATGTAGAATTGATGCTCTTTCTGCTTAATATGATAAGATCTGTGCTAACTCTAAAAAGTTAGAGATTAGACTGGGAAAGCAGGTAGTACAACCTATGACTCAGTCTAACACAAGACACGTGACACATCACAAAGTCACACACGACAGATCATCTAGAAAGGAAGCAAGCAAAGCTAAAGCTTCACATAACCATGCTTTCTATTATAATTATCCACGCACATCATATCACACTACTGCACGTTCTCATACTGCTACACATAGTACTAATGTTAATTCTTTCTGTCATTATTGTGGTATGAATGGACATGTTTCTAATCGCTGTCAGATTAGAAAACTAGTTGATATGAACTTGTGCAAATGGGTTCCCAAAGCTAACAAATATGAATCCAAGTATTGGATACCAAAGTCTTCACCTAATATTGCAGGTGAAGCTTATCATATCAAATAGAACCATGGAACATGTTGGTGATTGCAAAGCTACAAAGGTCATCTTCCAAGCAATTGCACCAACAGAACTGTGGTCACTAGAACCACTTTGGTAACATGCTTCCTAAATAGTTTTTAATGTCTAGCATGTTCTTATTGATGTATTGATATTAGCTCTCATTGATATCTTTTAATTGTTTATCATTTATGTGAGTTATAATCCTAGCAAGACGAGTTGTTTAGCTTAAATGATTAGTTCACACTATATAGTATTTTATTTTTTATTAGTGTGACACATTTGTCTATGTATGCTATTTACTCTTAATCTTTATTCTTGAAGCATGCATAGGAGATTTTGTTTTGGTGAATATGCTTTTGTCTCTTCGCCTTTAATATTTTTTTAATGGTCACTTCTTACCGATTTGTCTTTAATATTTACTTTGATCGGTATTTTGTGAGTATGTATGTTTAGCACAAGTCTTCTATTTACTTGAAAAATATATACATATATTTTTATGTTAACCATGTGCTTACATAATATATTCACTATTGATTCTCATATTTTATTTTGATTAATTTCTTATGAATCAATTACATCTTTGTCTGACAAAGCATATTTATGCATGTTTATTGATCTTGTGATATTTTTTTTATGCTTGTTAATGATACATGAATAATTCATTATCATTCATATATTGCTGACATGTTTCTTATATTGTATAAATATCTTTATGGGATATATGAGTTAAGTTCAAGTTCTATATTATATTATTTTTAAAAGTAGTTTCAAACTTGTGCTTATCTCATACTTAAGTTGTTGATTTTGTTAACAAATTCATGTACTTCTCTTTATTAGCTTCTTCCTCAAAGCCTCTTTTTTGATGATGTATGTTTTCTTGGCTTTTTGGTTGATATTTTTGATACATGATAATTTTAATATCTTGATCTTGATAAACCATTCCTTGGGTCTTTACTTTTAAGGATTCTAGATTTCGACGATGTTCGATGATACTGTATATATTCTTTTGAATCTAAGTTCTTAAGAGTAGAAATCATTTTGGGAACAAGCCGAAAGGGTCCTTCTGTCATACAGGTGTAAATAGCCTGAAGCGACACGGTACACTAGTCTTCAGACTACCGCTAGCTGGGAACCGGCCCCTACAGCTAACCCGAAGTGATCAATACTTTATAGACTTAAGATTTATCAAGATGTATTTGCAACTATTATCTAGTTCTGGATCCAAGGTGCTGTCAAATCTCCTAGGTTCCAGAATACATCAACGTATCTAGGTCTTACATTTTGATTTATTAATGTTTTTATATTTTATTGTTACCCAATAATTTTGTAGCACATATGGATTAATGTAATTGATACATCTTATGCTGTTTGCTACATTGTTCTAAGATTTTTAAGTCCATAGAATATAATTTATTTTATATTGCACTAATTCTTTTTAAATCCTCGGTTATTAAAGAAGAGATTTATTTTGGGTACAAGCCTACAAAAGGTCTGTCTGTCACCACGACTACGGTCGAAGCGAAGCGGTACTTAAGTGTTCCCCGGTGAACCTCCGTTAGCTGGGACAGTACCTCTACAGCTAACCCAAGATTGATCAACGCTTTATAAACTAAAGGTTTATTTAGATCTAGTTGCAATTATTATCTGATGGATTTTGAATTTTAGGTTTGATGGATAATATTCTATATTTTCACAAAAGGTAGCATATGTTGATCTATCTTGTCGATTGTGAGATTCTGTAGCATAGATCAATTTATGTCATCTTTTGACTTATATGATTATTCATCATGCTAATTTGAAATATCTTTTAATTGTTTTATTTTTAAATGTTCATTTAATGGATATTTCTTCTTTTGTCTAAAGATGATTGTTTTTCGTATTCGTGACTACTCATTGAATATTATGGTATTGTTATTTCATCTTTAGCTTGTGTAATATTCATGATTTTAAGCTTTATATTATTATCTTCTTATTCAAGTTACTAACTGCCTATAGCAGTAATTCTTTGCGGGGAGAAGTCAAGTATATTGAATCTCTCTCTCAAAGCGTTTCTTTTCTTTAACCTTACGGTTGTCAGTGGACACCATGCTAAGGCTTTAAAAGGGAAGAAATGAACTTTGATAAGAAGACCTAAAATTTTTGGATTAACTTTCTACTTCTGGAAATATGTCTCTGAATTATATTTTAAAATTTTATCTATATTATTATTTTGGATATAACCATGTAAAGGTGGAGCAGTTAATTATTTCAAGTCAATTAGCCCCTTGACATGCCATATATCTAGAATACACTTTTCTTTGGACATATATCTAGTTATGTTTATTTGTTCAAATGGATTTATTTATGCTTTATATATTCTTTTATTGAAATTGTTTTCGTGATTCGAATCGCCTGCTTTCAGTCTAAGGACTAAATGGACGCATTCGAACATTTACTAAGACAGTTTTTCGTAATAAATTCCATATTTTTGAAAAGTTTTTTTTTTTTTATTTATTGAATCTGTCAGGCACTCGAATGTTATTATTAAAGACAGCCTTCAAAAATCTTTTACTTATATGAAATGATTTGTGTTATATTTTTTTATTGAAGACATAGTTTCTTCATCTTTAAGCGTTTATTTATTGGATATTTCTTTTTCTTGCCTAAAGATGATATTTGTTTTGAGTTTGGAATTTTATATGCATTTGATCAAAAGAAAGAAAAGATGCATATTCAATATCCCTTAGATCTTATGATTATATTTTATGCATATAAATTATTTTTTGAACTATATACGCATATTTTAAGGGGGAGCAAATCAATTGTTTCGATTTATTCACACTCTTAATATGTGGTATACCTAGTTCAATCATGGACCTACTGACTATTTTGTAATTCTTACCGATTGTGTTCATGATATTTTTATGAGAGAATATATTATTTTTATTTCTCTCCTTTTATGAGTTTGTAAAAATTTATCTTGCCAAATATATTTAATTATTCTTATTTGATTGAGTTTAAACTGCTTTGGCATTTCTTATTGAGATTTTATCTCAAAGTTCATGATTATCTATACTTAGACGTTTCATACTTTGTGGGGGAGCATTCAAGTCGACTGGATTTCTCCTTCCCAAGTATTTTATCTTCATTACCTTCATGTTTATCTAATGGATATAATATATCATGCTAAGGTAATTGAATTCAAATGCATGAACTTTGGTATAGATTTTGCATAGATTCTAGTATACTTATTTTGATCTCTTTTCGATGATTATACGCTTTATGGAATTGATTCACTACTTTGTATGGGCAAATTATGAATCATATATTTTTGTGATCATTGTTAAAAGTCTCATTTGGTATATACTAGATCTGTGCATTTCTCATGATTTATTTATGACCAATGATTGATTTCTGTTATATTGATATCTATTTCTTATTGAAATCCTTTATTGGTATATTTCAAAAACTAGAGTTATATTTATCATAATAATGTATTTTGAATATCATTTTTGGATTTCTAGTTGGTAAACTATGTATTGTTTGATTTCAATGTTCCTTGTTTAAAGTTCAACCAACTATTTTCTGAACTTGTCGTCACACTGTTCTCCTAATCCTTGATCATGATTATTATTATTATTATTATTATTATTATTTTGCCTTCCTCCTGTACTTATGCTTGAGTTCGTTTTATCTCTTTTTACGGGGGAGCTTATTTTTGATCATGTCAAAGGGGGAGAAATAAGTTTAAGTTAGCAATAGCAAAGTTTTTAGTAATATGTGTTTATTAGTGATACATGCATCTATTGTATATATCTTAAACTTAACCGATTTGCCATAATCAAAAAGGGGGAGATTATTAGCCCATTGATTATATCATGTTTTTGAATATGGCTAATCAATTAAGTTTAACTAGTGACATCACTAATATTCATGTAATCACTATCATGTTGCTACTTAAACTTAGTATTGTTCGATATCATATTGCTATGCTTGTATCATATTATTCTGTTTGTCTAACATGTTCTTATAGACATGCAGTAAGCATGATCAAACATGATTAAACCAGGACATATGCAACAGAGAATTATTGATGGGCCAAAGACGGCGTTATACAAGGAGATTTCTCAGAACTGCCCAACGACCTATCCGGGGCCTCGCATCGGGGGTTCCGCTGCCCGGTCAGCGGACAGGGGTCGAGGGAACAGCATCCCCCGTCAGGGGTTCGGGGGCGAAGCCCCCGAAAGGTATTCAGATTTTCAGATCTGTTTATCTTTGGACGACTGCCGTCAAGGAAAAATGCGTCTTCAATGTCAGGATAAAGACGTCATCAAATGGGCTATTAGTTTTCATATTTATTCTGTATTTTTCCCTTTTATTTGAGTCTAGGAAAAATGTGAGATTGATCGGATCGGTACTGGCTTAGGTTTTTCTCAGTCCACAAACAAAAATAAGCCTACCTACGTATCCCAAAAATCTACAATTCCAAAAGGCCCAAAACCTATGCAAATTTGGTTTACTCCTTACTGTTCTGAACCAGCAGAACTCTGACAGAACTCTGACCGAGTTCGGTCCGAGTTCGGCCCGAGTTCGGTCTGGGTTATTTGAAATACAGTTCCCACCAAATCTGCATCCGACGTTCGTATGCGAAATCCTAGCATCCGAACTCTGCCCGAACTCTGCCCGAGTTCGGTTCCCCAAAAACACTATAAATAGAGTTGAGATTATCATTCATTTCAACAATCCAATTTTATCTCTTCTCTTCTCTATCTAAAGTGTTCTGAGCTTTTACTTTCATATCTAAGCCTTTACGACTCTTAGCCAAGCCAGTACAGTTTCTGTTTAATCTAGAGTTTGGTGTTGAAGAGTTGTATCGGAGGTTGTATTCAGAAAACATTCCAGTTTTCCAATTGTCTTCTGGAGCCGGTCGTGCGCTCGTCACCAAGCACGGTGTTGTGGAGCCGGTCGTGCGCTCGTCACCAAGCACGGTGTTGTGAAGTCGGTCGTGCACTTGTCGCCAAGCACGGTGTTGTAAGAGTTGTAAGCACTCAGTTAAAGCTTGTGCCATAGTGGATTAACATCGAGCAAGAGTACTCGAGACTGGATTAGTCCTCTCAGAGGGATACCAGTATACATCGCTGTGTCACTGAGTTTGAATTCTTGACTCTTACTTTACTGCATTTATTTACTGTCTCCTATTTACTGCCATAGTTATTACTTAAGATTTTAATTGGTGATTATTTTCTGCTGCACACGCACACACTCTATTCACCCCCCCTCTAGAGGTGTTTAACGGTCCTACACAAGCAACTCGGACTAACTTGATAGTCTTGTTCTTGAGTGTCTTCTCTCTTCGGTCCAATATAGACACGGGCCTCTCCTCATACGAAAGGTTGGTACCAACAACCAATTTCGAATGATCCAGGATGTGGCTCGGGTCCGGAATATTCCGTATCAGTTGGGATACGTGGAATACGTCATGCACCTCACATAGCGACGGTGGAAGAGCGAGACGATATGATACATCTCCTACTCGCTCCAGAATGTCAAATGGCCCTATATACCTAGGACTAAGCTTTTCCCGCACACCGAAACGAATGACGCCAAGGTTAGGCAAAATCCTCAGGAATGCATGGTCGTCGACAGAAAACTCAAGAGGGCGTCGATGAGAATCGGCCCAATGACGCTGACGATCTTGGGCAACTCGAAGATGATCTCTGACTCTCCTGACCACCTCAACGGTCTAAGCAATCATTTCTGGACCGAGCATCTGTCTCTCTCCGACATCGTCCCATGCTAGCGGAGATCGGCACTTCCTACCATATAGTGCCTCGAACGGTGTCATCTGGATACTAGCTTGGAAACTGTTGTTGTACGAGAATTTTACCAGGTGCAGGTGATCTTTCCATGAACCACCGAAGTCGAGCGTACAAGATCTCAACATATCTTCAAGAGTCTGGATTGTACGTTCTGACTGGCCATCTGTCTGCGGGTGATAGGCTGAACTGAACTGGAGACAAGTCCCCAAACTCTCTTGTAGGCTACGCCAAAAGTGCGACGTAAATCTGGAATCTCTGTCCGAGGTGATACTGACTGGTACACCGTGCAATCTGATAATCTGTCGGAGATACATCTCCGCTAGCTGAGCCGTCGATTGACCAACTCTGAACGAGAGAAAGTGAGCCACCTTCGTGAGCCTATCTATGACAACCCAAATAGCGTCTCTGCCAGCCGGGGATCTAGGCAATCCAGTCACAAAATCTATGGTTATATGCTCCCATTTCCACTCGGGAATCAGCAATGGTTGAAGTAGTCCAGCTGGTCTCTGATGTTCAGCCTTAACTTGTTGGCAGACTAAACAACGAGAGACAAACCGGCTATCTCCCTCTTCATGCCATTCTAGCAAAAGTGCTGGCGGATATCACGATACATCTTCGTGCCACCGGGATGAATGGAATACTACGAACTGTGTGCCTCTGCCATGATCTCCTGTCTGATATCTCCACTGGGTACACAAAGACGCTTTTCATGTCGAAGTGTACCGTCTTCATGGATACATAACTCTGGTCTTCGTCTTGCCTCACACTCTGCTCTGAGTCGCTGAAGCTTGGAATCTGCTGACTGTGCCATCCGGATCCTCTCGACTATAGTGGACTAAACTTTCATTCTGGCCATCAATGCCACACTGGAAGGGAGGACAACTTCTATACCCATCTTCTAAAGATCGGCTAACAGCTCTGGTTGTGCTGTTAGGAAATAAACTCCGGCTCTCCTGCTCAATGCATCTGCAACAACGTTGGCCTTCCCAGGATAATATTACAGGTTGACATCATAATCCACAAGTAGCTCCAGCCACCTCCTCTGACGCATGTTGAGATCCTTCTGGGTGAAAACATACTTCAGGCTCTTGTGGTCGGTGAAAATTTTCACCCTATCTTCGTACAAGTAGTGCCTCCACAACTTAAGTACAAACACTACTGCTGCCAGCTCCAAGTCATGGGTTGGGTAATTCCTCTCATGATCACGAAGTTATCGTGACGCATAAGCTATTACCTTCCCATGCTGCATCAGAACACATCCTAAACCTCTGCCCGAAGCATCATAATACACTGAGAATCCTCCGGTTCCATCTGGAAGCGTGAGAATAGAAGCCGTCATTAAGCCTCGCTTCAATCTCTCAAAAGAATCCTGGCACTCTGCTGTCCAAGCAAACTACACCTCCTTGCGGGTCAACTGGGTCAATGGCGCTAAAATTCGAGCAAAGTCTGAAATGAATCGCCGGTAGTAGCCGGCCGATCCAAGAAAACTACGGACTTCTGCCACTGTACTAGGTACCGGCCACGTTTTAATGGCCACGATCTTCTGGAGATCCACTTCAACTCCTCCTCGGGTGATGATATGGCCCAAGTACGAAATACGATCGAACCAGAACTCGTATTTACTAAACTTGGCATGCAACTGGTATTCTCTGAGAATCTGGAGGACAACTCGGAGATACTGCTCATGCTCCGCTTCACTCTTGCTGTAGACCAGATGTCGTCTAGGAACACAATCACAAACTGATCCAAATAAGGCATGAAGATACGATTCATGAGGTCCATGAATACAGCCGGCGTATTGGTTGCTCCAAATGGCATCACAAGGAACTCTTAATGCCTATATCTCGATCTAAAAGCTGTCTTTGGAATGACCTGCTCTCTGACCTGATCTGATGATATCCTGAGCGCAAGTCGATCTTCGAGAACACTGCTACCCCTTTGAGTTGATCAAATAAGTCAGCTATCCTAGGGAGAGGGTATCTGTTCTTGATTGTCACCGAGTTCAAGGTACGATAATCAACACACAATCTGGATGTACCATCCTTCTTTTTTACCAGAAGCATCGGGGCTTCCCAAGGCGATCTACTAGCATGAATGAATCCCTTGGTTCTGAGTTCTTCAATCACCTTGTACAATATCTCTAGCTCTGATGGTGCCATCCTGTAGACTCTCTCTGACACTGGGACTGTCCCGAGAATCAAGTCGATGGTAAACTCGATTTCTCGCTCGGGCGGCATCCCTGGAAGCTCTTCTGGGAAAATATCTAGAAACTCTTTGTCACTCCTATTTTTCGTTCTACGTATTTCCAGTATACGTATACGGAATTCTGACATGTATTTTTATTTTTCCTGCCTGGCTAGCTAATTTCAGTTTAATCTTGATTAGGTTCATCATAGCATGTAATGGTTTACTTGGTTTATGTTGGGATGGCTCGGTTTTAATTGGTTTGGGTTGGTTTGGGTTGGTTTATAGTGTGTTGGAACACCTTAGCCTATGCTCCACCCTCAACACACCACATCCCACCCTCATAAAACTCTACCAACACTCTCTCTCTCTTCATTACTTCCTCCATTAACTTCTTCTTCTTCTTCCTCCACCCAACTCTCCACACCCATAGGCAAGTACAACTTGCTTCTACAAGAGAGCCATTTTATTGTTCCATTAGCTTCTCTCCATGTTTCTATGGTACATTAGAACTTGTCATTTTCCATTTTGAGGTTTTAAAATCTTGTAGATCTAGAATTTTGTTATTTTTGGATTTGGTGGTTTTGATCTATCAAATCTCTTTGTTTTCAAGTTTTGATTGTTCCATGTGGTGGGAAACTTTCTTCTACCCAATTCTGACCTTTGAAAAGTTAGATTTGGACTTGTTTGGACCAAGTTATGAACTTTGAAGCTTTGGTTTAACCATGGAGTTCTTGCTGGTTTGAAGAAGACAGTGAGCAGTGTGCAGAGCTTTTTAGCTTACGCCACTGAGCTGCAGCCTTGAGTACGCTCCCTGTTCGAAGCGTGACTTTTGCCTTGAGTACGCTCCCTATTGGAAGCGTGACTTTTGCCTTGAGTACGCTCCCTGTTGGAAGCGTGCGTGACTTTTGCCTTGAGTACGCTCCCTGTTGGAAGCGTGCATGACTTTTGCCTTGAGTACGCTCCCTGTTGGAAGCGTGCATGACTTTTGCCTTGAGTACGCTTCCTGTTGGAAGTGTGCGTGACTTTTGCCTTGAGTATGCCTCCTGTTGGAAGCGTGCCCTGGTACGCAGACTTGAGCGTGCCCTGGTACGCAGACTTGAGCGTGCCCTGGTACGCAGACTTGAGCGTGTCCTGGTACGCAGACTTGAGTGTGCCCTGACCTGAGCGTACGTTACCCCTTGTTTCCCCCCTTGGGTGCCTTATGTCCCCATATTCCCCTTTTATGAATTTACAGCCATTTTATATCCTTACGCCCTTGATGTAAACTTGACATAAACCCGATATGATCCTGACAGTATTTATGAATGTTAATCGGACCAAGGCTTACTGATGGAATTGCATGATTAGTGACCCGCCGTGGTGCACTCTTGACCAGTAATTTGACATGATAATTCTTGAAGGTGGTCCGTCGTGACGCACCCTTGCCTTGACAAGTAATCTTGATAAGAAATCTTGACACAATAACCTTGATACGCTGTTGTGACGGCAAACCTGACATGCTAAGTGAATTTCTTGACACCGTAGGTGATTGTATTGAATATGCCTGTATAAGCAACCAGTCTTGTCTTGTATCATGTCTAGGACATGTATTCCTGGTTACCACGGTCAGGGATTCATACCAAATTTGACTAGGTTAATGACTAGATTGATCAAGTAGGGCATATAGAGAGGTATTCCGGCTACAAGCAATCTCGTTATCTGGACGCCTTCCTTGATGGACTTGTAGCCTGCCGACGAGTAGGGCATATTTCCAGCTCACTGTTATGTGGGGCACTACATGAAATAATTACTATGCACACTGTCATGTGTTGCATCCAAGTCACCTTACAAGGCATGATAACTCTAGTTAGTTAAGTATCAAACCGTACTCTTTGCTTGGCCGTGAATGATGGATGGAGTCCTATCTTGTCTAGTCTTGACCAGATCCGGTACATGGATATCTCCGGACATGCTTGTTTATGCTTTACTTTATCGATAATTGGTTCGAGGCTAAGTTCTGTTCAGGTGAAGGGTTACAACCCCGGTCCTTGTTTGGTTTACGGGTTGTAACTTGGTTACCGGAATAGTCCTTTAGTTATCTTATCGTTTATCATCATGCTTTCTTTAACTCATGTCTTATGTTATTTCATCTATGATTTATGTGCTGACATGCTGGTTTTAGTTCTTAAGTGAAGTCTCCTTTGTGGCACTTGCTCTTTCTGGGGTCTGATCCAGCTGGTTTTGTATGGCCAGATTTCGGAGCAGCTACCGAGGATCTCCCAACCTTCCTGCCAGATGGTGAACACTAGAAGGAATCCCGGCAACGAATGGGTTTTATTTTTCTCTCCCACTCCCTTGTAAAAATATTCTTTTGAGGCGTTTAGCCGCCGAGCAAGTGTTAGCTCGTTTGTAACTTTATTTACTGTCTGCCTACGGGCTGTAGCATGATTGACAAATCCTAGGGTTGATCATGTATGATTTAAACTCTTGCTAGTCTTCGTATTTTGTACGACTAGCTTCATGATCATCTGAATATGTAATGTTGACATGCTGGTTTTACTGTCATTTCTTATTATTCCTTATGTCGTTTCCTTCAGCGGTATTGTTCCTGGACCTACCGATCAGCAAGACGGAGCACCTCCAGTGGACCAGCAGCAACCTGGAGACCAAGTCCAGCACTCTGGAGTGGCCTCCCGAGTCATGCATTCCGGGGACCCCAAGCCCCCAGTTCAGCCAGTCCAGCCTACAGAGCCTGACGATGGCACCTTGGTGGGTCTCATCAGGACATTGCTTGCATCTCAAGATCGTCGGGGTGATGCCCTGCACCAGGCAGTACAGGATGCCATAGGCCGTGTTGGTTATCAAGGGAACAGTGCGGCTAGCAGTTTCAAGCGCCTCAACTCTCCCTTCTTTTATGGGAGTGAAGACGCTATTGCAGCCGATGCGTGGCTCCAGGACATTGAGATTATCTTAGATGCAGCCAAGACTCCAGAAGGAGAGAAGGTAGCTGTGGTACGTCTACAGTTATTGGACCTAGCCCGCACCTGGTGGGCGATAATGGCAGTTGGTTTGGCAACGCCTGTTCCGTGGGCGGTATTCAGTGACAAGTTTCAGATCAAGTACTTCGATGTTGTGGCTCGGCATGACCTACAGACGAAGTTCACTAATCTCAGGCAGATGAGCAGGACGGTCGATGGATATGCGGCCGAGTTTTTAAGACTGAGTCGGTTTGCTCCCATTTTGGTGGCAATCGAGTTTGATCGAGCACAGCGGTTCCAGCAGGGACTCCACCTAGAGATCATTCTAGCAGTGGAGCAGTTTGAGCATCAGACCTTTGATGCTGTTTTATGGGCGGCTAAGAGGCATGAGTATACCTCGCAGAGAATTGTAGACAAAACAGGAGGACGGAAGCGGTCCCATGGTCAGATGATCCAGTCTTCAGTCCCAGTCCCGGCAGCTAGGGCCTTGACCATTGGGGCTCCGAGGAGGGCAGCATCAGTCACGTCGGTTCAGCATTCGGCTCCAACGTATCCTCAGCAGCAGAAGCGGAGGCAGTCTTCCATAATGGGCTGCACTCATTATGGAAAGCCAGGGCATGTAGTGTCAGAGTGTCGCCGAGCACAAGGATTGTGTTTGGCTTGTGGAGCACCGAATCACATGATAGGGTCCTGCCCACAGAGAGCCGGTTCATCCTCATCGGCCCAGACTAGTCCCTCAGTGAGGGGACCAGCACCAGTGCAGCAGTAGCAGTATCAGCCTCCGAGACCATTGCCGCCTCAGGCTCAGGCATTCCAGCAGCAGCGACCGCAGCAGTATGCCCAGGTCCAAGCTCAGGTTCAGAACTGCCAGAGAGGTTTCCAGCAGAGGGGACCAGCACCCAGAGGGCACGGTCAAGCGATGGCTTTGACCGTAGAAGAGGAGTTGGCATCAGGTGAGGTGGTGGCAGGTACCTTTCTCGTCAACTCTTTTCCTGCATCAGTATTATTTGATTCAGGTGCATCGCATTTATTTATGTCTACACGATTCGCGACACGGATAGGACTGGAGCCCGAGTCATTATCAGTAAGGCTCAATATACTTACTGGTAATGGACTTGTGGGTGTAGATAGGGTATTTTCCTCGTGTCGAATCGTAGTCAGCGGTAGAGAGTTTCCCGCTAGGTTGATAGAGTTTCCGATGGCCGATTATGATGTGGTCCTAGGAATGGATTGGTTGAGGGACCAGTATGCTAGTATAGATTGCCATGTCGGCAAGATTATTTTTAGTGTTCCCGGTGAGCCAGAGTTTTCATTTTCTCGAGGCGGAGTAGAACCTTCTTCTCCAGCATTGCGGATGGCCGTAGCAGCATCAGTTCAGTTTTCCAGAGTGGTAGAAGAGTTTTCTAACGTATTTCCCGAAGAGCTTCCAGGCATGCCCCAGAGAGGGAGATAGAATTTACTATCGATTTGATTCCAGGGACGGCACCAGTGTCAGAGAGAGTCTATAGGATGGCACCATCAGAGTTGGAGGTCCTGTACAAGATGATTGAAGAACTTAGAACCAAGGGATTCATTCGTGCTAGCGGGTCACCTTGGGGAGCTCCGATGCTTCTTATAAAAAAGAAGGATGGTACGTCAAGATTATGTGTTGATTATCGTACCTTGAACTCTGTAACCATTAAGAACAGATATCCTTTACCAAGGATAGATGATTTATTTGATCAGCTCAGGGGAGAGGCAGTATTCTCTAAGATTGACTTGCGGTCAGGGTACCATCAGATCAGAGTCAGAGAGCAGGATATCCCGAAGACAGCATTCAGATCTAGGTATGGACATTGGGAGTTCCTTGTTATGCCATTTGGAGCGACCAATGCGCCGGCCGTATTCATGGACCTCATGAATCGTATCTTCATGCCCTATTTAGACCAGTTCGTGATAGTGTTCATAGACGACATCTTAGTCTATAGCAAGAACGAGGCAGAGCATGAGCAGCATCTTCGTGTAGTTCTTCAGATTCTCAGGGAGCACCAGTTGTACGCGAAGTTCAGTAAGTACGAGTTTTGGTTGGACCGTATCTCGTACTTGGGTCACATCATCACCAGAGGTGGAGTGGAAGTTGATCCCCAGAAGATAGTGGCTATAGAGACATGGCCAGTACCTAGCACCGTTGCAGAAGTTTGGAGTTTCCTCGGATTGGCCGGCTATTACCGACGTTTTGTGTCAGATTTTGCTCGGATTTCAGCACCGCTGATGCAGTTGACCCGTAAGGATGTGCAGCAGTTTGCTTGGACAGCAGAGTGTCAGAGTTCATTTGAGAGGTTGAAGCAGAGATTGATGACGACCCCCATTCTCACTCTTTCCGACGGGACGGGAGGATTTTCAGTTTATTGCGACGCATCCGACAAGGGATTAGGATGTGTCTTGATGCAGCATGGTAAGGTAGTCGCTTATGCATCACGTCAACTTCATGACCATGAGAGGAATTACCCAACCCATGACCTGGAGTTAGCAGCCGTAGTTTTTGTATTAAAACTTTGGAGACATTATTTGTATGGAGATCGGGTGGAGATTTTCACCGACCACAAGAGTCTGAAGTATGTGTTTACCCAGAAGGATCTTAATATGCGTCAGAGGAGATGGCTAGAGCTACTTGTGGATTATGACATCAACTTGCAGTATCATCCTGGAAAGGCCAACGTGGTAGCAGATACATTGAGCAGGAAAGCCGGAGTTTATTTTCTAACGGCGCAGCCAGAGTTGTTAGCAGATCTTCAGAAGATGGGTATTGAAGTTGTTCTTCCTTCTAGTGTGGCATTGATGGCCAGTATGCAAGTTCAGTCCAACATAGTTAAGAGGATCAAGTTAGCTCAGTCTACGGACTCTAAGCTTCAACGGCTTAGGACAGAATGTGTGGCAGGACAGAGACCAGAGTTATGCATTTATGAAGATGGTACACTCCGACATGGAAGGCGTCTTTGTGTACCCAGTGGTGATATCAGACAGGAGATCATGGCAGAATCCCACAGTTCTCAGTATTTCGTTCACCCCGACGGTACGAAGATGTATCGTGATATTCGACAACATTTTTGGTGGAATGGCATAAAGAGGGAGATAGCCCGGTTTGTCTCTCATTGTTTAGTTTGTCAACAAGTTAAGGCTGAACATCAGAGACCAGCTGGACTTCTTCAACCTTTACCGATCCCAGAATGGAAATGGGAGCACATCACCATAGATTTTGTAACTGGATTACCTAGATCCCCAGCTGGGAGGGATGCCATCTGGGTTATAGTTGATCGTCTCACGAAGGTAGCTCGTTTTCTTCCTTTCAGAATCGGTCAGTCGACGGATCAGCTTGCAGAGATATACCTCAGGCAGATAGTCAGATTACATGGAGTGCCAGTCAGTATTATGTCCGACAGAGATTCAAGATTCACCTTGCACTTTTGGCGGAGTCTTCAAGAGAGTTTGGGGACTCGTCTCAAGTTCAGCTCAGCCTACCATCCGCAGACAGATGGACAGTCAGAACGCATGATCTAGACTCTTGAGGACATGCTGCGGTCATGTACACTCGACTTCGGTGGTTCATGGGAAGATCACCTGCATCTCGTAGAGTTCTCGTACAATAACAGTTTCCAGGCTAGTATCCAGATGGCACCTTTCGAGGCCTTGTACGGTAGGAAGTGTAGGTCTCCTTTAGCTTGGGTCGATATCGGTGAGAGGTAAATGCTTGGACCAGAGATGGTGACGCGAACTATTGAGGTGGTCAGACGAGTCAGAGATCATCTTCGAGTTGCCCAAGATCGCCAACGTCATTGGACCGATTCTCATCGGCGTCCCCTTGAATTTTCTGTCGGCGACCACGTATTCCTTAGGATCTCGCCTACCCGTGGCGTCATTCGATTCGGCATGCGGGGAAAGCTCAGTCCTAGGTATATAGGGCCGTTTGATATTCTAGAGCGAGTAGGTGATGTATCCTATCGTCTCGCTCTTCCGCCGTCGTTATGTGAGGTATACGATGTCTTCCATGTATCCCAATTACGACGGTATATCCCGGATCCAAGTCATGTCCTTGATCATTCGGAATTGGTTGTTGGTACCAACCTTTCGTATGAGGAGAGACCCGTATCCATATTGGACCGGAGGGAGAAGATACTCAAGAACAAGACTATCAAGTTAGTCCGTGTTGCTTGGGGTCATCACTCTTTGGGTGAGTCAACATGGGAGCGTGAGGATGATATCCGATCGTGATATCCCGACCTGTTTGACTCGTAAGGTATAATGTCTTCTTATGCCTTATGCTTAAGTTCCTTGCTTGCATGAATGATTGCTTGATTGACTACTAGTTCTGCATTGTCTGCAATTGATATAGCTTGCTCGACATCTCTAGCCTCTTGATTAAATTTCGAGGACGGAATTCTTTTAAGGTGGGTAGAGTTGTCACCCCCGTTTTTCGTTCTACGTATTTCCAGTATACCTATACGGAATCCTGACATGTATTTTTATTTTTCCTGCCTGGCTAGCTAATTTCAGTTTAATCTTGATTAGGTTCATCATAGCATGTAATGGTTTACTTGGTTTATGTTGGGATGGCTCGGTTTTAATTGGTTTGGGTTGGTTTGGGTTGGTTTATAGTGTGTTGGAACACCTTAGCCTATGCTCCACCCTCAACACACCACATCCCACCCTCATAAAACTCTACCAACACTCTCTCTCTCTTCATTACTTCCTCCATTAACTTCTTCTTCTTCTTCCTCCACCCAACTCTCCACACCCATAGGCAAGTGCAACTTGCTTCTACAAGAGAGCCATTTTATTGTTCCATTAGCTTCTCCCCATGTTTCTATGGCACATTAGAACTTGTTATTTTCCATTTTGAGGCTTTAAAATCTTGTAGATCTAAAATTTTGTTATTTTCGGATTTGGTGGTTTTGATCTATCAAACCTCTTTGTTTTCAAGTTTTGATTGTTCCATGTGGTGGGAAACTTTCTTCTACCCAATTCTGACCTTTGAAAAGTTAGATTTGGACTTGTTTGGACCAAGTTATGAACTTTGAAGCTTTGGTTTAACCATGGAGTTCTTGCTGGTTTGAAGAAGACAGTGAGCAGTGTGCAGAGCTTTTTAGCTTACGCCACTGAGCTGCAGCCTTGAGTACGCTCCCTATTGGAAGCGTGACTTTTACCTTGAGTACGCTCCCTGTTGGAAGCGTGACTTTTGCCTTGAGTACGCTCCCTGTTGGAAGCGTGACTTTTGCCTTGAGTACGCTCCCTGTTGGAAGCGTGACTTTTGCCTTGAGTACGCTCCCTGTTGGAAGCGTGCGTGACTTTTGCCTTGAGTACGCTCCCTGTTGGAAGCGTGCGTGACTTTTGCCTTGAGTACGCTCCCTGTTGGAAGCGTGCATGACTTTTGCCTTGGGTACGCAGACTTGAGCGTGCCCTGGTACGCAGACTTGAGCGTGCCCTGGTACGCAGACTTGAGCGTGCCCTGGTACGCAGACTTGAACGTGCCCTGGTACGCAGACTTTAGCGTGTCCTGGTACGCAGACTTGAGTGTGCCCTGACCTGAGCGTACGTTACCCCTTGTTTCCCCCTTGGGTGCCTTATGTCCCCATATTCCCTTTTTATGAATTTGCAGCCATTTTATATCCTTACGTCCTTGATGTAAACTTGACATGAACCCGATATGATCATGACAGTATTTATTAATGTTAATCGGACCAAGGCTTACTGATGGAATTACATGATTAGTGACCCGCCGTGGTGCACTCTTGACCAGTAATTTGACATGATAATTCTTGAAGGTGGTCCGTCGTGACGCACCCTTGCCTTGACAAGTAATCTTGATAAGAAATCTTGACACAATAACCTTGATACGCTGTTGCGACGGCTAACCTGACATGCTAAGTGAATTTCTTGACACCGTGGGTGATTGTATTGAATATGCCTGTATAAGCAACTAGTCTTGTCTCGCATCATGTCTAGGACATGTATCCCTGGTTACCACGGTCAGGGATTCATACCAAATATGACTAGGTTAATGACTAGATTGATCAAGTAGAGCATATAGAGAGGTATTCCGGCTACAAGCAATCCCGTTATCGGGGTGCCTTCCTTGATGGACTTGTAGCCTGCCGACGAGTAGGATACATTTCCAGCTCACTGTTATGTGGGGCACTACATAAAACAATTACTATGCATACTGTCATGTGTTGCATCCAAGTCACCTTACAAGGCATGATAACTCTAAGCTTGAACCTTGCGTCTGGATAACCTGGATAGTCTGCAGGGCTTGTGGCCGTAGGCGTACCTCATTGCATCTTGCTAGTAACTAAGCTTGTGATAACCCTAGTTAGTTAAGTATTAAGCCGTACTCTTTGCTTGGCCGTGAATGATGGATGGAGTCCTATCTTGTCTAGTCTTGACCAGATCCGGTACATGGATATCTCCGGACATGCTTGTTTATGCTTTACTTTATCGATAATTGGTTCGAGGCTAAGTTCTGTTCAGGTGAAGGGTTACAACCCCGATCCTTGTTTGGTTTACAGGTTATAACTTGGTTACCGGAATAGTCCTTTAGTATCTTATCGTTTATCATCATGCTTTCTTTAACTCATGTCTTATGTTATTTCATCTATGATTTATGTGCTGACATGCTGGTTTTAGTTCTTAAGTGAAGCCTCCTTTGTGGCACTTGCTCTTTCTGGGGTCTGACCCAGCTGGTTTTGTATGGCCAGATTTCGGAGTAGCTACCGAGGATCTCCCAACCTTCCTGTCAGATGGTGAACACTAGAAGGAATCCCGGCAACGAGTGGGTTTTATTTTGCTCTCCTACTCCCTTGTAAAAATATTCTTTTGAGGCGTTTAGCCGCGGAGCAAGTGTTAGCTCGTTTGCAACTTTATTTACTGTCTGCCTACGGGCTGTAGCATGATTGACAAATCCTAGGGTTGATCATGTATGACTTAAACTCTTGCTAGTCTTCGTATTTTGTACGACTAGCTTCATGATCATCTAAATATGTAATGTATAGGACGCCTTACTTTGTATGTCTGATGATCTACCATCTTGTTATATCTACTTGTTGCTTGAGATTGAGACACTAGGCTTGTTATTGACCTTAAGAGACTGATGGCTTATAGTAAACCCTCATGCATCTAGACAGCCGTGACAGTATTGCGATGTGAGATTCACTTCAATGTACGTAGCTGGCTGTGTCTGTCCCCCGCTCTCCAGTATTCTGGTTCTGGGGCGTGACACTCTTCGACTATCTGAGGCAACTGCACTGCTGCTACTACCATCCGTAATACTGGAGGAGAAGGTTCAACTTCGTCTCGGAAGAAGGAAAACACAGGCTCTCCGGAAATGCTAAAAATAACCCTGCCAATGTGGCAGTCTATCCTAGCATACTGGTCCCTCAACCAATCCATCCCTAAGACCACATCATAATCAGCCATCGGGAACTCTATCAATCTAGCGGGGAACTCTCTACCGCTAACTATGATCCGACACGAGGAAAATACCCTATCTACTCCCACAAGTCCGTTACCAGTAAGTATATTGAGCCTTACTTATAATGACTCGGGCTCCAGTCCTACCCGTGTCGCGAATCGTGCAGACATAAATGAATGCGAGGCACCAGAATCAAATAATACTGAAGCTGGAAAGGTGTTGACGAGAATAGTACCTGCCACTACCTCTCCTGGTGCTAATCATTCTTCTTCCATGGTCAAAGCCAGCACTTGACCATGTCCTCTGGGTGCGGGTCCCCTTTTTTGAAAATTCCTCTGCCTGCTCTGGATTAAGGCTTGGGCTTGGACATACTGCTGCGGTCTCTACTGCTGGAATGCCTGGGCCTGCGTCGGCAATGGCCTCGGGAACGGGTACTGCAGCAGCTGCTGCTGCTGGACTAGTGCTGGTCCTCTAACTGAAGGACTAGAGAAGGCCGATGATGAACTCCCCCTGTTCGGGTAGTTCCCAACCCTGTGGTCTGGGGAACCACAAACCAAGCACAAACCCTATGCTCTTCGATACTCGGATACCACATGCCCTGGCTTCCCGCAGTGTGAACATCCCACTGCGGAAGACTGCTTCTGCTTCTTCTGCTGAGGGTGCATCGGGGTAGAATGCTGAACCGACGTCACTGAAACCGCCCGCCTCGGAGCTCCAATGGTCAAAGTCCTGGCTGCCGGGGCTGGTGCTGATGACTGATTTATCTGGCCGTGAGATCGCTTCCGACCTCCGGTCCTATCCACGATCCTCTGGGAGGTATACTCATGCCTCCGGGCTGCTCTCAACACTGCACCAAAAGTCTGATGCTCAAACTGCTCTACCGCCAATAAAATCTCTAGGTGGAGCCCCTGCTGGAACCGCTGGGCTCTATCGAACTCGGTCGCCACCAAGGTGGGATCAAACCGACTAAGCCTGGAGAACTCGGCCGCATATCCATCGACCGTCCTGTCCATCTGCTTCAGATTTGTGAACCTCGTCTGTAGATCATACCGAGCTACATCATCAAAATACTTGGTCTAAAATCTCTCCCTGAATACTGCCCATGAAATAGGGGCCACTAATCCATCGGCCTACGCTGCCCACCAGCTGCGGGCAAGATCCAATAACTTCAGGCGCACCACGGCCACCTTCTCGTTCTCTGGAGTCCTGGCTGCTTCTAGAATTACCTCTGTGTCCTGAAGCCATGCATCTGCAGCGATCGCATCTTCACTGCCGTCGAAGAAGGGATGGTTCAAGCGCTTGAAGCTGTTGGCCGCACTATTACCCTGATGACCTCCTCTGGTTAAAGCGTCTGCCACCGCCTGGTGCAAGGCATCTCCTCATAGATCCTGGAAGGCTAATAGTGACCTGATGAGACCCACTAAAGTGCCATCATCAGGCTCTACAGGCTGGACGGGCTAAACTGGTGTCTCTCCTCCAGTAGGCATGACTCTGGAGGCTACTCCTGAATGCTGGGCTTGATCTCCAGGTTGCTGCTGGTCTGCGGGAGGTGCTCCGCCTTGCTGATCGACAGGTTCAGAAACAATACCGCTGAAGAAGACGACATAGAAAACAATATGGAAGGACCAGGACAGATCAAAGATGCAAGCATGTGATCGGATCAAGATTCTCAGGGATTTGAAGATACGAGCAGAGATCGAGGGCGAGTACTGATTGAGACATCTATTTGGTAAACCCTCACATGTCTTGATTTACAAGACCTGCATGGGCCACCACTAAAACCATGTAACGCCCCAGAACCAGAATACTAGAGAGCGGGTGCATACATAGCCAGCTACGCATATTGAAGTACAACCCACTTTGCTATACGGTCACGGCTGTCTAGATACATGAGGGTTTAACTACAAGCCAACAGTCTTCTATGGTCATGAACAAGCCTATTGTCTCAATCTTAAGCAAGCAATAATAGTTACAAGATGTCAGAGCACTAATATATAATAGCAAGACGTCCCATACATTACATACTGGATGATCATGAAGCTAGTCGCACAAAATGTTAGGACTAGCAAGAGTTTCAGTCATACATGATCAACCCAAGAATTTGCCAATCATGTTACAGCCCGTAGGCAGACAGTAAGTAAAGGTACAATACGAGCTAACATGTGCTCGCCGGCTAAACGCCTCAAAAGAATAATTTTACAATAAAGTGGGAGGACAAAAAGAAACCCACTTGTTGCCAGGGTTACGCCTGGTGGTCACCATCTGGCTGGAAGACAGTTGGATCCTCTGGTGCTGCTCTGATATCTGGCCACACAAAACCAGCTGGGTCAGACCCCAGAAAGAGCAAGTGCCACAAGGAGGCTTCACTTAGGAACTAAAACCAGCATATCACAATAGAATATTAAAGATAAAAAATAAAGAACTGATAATAATAGAGATAACAACAGTAAACTGAGTACTAGGAAGCCATTCAAGTAGCCAGGTTACAACCCTAAAACCAAAGAAGGACCGGGGTTGCAGCCCTTCTTCTGAATAGAAACCCGTCTCAAATACTAGTGGTACAGTAAGGACAATAAACGAAGAGAGGACACAGAACTGCTCCGAGAGACAGGTTACAATCCTTAAACCAAACAAGGACTGGGGTTGTAACCCTTCGCCTGAATAGAACTGGACCCCCGATCTTTATTGTTGAGGCCGGTATAAATAATCATTGATAAGGTAACAAGACAATAAACGAAGAGAGGACACACTGCTCCGGGAGCCAGGTTACAACCCTTAAACCAAACAAGGACCGAGGTTGTAACCCTTCGCCTGAACAGAACTGGACCCCCGATCTTTATTGTTAAGGCCGGTATAAATAATTAATCATGCTTGTGGAAGTAAGGTAAAACATGACGAGCATGGCATGGGGTACAATAAGACAATAAATGAAGAGAGGACATAAAACTGCTCCGGGAGCCAGGTTATAACCCTTAAACCAAACAAGGACCGGGGTTGTAACCCTTCACCTGAACAGAACTGGACCCCCGATCGTTATTGTTAAGACAAGCATCAATAATCATGTCATGTCACAATCTTGCACAGGATCAGGATAAGACTAAACTGGAATAAACTCCATCCAATCAATCACGGCCAATTAAGAGTACGGCTTGATACTTTTAACTAACTAGGGTTATCACAGGCCTAGTTACTAGCAAGATGCAATGAGATTATCGTAACAGCCACAAGCCCTGCAGACCATCCGGTTATTCGGATCGAATGTCCGTTATGAAGAATGCAACACGTGACTGTGTGCTGGAAATGTGCCCTACTCGTCGGTAGGCTACAAGTCCACTTAATGCGCCCAGATAACAGGATTGCCTGTAGCTGGGAATCTCTTCATGTCTACTGAATTATTCTAGTTTATTAGCCTTAGTCAATTACTGTAGGTATCCCTGACCGTGGTACTCAGGGATCCCTATCCTAGACATGATACAACAGTACTGGTTTATTTGTACAAATGCAATCGCCCACGGTGTCCAGATCTTTCATACTTGTCATTTCAGGCTAGCTGTCGTAACAATATGTCGAGATATATCATGTCAGTTTACTTGCCAAGAGTGCGCCACAACGGGCCACTATCGTGTTCTATTCTTACATTATCATGAATAAGAAAAATTACATAAAATAACATAAAATAACTAATAACATATTCTTGAAGCCAAGGAAAAGATCTACAACTTTCATGTTAGGAGTTGGAAGAAATTTGGCCACAATTCAGCCAAACAGGACTTAAAACAACCAAAAACAGCCAAAATAGGTACTATGCGGCACTATTCAGCACTATGCGGCACTCCCATATGCGGCTGGACACTATGCGGCACTATACAGCACCCTCATGCGGCTGGACACTATGCGACACTATGCAGCACCCTCATGCGGCTGGGCACTATACGGCACTGTGTAGCACCCTTATGCGGCTGGACACTATGCAGCACCCTTATGCGGCTGGACACTATGCGGCACTATGCAGCACCCTCATGCGGCTGGGCACTATGCGGTACTGTGTAGCACCCTTATGTGGCTGGACACTATGCAGCACCCTTATGCGGCTGGACACTATATAGCACCCTTATGCGGCTGGGCACTATGCGGCACTATGCAACACCCTTATGCGGTTGGACACTATGCAGCACTATACAGCACCCATATGCGGCTGGACACTATGCGCACCCTTATGCAGCTGGACACTATGCGGCATATCATCGTCCCTGCCAAAATCAGCACATATGAACATAGAAATGGCCAAAAATACTTTGGCCATAACTTCCTCAAAAAGTCGAAATCTAACTTTTCAAAGGTCTATTTTGGGTAAAATCGAATTCTACAACTGGAACAATCAAAACATGAAAATAATGAGTTCAATAGATCAAATCCAAGAAAATCGAAAATAATATAAACTTAGATCTACAAGAAAATCCATCAAAATGGAAAATGTCAAGTTCTAAAGTATCTTAGAATCAAGGAAGGAAGAGATGGAACAATAAAACTTGAGATCCATCATGAAGAAAGTTTGCACTTGCCTAATCTCTCTCTCTCTCTCTCTCTCTCTCTCTCTCTCTCTCTCTCTTCCTGGTAGGTGTAGAGTAAATATGGAGAAGAAGAGTAATGAAGAGAGAGAATGAGGGAATGGGTTAATAAGGATGATGGTGGTGGTAGGTAGGTAGGGGTTCTCCCCTTGGTTCATGATAACCAAGGCAACCCAAGCCTAGCCGAACCAACCCAAAATAAACGAGCCAAGCCAAGAGATATGCGATACAAGATAAATACGTACACGTATTCCAAGATGCGTAATACGAACTACGTGCATTACAGATATATATATATATTATATATATATAATATAATATAGGAGAGAGAGAGGATGAGAGAGAGAGGGGATAGGAGAGATTAGATTTGGACCAAAATTTTTGGATTTGATTTGTACAAGATTTTGGGTTAGTTAAAGAGAGTAGGATTAGGATTACACTGGATTTGAATTGAGCTAATTTGATCAAGATTCAAGGGAATTTGGAGAGTCCAGAATTTGGAATTCTCTCCCTGGCTGCGCTCGGGTTCGTGAGGGAGATGAACAGTGCTCGCACTGTTCATCGATTTCCTTTTTTTTTTTCCTGTAAACCCTATATATATTTGATATTTTGTATATTATATATATATATATATAATATATATAATATATATATTATATATATATATAATTAATATTTATTATTGTTGATATATAATTTATATATATAATATATATATATATATATATTATATATATATATATATATATATATATATATATATATATATAATATATATATATAATATCTATATATATATATATATATATATATATAAATAAAATATTTAAACACAATAAATAATTTATAAGTTTTTAGTATAGTAGGAACAAAATACTAAGGGATAGAAATTTTAGGAAAATAATTTTTGTAAACAATATACTAAGAATTACTATTTACCTATTAGTTCTATAGAGGAAAATATCATTTAATTATTTACTAACTATTTATAAATATAAAAATGCCGAAAAATAAAATAATAAAAACCATAACGAATAGGGGGTTATATTATTCGGGAAGAGTATATACTACTACTAGTATTATTTTCACAAACAAACATTAATTTTCTAATCCCAAAAATAGTAATTAAGTAAATATTAAAAATAGAAAAAGGTAGCAATAATATGATTTAATAAATTTTAGTCAGCAAAATAGTAAAATAAATAAACCTAGTGACACCTAAGCTAATATGCGGCACTTGACTGCACTAGCCGTGCCATATTGTCTAGTTAGTGTGCATAACAAAATTTAATCACGACAAAGACTATATTTATAAATTAATAACAAAATAATTCAAAACAAATTATTTAAGCAAATTAAAAAATAAAAATCCTTGAGAATTTTGGAAGATTACAAGACTAGAGGGTTATAACCTATGTAGAATGGAGCCTACACAAAGACCCACGATTTGAAGAAGAAGTAGCTCCCAAAACCTTGCTAGAGCCTCCACCAAGTCTCCTTGAGCTCCCCAAGTCCTTAACACACCAAGGAGAATAAAGAGGAGAAAATTTGAGAGTGGGAATGAAGAAAAGAGTAAAAACCCTAGGTTTATGATGGCTGCCAGGTTTGGCCTTGTGGGGGTTTAAATAGGGTTTTGTTAGGGCCCTAATCTCTTTATGACAACTAGTTAGGTAATGGCCTTTAAGAAAAATAAGTGGTTTGGCCCTAAACTAATGTTTGCACCTTATTTAGCCACGACTAACAACTTAAATAGGAATTTAGAACGTATAATTTGGGTTTATTGTCATGCTAATGGCACACTAATAGCAAATTTTAATTTGGTCCAAAATAACCCTATCAAAAAATGTGGTAATTATAATTCTACTCCCCTTAAAAAAATTTCGTCCTCAAAAAATTTAAAGATAGGCATGATCAGCAATGAAATTGAAGCATGATTACAAATATAGTCAAAATCACCTTAGCATGATCAAAAATCAATCTTGGCACGATTAAGGATAAGGTTGAATATAGTCATGATCAAATAGAATCAAGAACACTTAGTTATAGAAATCATTCGAACATGAAAAGGAATAACACTTTATGACTCAAAGGTAGGGTACTCATCTCCTCTCTCTTGGCCAGTCATAACCTATTCATCAAAATCTTCACTATGGTCAAACTCCGACAATCATGATTTCTACTAACTACACAAACCATTCTTGTAGCACAAGGCAATCTATGGGTACGAGAAGTACACAAAGCAATAACCGAAAAGGAAGGAAAGAACAGAATCAAAACAAACCTGCTTGCCCAACACTGTAGCATCGGCCTCCTTGACCGCCATCGCCAAAGCTCTGCCCTGCCAGGTGTCTCCTTAGGCTGGTGCAAGGCAATTTACGGTGCCACAAGTGGCCTAGTTAGACTCCTACCTACCTCTGATACTCACTCCACTTATTCTCTAACATTAATCTAACTAAATTACATAATACCGAGGATTATCCTTTCCAAGGTTCTAGGCCATGGTAATAGTCGACTTACTGGCACGCATACTATGGATGTTATCCAAAGGCTTCCAAGTTAATATATATAGGATATCTACCCAAATTCTGACACTATCTATCATACGACACTAACATCCTATGCTTGGCACTTATGGGATACACTCTTACTAAAGTACTTCAAGGATCTGGCCTATATTTATTATACCAACCACTTGGTTACTCATATTTTGGAATATTTTTGATACTAGGGTTTTACTCCTCCTATCATGGTATCCTAATACTAACCAATATGCTAGCACTGGACATTCACTCTAGGATTCTTACCCGAACCCTGGCAATATAATCCTATATAATATTCCTACACTCCGAGACACTATACACCTGACACTGCTATCACACAAGTACCATTCTATACATCGTGCAATTATCTAGTTCATAATCATTCCTGCACTCTAATACGCTGATAAAAGCCTCCATATTCACTGAAACTTATTCCCATATACGTTACCTCCCCCTTTCTAGGTCCTGGTCGCTTGTACTCCTACTCTTCCTGATACTTTCTTACATGCCTCACCCCAACTTATCCTAATACTTCTGACTAATACTATTATCCATAGCGCACTCACTGATACTAATTTGACATGCTATATCTACCATATGCTATTCATCTCAATATTGATATACCTGAGTACTTGCACTCTCTAGGCACTCCTGGTAGCAGATACCAACTCACAACTATACTTGACAGACGTACTAAATAACCTAGAATACCAACTAGGTACTAGCCCACTTTACTGACACTCTACTACTGCCTCTAATACTCAGACTCTTACCACATGATTCTTATAAGATTACCATACAGTACTTCACTTTACCATTTGCAACTCACACATCACCCACTATGCACTTGTACACTCAATTCTAGACAATGTTCTTCCTTCCTCCACCTATTACTTCTCTAACACATCAACAGCCTCAAATATTAGGTGTCATACTCTCTCTAGGCATGTATTCATTCCAACCTAGAGATTTACCTGTAACACATTACCCCTATTGTTCTCTGTAAAATATATATTCCGATTCCCTCTTTCCTACCAAACTTTACCATACATCCTGCAATTTACTCATCCCTTGCACATCATTGCAGTTCTAATGCTACTGCTCTCTACTATGTCTTGGACTCCTCTCCCTTTACTGGACATCCTACAATCTCTTCCTAAGGCACAAACACATCCTCCCGATTTCAGGCACCTAACTATTCCATACTGCCTATTATGATGCACCATGATTGCTACCCTTTTATTATCCTACCAACCCTATTTTTTTAAAACACTCCACACTCATCTGATACATATTCTATATTGTACTCATATATAAACGTGCATGACGACACTGATAACAATTCCTGGAATCACCACTGGTGCCCTACTTTCTTTTTTACCATTGGTACCTATACTAATTATAATGACGCTTATCATAGAACTATTTCTACTAAGGTACTGCACTATGAATCATCTCTAGATTGCCGCCTGTAGCTCACATGCCCCACCAAGAATCACTCATAAACCCACAAGCTATATTCCTAACAACCAATACTGGTACTCAATGACACTATCCTATCTGCAAGCCACCAAGCTACCACACCATCTAAGGAATCTAAGAGATAATAGAATGAGACTCTATAAGGAACTGGACTAGAGGTAATGATATCTATATTCTAAGCTAATAAGGTAATCAGAAATAAGTTCTATTATAACATAAATGGAATATGAAGATGATATATAAAAAACCAACTTAAGATACAATCTGACAATCATATATATGTCTATCCGTAATCATGTTATCCAGAATCCTCACCACGCTAGTAGCATAGTTATGATAAAAGACAGAGTCCATAACTGAGGTATATACTTCTATAATCATATTACCTAGAATTTTTACCACGCCAACCGGTATGGCTGCGAGAAACTCTAAATTTCATAACTAATATAAGTATATCCAGAGTCAGGCTCTATGTCTTCGTCTCGCTAGCTAGTATAGCTGCGATAAATTCTAGACTCTATAACCAAAGCAGATAATTACCTTTCACACTGTCCTCGTCAAATATCATCAAAATATACCTTATCTTAGTCCATACAATTCATCTGATACAAAATCAAAGTCACAAATGAACTCCAAGAATGAATTTCAACAACGATCATTAAGGGTGAAATTCAACAATAGACAAGGAAGAGTTGACGGAGATAAGTGGAAACCAACTCCTAAATAGAGTTTTATAGTGAGATTCTCAGGGATCGTCGTGGGAATCTTTTAAGAAATCCTAATTGTGATTGAGTATACTCTCATCCTAGTATCCTATCGTAGGCTCGCAGTAGTACAACTAAGTCGTTTCACTACCTCGACATCGCATCAATTGCGAAGCCTGACCTACATGGGCCACCGTAAAAACGTGTTACGACCCGCACCCAGAAATCAGGCATGAGTCGTGGGTACGTCCAGCCTACGCCGCAACATCGATGGTAGAACGATGTCTAACATCATATGATATCTCATCCGCATAATAATGTATGATCTTAAGATGATAGGGTATTAAGAGGTAGGAATAATATGGAAAACTAAACTCAATCATATTAAAACTAAGATAAAGAGTTCTAGAATATATCATGAAACATAGTCCAGAGCAAGTCACAAACCCAACAAATTGTAGAAAAAAACACCAAGTCACCAAATATAGTTATACAACCCAAGTATGAATTTCGGAGACAAATCTGAACCCAAAAATATAAACTAAAGGTGAAACTAGGCTAATCATCCTCTGCCTACAATGCAGCTTCTACAATAGCTTGGTCCCCCAACTCAGTCTCTGGAGCAATGTCCTTAGTCCGCTCATAATAAGTGGGGCAACAAGCCTCTAACTCGTCGCCTAAAAATATGGTTATCCCATTCATGATTGGAGCAAGTACATAACAGTGAATAACAGTTCATAACATAATAAGGACCATATAGAAAGAGTTAGGATATGTGAAAATAGAGTAAATAGGTGAATAGATAAAGTTAAGTAGCAGTTTAAGTACAACAGTGAAATATGAGAAAACAGATGATAATGATGTAAACAAAGTGATTAATGTCAAAACCTTAAACTTCTAGGTGTTATTTGAAATACCAGTTCGACATGTAAATGGCTCGGATAATACGGCAAATCACACATGATAATGTGCTATTGCTATCCATACGATACGAAAAATCACACATGAAATGAGTGATTGCTATCCACACGATAAGACACAGAGAACAGATAGGGTGTTCACACATCTACTGAGGTATTTATCGCCCGACACATAGCATTCATGAATTTAATTCACGTTAATAAGATGCACGAATAACGGTAAATCATGATAAGACACGAATCATGAGTAATAGCAAAGTAAATCCATAGAACACTAAACACATGTAACGAGAGTGTCACAACACGATAGGAATATCTAAATCAAGATATAGAGACAATATCAGGAAAGAAAATAAAATCGATGCATGTACTTGCCTGTACTCCAAGCTGGAAGCTAAATTGAATCGGTATCCAAATTGATGCCCAGTGAACCTATATTAGTTCAATCAAAAGATAATCAATAAATAAGATTTTTAACTAATCACTAATTCATGCTAGGCTCTATGGTAGTAACTAGGCTTAGGTTGGCATGTAGGTTAATTCCTACCTATCCTTCATGCCATAACTTATCCTCTTTACCCATATAATATCACATACTAACTGTGCCAATCTAATATCCCTATCCATAAGTGAAATACTCAACTCTAATGTTGAAGCCTCAACCTATAAGTATAAATGCATATCTATTCCCATATGTATTCTCCTGTCCATATGTTATATCCTTTACTTGGCATTTACCTCCACAAATATAAAGCAATACAATTCCGATTAGCTGTTACCCAAGTGTATCAGTCTATCAATGGTACACCACACCCTATTCCCAATCTAGAACACAAGGAACCCTTACTTCCTATGCATAGACAGTGCACAGATCAACCCAAGTCTGTACTACTCTCCTATACTCACTGTCCTACTCACATGCAGCACACTGGTACACATGAAATTGCTCACTACTAACCCCAATTGGGTCTTACCTATGTCTTGCATAACAAGTTGCTCTCATGGGGGACACACACTGGCATGTGTGTCCTGTAGCACACTCACAGGGTACTTGTAACATTCTACAATACATAGCCCTACCTAGGATTTGGAAAGACACTCATCCAGGTTATGGCTTACATGCATTTATCGACATCTAACTAACTGTTGCTCACACACATTTATCTGACATAGGACACACTCCTCTAGGACTGATACCTACTCCTGATACTCACAGGAATTGGCCTGCCCGACACTTATTTCCTCCCAATCATGCATACGTAATCTGAGCTCATCTACTCCAACTGAGTTCCCATTCTACCACCTGGGCAAGGCCCTTATCCCTGGCACTCTGTCGAACACTCCTATAGACACAGTGCTATCTAGGGTCAGTCCCAAGAGACACAGGTTCCTATACCCACACTGGTATTATTCCCTGACCAATTGGTCTGCACATACATCCCCCACACTCGAGCAACACCAACCCAAGTGACCCTGACACAAACATACATACCAGACACTCTCTACTATGGATACTGACACATGTTACATGGCTACTGTCCTGGCCCTCTGCCCTGACATTAGGTTGGTAACCCCCTGCCCTAGGTTTTATTGATACTCCTATGTATCAGTCCAAGGAACCTTCACGCTAACTTGGACACCACCCTTTACTGTCTACAGGCAAATGCAGGTATCCTGCAAATGAACCTTGCCTACCATAGAGACAAAGCTCATCCTATATGCATACACCTATATATATGTAAGCCATATGTACAACCTATTTGTTTACATGTATTCACATTCCCTTTAGAAATACCCCAGCATGCTGAAACCTTGCACTCTCTCACTGATAACCAACACCTGTATACTGTCTTACACTTAAGCTATTACCTGTACTACTGTTGTACACTCTTCCTACTATCTGGACACTCTACCTATTTTAACACAAGCAAACACGCCCATATGACTGTTTTCTCCAATTACTACACAGACACATTCTCCTGATGTATACTGCCACCACACTGCCCTTCCTATTACTGCTACTTACACTCATACATGCTATCCTGACACCTGCAAATTTCAAACAAACACGCACATAGGTTACACTCATAACCCGACCATACCACTGCACTCCTACACTCACATCACAACCCTCTGAGACACTGGTATCAGATGCCAGTTCTTCCCCTGCTAGCACCTTCACACAGGAAAATCCCTATCCTTACACACGAAAATCTATCTCTAGACCCACACACAAGCTGTCCTATTGCTGGACACAAGAACACTCACAAGTGGCCAGCCCAGGACCAAAGATCCTAGTCTACTGCTTATGATAGGACACTTATATGCATATAATGTTTTTCCCCTCCTCAAGAACACATATACATGCATATCCTAATTAACGTATAATATATATATATATATATATATATATATAGATATATATATATATATATAAATATATATATATATATATATATATATATATATATATTTTATATATATATATATATAACGTTATATATATATATATATATTATATATATATATATATATAATATATATATATATATATCTATATATATATATATATATATATATATATATTATATATATTTTTTTTTTTATATATATATATATTTTATATATATATATATAAAAATATTATATTTTATATATATATAAATTTTATATAATATTATAAAATATATATATAATATATATATATATATATATATATATATATATATATATATCTATATATAGTTTTATAATATATAGATATATATATATATTATATATTTTTATATATATATATAACGTTATATATATATATATATATATAGTATATATATATATATATATATAATATAATATTATATATATATATAATATATATATATATATATATATATATATATATATATATATAAAATTAACGTTATATATATATATAAAATATATATATATATATATATATATATATATATATATATATATATATATATATATATCCACCCTAAGCACAACATGAGGCCTACTATCCCTCATATGAATTTACATAACATGTATCCTATTTCAATATATACATATGTAAGATAACATACATTACACATGATACATGTGTCATAATCATGATACAAAAAGCTCCAAGACACATGGATACACTTCACCATCCCCAAACCCCTACTCCAATGTGTCAATGGCTAATGCTATGGTATTGAGCACATTTGAAGACACATTGCAAGTAGAGATTTGTCCACTTGGTCTAGCGTATCCCTCCATGTCATGACACAATCTTCGATACCATAGTTAGGACACATGGACCAAGTTCTACACCAAAACATGATACAAAATTCCTTTGAGTACTTGTATCAAACACTTTGTGATCATAATCCCACAACTACCCAAATAATACCATTCTAACTCATAGAACTATTAGGAATGAGTCCTCTAAAACCTATTTCACCACCTAGAAGGTTGGATCTAGCCATTAGTGGGTTCTCCTACAAGTATACATAAAATTTAACTATAGAAAAGAGACACTATAGGGTTATACCGATGTAGAATGGAGCCTACACAAAGACTCACGAATTTGAAGAAGAAGGAGGAAGAAGTAGCTCCCAAAATCTTGCTAGAGCCTCCACCAAATCTCCTTGAGTTCCCCAAGTCCTTAGCACACCAAGGAGAAGAAAGAGGAAAAATTTTGAGAGAGTGTAGAATGAAGAAAAGAGTCAAAACCCTAGGTTTATGGTGGCTGCCATGTTTGGCGTTGTGGGGTTTAAACAAGGTTTTGTTAGGGCCCTAATCTCTTCATGACAACTAGTTAGTTAATGGCCTTTAAGGAAAATATGTGGTTTGGTCCTAATTAATGTTTGCACCTTATTTAGCCATGACTAGGGTCTAACTTAAATAGGAATTTCTAACTTATGAATTTGGGTTCATTGTCATGCTAATGGCACACTAATAGAAAATTTTAATTTGGTCAAAAATAACCCTATCGAGAAATATGGTAATTATATCTAGGGGCTGAATAGCATGCTTTGACTGGCCATCCGTCAGTCGATGATACAAGGTGCTGAACTTGAGCCTCGCACCTAAACTCTCCTGCATACTTATCCAGAATATGATGTGAATCTAGAATCTCGATCTGAGACTATACTGACCGGTACCCTCGTAAATTTTTACGATCTGCTTTGGGTACAAGTCAGCTAATATCTTAGTAGACCGTCCAACTCTGAACGGCAAAAAATGCACCGACTTCGTGAGTCGACCCATAATCACCCAACTGTGTCCTTTTCGCTAGGGCTCTATGGAAATCCAGTGACGAATCCATGGTAATACGTTCCCCTTTCACTCGGGGATGCAAAGTAGCTGCAATAATCCTGCGGTCCTCTAATGCTCGGCCTTGACTTGTTGACAAACTAAGCATCTCACGATCCCTATTCATTCTGTGCCACCAGTAGTACTGTTTCAACTCCTAGTACATCTTCGTACCTCCGGGATGAATCGAATAGATAGAACTGTGTGCTTTGGTCATCAACTCCTGTCTCAACTCTCTGTTGGGAACATACAGCTGATTTTTGCACATTAATGTCCCATCCTCATGGATACGTAATCCTGTCTGCATTCCAGCCTCTGTCTTCTCTCGAAGTCTACGAAACCTCACATATGTAGGTAATGCTGCCTTGTTCCTCTCTAATAGTGATGACTAAACTTCAAGATTGCCTAAAACTCCTTTCTCTCCTGGCAGAATCACCCCTATTTCCAGCTTCTGTAGATCCTCTAATAACTTCTATTGTTATGTCAAGAATACGCGATGGGCTTTCCTTTCAAAGCGTCTGCTACTATAGTCGCCTTGCCAGGATGGTACTACAGCTCTATATCGTAATCAGAAATCAATTTTAGCCAACACCTTTGCCTCATATTCAGCTCCTTCTGTGTGAAGACATACTTCAAGCTTTTATGATTAGTGAATATCTCCACACGCTCTCGGTACAAGCAGTTCCTCCATAGCTTCAATACAAATATCATCGCCGCTAACTCAAGATCATGCGTCGGGTGATACATGTCATGTGCCCTCAACTGTCTCGATATGTAGGCTATGACTTTTTCGTATTGCATCAAGACACATCTAAGCCACTACATGATGCATCACTATATACAACGAATCCTCCTGATCCTGAAGGAATCATCAAAATAGGTGCTGAGGTCAACCTCTTCTTCAACTCCTTGAATGCCTTCTGCTAATTTTCTCTAAGCAACCAACTAACATTCTAGGCAACCAACCAACACTCTAGGCAACCAACCGACATTCTAGGGTCAAGTCTTTCCACCCGTACTCATACTCGGGTCATACCCAAAGAAGTCTCATTCTAGACTTACCCGCAACCGACCAAATCTAACCGACACTTCTATCCAACAATTCTATCCCACAACTCTATGGGCCAATCTCGAAGCTATCATATAAAACTTTTCAATCGAATATCCAAGCTTTCAATTTCCACTTGTATAGACATATCATCACTTGTTCAATCCGACTTGCGTCCTCATATCGTACTCAAATGTCTATTCAATCGGATCAACTGTTCTGAGTCATAATCCAACATTGCAATCTTAATAGTTTATCACTTACAATCTCTTCCTACGGTCTCTTTGCGACATATACATTTCCCATATTTTTAGATCATTGATACGGTCCATACTCTCTTAACCAACAAAATAAGGCAACTACCTAATCATATTTCTTCCGATGCATCATTATAAATTTTCTAGCACCAATACGGTCATCTCTTAGCAATTCACGTTAACCATCAATATTTGTTTTGCATCATCTCCTTGTGATTCTATAAGAAGATTTATTATTCATGCACCGATCCAATCTCTATAGAACCAATTATCTAGCATTCGTATATTGGTCATCTTAATGGATATAACATAACTCATTAGCTAAGTCATAATCCAATAATTCTATATTCCACCAAACTTGTTATTCATGCAACAACATCATCTACCAACATGGTCTATTACATATCGCTGCACCTCGATACTTATTTGTATTACAGTCATTCGACTCTCATAAGGGATATCTACTCTTTCATGCATCAAGGGACAAGTACTCATTCTCTATGCCTTAAAATAGTCGAGGGTCGTAACTTGTTAATTCGGGACACATCAAATTCTCTCAAGCGCAACTGCACCACGTGCTAAGATCATCTATTTCTCAAGCCCATTCCCTAACTTTTCGGTCGATTCAACTCTCTGTATCTTCTAAATCATTCGCAACATCCCGATAAGCGTCTAACATTACCATCAATTCTGTCGATATCTAATATGCAATTTCTTTCACTCAATTTTGACACCGTTCAATATTCGGTCCTTAGTTGTTCTCGTAAAATCTTTCGATAGCAACACCACACTATCGTTACCAAGCCTACAATCCTTTTACCCAACTGATCCAAGTCTTCGCCTGAATCTGAAATTCGTTTCCTTCCCAACCAAGACATTCATTTCATATTCTCAATTCTTTTATTACCCAACATAATGCTAACCGACAGGGTCTAGCGATGGTTCATCTGAACACATCAAAATCTCGCAACGAGTCATCCAACTTAACAATCAAGGAACACGCCTAGACAACATGTATCAATCGTAATCTTAGCTACGATTTGATACTACCCAATACCTTATAGGTAAAGCAATCACAAAATTATGAACACATCAAGGGTCAAGGGACATCTTATCACGACGAGGGTATATGTAATATACCACTCAAAGCTCAAGCCATTCTCGACACAATATTCCCTCGCATCAAACCAACGTCTAATATGGATAATCCATCCTGCAGTGGTTATGCTGACCACAAATATCGACTCAAGATTCTATCGATTCCCATTTACTGAAATCCATGCACCTTCTGTTCCAACATACCAAGCCATCACCCACGGTCGATTGCTGCATAACAGTCGACTTCAATGACTCCCACACATAAGACATCTAACATACATCACAAACTTATTATAGCATCGCATCATTGTTATTCATTTTGGTATCTTTTAGAAATTCAACAAAACACACATATCACAGCCCACATATTTAGACTTATTGTATGGAACACCCAGTGAGCGGCTAGAAGGATCAACGGACTTTCAGTCAAGGGAACAACTTATAATAGTTTGAAAGCAACACGGAATAATCGCAGAAGCACTATGAGTCATCATAGAGGTAACTTTGATTTCATCGCGGAAGCAACTTTGAGTATTCGCGGAAGCAACTTTGATTCACCGCAGAAGCAATTTTGAATAATCGCAGAAACAATCTTTGAATCATCGCGGAAGCAGCTTAGAATCATCTTAGTAGCAACATTGATTTAAAACAAATCGAATAAGAATCCAAGGACGTAAAGCCGTGCTTTGATACCATTACGTCACGTCCCGATCCTGAAGGATCGAAAACTAGCTACTGGGCGTGATGCCGTACAAGTCTAGATTGCACTTGTACAAGGCAAAACCATTACAGTTTCTGGAATTTCTCAGAAAACATCGATAAACACAGAATAACCAAGCAGATAAATTAAAGTCACACAAGATATGAAGAATGTATCTCTTTATTGATAATCATAATGGATTACAAGACTTACAGCGGAATACAGAGTTTACAATTGATTACAAGACTCTTGAATAACCAACTGAATGTATACACTTGCCATTTAGGCTACAACTGAAATATACCGACTTCTTTACAATAAACTTGTCAATTTGGCTACAATCTCACTGGTACAACTGAGTTCCACTGTTCCATACATTATATCCCATATAGCAGAAGACATTATCTTGAAAGAAGAGATTCTGCACACCCATCTGATTCATCGATGCTAAGCACCGATCAAAGGATTTCCCCCCATAAGCAAACACCTGTAATATTGCCCACAACGTGGGTCAGTACATCATCGATAAACTGGCGAGCGGTGCTGGCCCAACTCACCTAAGAAGACAACACTAAGTAATCATGTTACAGAACATTATCAACAGTGGTCTTTCTCGTTGCCTTAGGGTCAATTTCATGTTATAGCCGACAAGAAGTAAAGCATGCAAATCTCATAGCCAACATAATTGAAAGCATATAGATATCACCCTTTGGTGATTCTTATCCACGGTCGTATAGCAATCCATGTACATTTATAATACTTACTCTGCCTGCACAAGACATTGTTAGGAACAATATCATGATTTAGTATAAATATTACCGTACAGGTGATTCTTACCAACAGCCGACATCCTTCCCTGTATTTGAGTAATAACTTACTCTGCCTGCATAAGACATCATTAGCACCGGACCTATCTATATGAAGGTCACTGGAGATACGCCATCTTGGACCGACATACAGGTATACAGCGCCCTTGCCAGTGCAGGTAGCTAGCCCCACTGCAAATCCTTTATACCGTGCTACTACTTCAGCACTGCTACTAATTCAACATTGGTTTCCCCCAGGACGAACTGGATTCCATGGCCCAGGAATACCGTTCGAGAAACCACCTTGTCGACAAGTTGTCCATAACCATGCAACTATATGCAACTTATCTAAGAAGAAAACATATAATGCATGATAAGGAAAACTAAGTAATTCAACCACCATTCTCATTCATATTGCCATCTTGCCTTGAGCCAATGCTCACATTATCATCTGCCCAATCCAGGGTCTTGGCGTAATCAACATTCTACATCGGCACAGGATAATAGAATGTTGTTACCCAATGCCTTGCCATATCTTTGTTACCATACATCTTTCCCACCAACTCAATGTACTCACCGCCCAATTCTTGGGACTTAACATCTATTTAGCATACATTCATTCGAATGCAATTCAAGCATACTCACTGCCCAGTTCCTGGGTCATAACATCTGTTTTACCATCTATTCATCGAGCCAAAGCTCGATATACTCACCGCCCAATTCTTTGGGACTTTGCTTCACCTGTCATATATTTTCATCACAACAAGCATACAATTCATCTAGCAACAACAATTTATGTTCAGGTGATTATTATCTTTCATTGTCTTTCCAAATTCCATGCAAGGTGTTATTGAGCAAACTCAACAAGAAACATAGCATACTCATCCTTATTTTAAGCGTGAAGCTAAAGGATCTTTGAAGGGTTCAACACTACTCACATTCATAGGACAATTGTCGCCACAATCGCATAGCCTTCCAAGCGATCCTTCGCATATTCTCAAGTCCAACAAGGCTTCATCGAACCAACCATCCATCATAAGACATCTTGCGGGTCGGGGCACTACAATATATACCACTCAGAAAAAGTTTTGTCCTCGAAACTTAAAACAAAACTCATCCCCAAAACTTTGACCGACTTTTCATGAAACTTTTCAACGATCGACTTGCACTATTTAATATTTCTCCGCAATCTTCCGATTGATTTCAAGTAATGTACCGTCTCGTTACAGTATACCAATTGATTCAAAATAGTTTACCATCTTTGATCTTTCCTCCGACACTCGTGCAAATCTTTAGCACATGATAATCCTCCCCGTGGCTTCGTTGGAATTTAGTATATCATTTAGTTAGAATCATACACATATTTCAGGCATCCCCGAAATATATACACTTCAGCCAAGTTCAGTGATAGAGAAAACGAACGAGTTACGGTGTAACTTCCTTTCCGAACATCAGTAATTCTTTTTGAGCATCTCGTATAATCCCACTTGTTTATTCAATATCCCAACCAACTAATAACACTATAGATGTTACCAATTCCAACTCGAGAAATTTTTCATAATCGATCCAAAATTTTCCAAAGTATTCCGACTTAGATGTATCAAGTATTCCTTTCAAGTTCATTGTCATCTATGCCACCAAAGTTGATAAATCCCATAGCCACATTTCATTTTGATACTCCGATTCTCATCGATCAAATCTTGTACTCATCATCGTTCGCATCCATACACTTTGTTTACAACTTGTAAATTTTTTTCCTGATCATAATCCATCTTCCAAATTGTACCATCATTTTATTCTAGTAACATTTTTTGCTGTACCCAAATATATTCTCTTATGGATAAGCCAACATATTATCCTCTCGCATAAGCAACTCTCATATTCTAGCAACATTAATCCCTAGGGTCCTTCCTATTCACATTCGCTCTCGTCGATCTCGGCTATATACACTATCCAATTCCGTAGTTACACTTATTCCCAATTTTTATCTGATCCATAAAATTATTCCAACTGTCTCAAAGCACTACCATCAATTTTTGCAGCTTAATATCAATCAACCATATCCAACCAGTTCTAACAATTTCTGACGTTCCAACAAGGCAACCAAATTTTGAAACCAACATGATCCGTCATCCCATCCAGCATTATAACATCAAAATTTCCAATCTTCATTCCATTCCAAAGTTTACTTTCCGACACATCTTACTCATTCCGGATATACTCACGCAACATCAATAGGGACATCTTACAGTTTTTCAACAGTCAACTTAGCATTCAGTCAAGTCTCTATGGTCAGCTAATCTAAGCTCAACCAAATATTCAGCTAACACATATGAGATGGATAGCTATCAGGGACATACTTATCTCTTATCTTAGAGGCAACCAATTCTTAATACAGGCAACTCTATGGTCTGACCAACTTAGGGACATGGGACACCACCCCAATCTTATGAACTTATTTCCAATATGGACAACTGAAGAACATAGCCAACCAATCTGAAACTTAAGCAACCAACTAACATTTTAGGCAACCAACCAATACTCTAGGCAACCAACCAACATTCTAAGCAACCAACTAACATTCTAGGCAACCAACCAACACTCTAGGCAACCAACCGACATTCTAGGGTCGAGTCTTTCTACCCGTACTCATACTCGGGTCATATCCAACGAAGTCTCATTCTAGACTTACCCGCAACTGACCAAATCTATCCGACACTTCTATCCAACAATTCTATCCTACAACTTTATAGGTCAATCTCGAAGCTATCATATAAAACTCCTCAATCGAATATCCAAGCTTTCAATTTCTACTTGCATAGACATAGCATCACTTGTTCAATCCGACTTGCATCCTCATATCGTACTCAAATGTCTATTCAATCGGATTAATTGTTCTGAGTCATAATCCAACATTACAATCTTAATAGTTTATCACTTACGATCTCTTCCTACGGTCTCTTTGCGACATATACATTTTCTACATTTTTAGATCATCGATACGGTCCGTACACTCTTAACCAACAAAATAAGACAACTACATAATCATATTTCTTCCAAGGCATTGTTATAAATTTTCTAGCACCAACACGGTTATCTCTTAGCAATTCACGTTAACCATCAATATTCTTTTTACATCATCTTCTTATGATTCCATAAGAAGATTTACTATTCATGTACCGATCCAATCTCTATAGCACCAATCATCTAGCATTCGTATATTGGTCATCTTAATGGATATAACATAACTCATTAGCTAAGTCATAATCCAATAATTCTATATTCCACCAAACTTGTTATTCATGCGACAACATCATCTACCGACATGGTCTATTATATATCGCTGCATCTCGATACTTATTTGTATTCCGGCCATTCGACTCTCATAAGGGACATCTACTCTTTCATGCATCAAAGGACAAGTACTCATTCTCTATGCCTAAAAATAGTCAAGAGTCGTAACTTGTTAATTCGGGACACATCAAAGTCTCTCAAGCACAAATGCACCACGTGCTAAGATCATCTATTTTTCAAGCCCATTCTCTAACTTTTCGGTTGATACAACTCTCTGCAGCTTCTAAATCATTTGCAACATCCCGATAAGCGTCTAACATTACCATCAATTCTTTCGATATCCAACATGTAATTTCTTTCACTCAATTCCAACATCATTCAATATTTGGTCCTTAGTTGTTCTAATAAAATCTTTCGATAGCAACACCACACTATCATTACCAAGCCTACAATCCTTTACCCAACTGATCCAAGTCTTCGCCTGAATCTAAAATTTGTTTCTTCCCAACCAAGGCATTCATTTCATATTCTTAATTATCTTATTATCCAACATAATGCTAACCGACAAGGTCTAGCGATGGTTCATTTGAACACATTAAAATCTCGCAACGAGTCATCCAACTTAACAATCAAGGAATACGCCTAGACAACATGTATCAATCGTAATCTTAGCTACGATTTGATACTACCCAATACCTTATAGGTAAAGCAATCACAAAATTATGAACACATCAAGGGTCAAAGGACATCTTATCACGACGAGGATATATGTAATATACCACTCAGAGCTCAAGCCATTCTCGACACAATATTCTCTCGCATCAAACCAACGTCTAATATGGACAATCCATCCTGCAGTGGTTATGCTGACCACAAATATCGACTCAAGATTCTGTCGATTCTCATTTACTGAAATCCATGCACCTTCTGTTCCAACATACCAAGCCATCACCCATGGTCGATTGCTGCATAACAATCGACTTCAATGAATCCCACACATAAGACATCCAGCATACATCACAAACTTATTATAGCATCGCATCATTGTTATTCGTTTTGGTATCTTTTAGAAATTCAACAAAACACACATATCATAGCCCACACATTTAGACTTATTGTATGGAACACCCAGTGAGCGGCTAGAAGGATCAACGAACTTTCAGTCAAGGGAACAACTTAGAAAAGTTTGGAAGCAACACGAAATAATCACAGAAGCACTATGAGTCATCATAGAGGCAACTTTGATTTCATCGCGGAAGCAACTTTGAGTATTCGAGAAAACAACTTTGATTCACCGCGAAAGCAACTTTGAATAATCGCAGAAACAATCTTTGAATCATCGCGGAAGCAGCTTAGAATCATCTTAGTAGCAACATTGATTTAAAACAAATCGAATAAGAATCCAAGGACGTAAAGTGGTGCTTTGATACCATCATGTCACTCCCCGATCCCGAAGGATCGAAAACTAGTCACTGGGCGTGATGCCGTACAAGTCTAGATTGTACTTGTACAAGGTAAAACCATTACAGTTCCTGATATTTCTCAGAAAACATCGATAAACACAGAATAACCAAGTAGATAAATTGAAGTCACACAAGATATGAAGAATGTATCTCTTTATTGATAATCATAATGGATTACAAGACTTACAGCGGAATACAGAGTTTACAATTGATTACAAGACTCTTGAATAATCAACTGAACGTATACACTTGCCCTTTAGGCTACAACTAAAATATACCGACTTCTTTACAATGAACTTGCCAATTTGGCTACAATCTAACTGGTACAACTGAGTTCCACTATTCCATACATTATATTAGCAGAAGACATCATCTTGAAAGAAGGGCTTCTGCACACCCATCCGATTCATCAATGCCAAGCATCGATCAAAGGATTTCCCCCATAAGCAAACACCTGTAATATTGCCCACAACGTGGGTCAGTACATCATCGATGTACTGGCGAGCGGTGCTGGCCCAACTCACCTAAGAAGACAACACTAAGTAATCATGTTACAGAACATTATCAACAGTGGTCTTTCTCGTTGCCTTAGGGTCAATTTCATGTTATAGCCGACAAGAAGTAAAGCATGCAAATCTTATAGCCAACATAATTGAAAGCATACAGATATCACCCTTTGGTGATTCTTACCCACGGTCGTATAGCCATCAATGTATATTTATAATACTTACTCTGCCTGCACAAGATATTGTTAGGAACAATATCATGATTCAATATAAATATCACCGTGTAGATTATTCTTACCAACAGCCGACATCCTTTCCTGTACTTGAGTAATAACTTACTCTGCCTGCATAAGACATCATTAGCATCGGACCTATTTATATGAAGGTCACTGGCGACATGCCATCTTGGACCGACGTACAGGTATACAACGCCCTTTCCAGTGCAGGTAGCTAGCCCCACTGCAAGTCCTGTATACCGTGCTACTACTTCAGCACTGCTACTACTTCATTATTGGTTTCCCCCAGGACGAACTGGGTTCCATGGCCCAGGAATACCGTTCGAGAAACCACCTTGTCGACAAGTTGTTCATGACCATGCAACTATATGCAACTTATCTAAGAATAAAACATATAATGCATGATAAGGAAAACTAAGTAATTCAGCCACCATTCTCATTCATATTGCCATCTTGCCTTGAGCCAATGCTCATATTATCATCTGTCCAATCCAGGGTCTTGGCATAATCAATATTCTACATCGGCACAGGATAATAGAATGTTGTTATCCAATGCCTTGCCACATCTTTGATACCATACATCTTTCCCACCAACTCAATGTACTTACCATCCAATTCTTGGGACTTAGCATCTGTTTAGCATACATTCATTCGAATGCAATACAAGCATACTCACTGCCTAGTTCCTGGGTCTTAATGTCTGTTTTACCATCTATTCATCGAGCCAAAGCTCGATATACTCACCGCCCAATTCTTTGGGACTTTGCTTCACCTGTCATGTGTTTTCATCGCAACAAGCATACAATTCATCTAGCAACAGCAGTTTACGTTCAGGTGATTATTATCTTTCCAAATTCCATACAAGGTGTTATTGAGCAAACTCAACAAGAGACATAGCATACTCATCCTTATTTTAAGCGTGAAGCTAAAGGATCTTTGAAGGGTTCAACACTACTCACATTCATAGGACAATTGCCGCCACAATAGCATAGCCTTCCAAGCGATCCTTCGCATATTCCCAAGTCCAACAAGGCTTCATCGAACCAACCATCCATCATAAGGCATCTTGCGGGTCGGGGCACTACACTTACTGATGTTGACATACAAGCTCTCCCGCCTCAACGTCTCTAAAATAATGTGAAGATGTTTTTCATGCTCCTTTCGGCTGTTGGAATACACCAAAATATCATCAATAAACACTACTATGAATTTCTCCAAATATGGGTGGAATACCTTATTCATCAAACTCATGAAAAATGCTAGCATGTTGGTTAAACCAAACGTCATCACAAAGAACTCATAATGCCATACTTGGTTCTGAATGCCGTCATCGGTATGTCCTCCTTCCCCACCTTGATCTGATGGTAATCTGATCTGAGATCGATCTTCGAGAATATAAAAGCTCCATTCAACTGATCGAATAAATCATCAATGCACGATAACGGATAATTATTCTTGATTGTCACAACATTAAGAGCTTTGTATTCAATACACAAGCAAACTGACCCATCCTTCTTCGACACGAACAAGATAGGTGCCCCCAAGTCGATACACTGGCTTTAATAAACCCCTTGTCTAGTAGATCATCAACTTGCTTCTTCAACTCTTCTAACTCTTTCGGTGCTAACCTGTACACGGATGATGTGACAGGCACTGCCATAGAATCAAGTCGATTGTCAATTCTATTTCTCTCTTAGGTGGCAAGTATGGTAAGTCATCATGAAATACATCCACAAAATCCAATACGATCTTCGGATACTCAACCTTGTCATCGAAAATATGTGCCTTAAGCATAGGTTAGGCACCCTGCTCTCTAGCCCCATATAGAAACTCAAACTCTGGTTGCTCAGGTGGCCTGAAGATCACTCGTCCAAGCTGGCAATCCAATGTTACATGATACTGCCTCATCCAATCCATACCAAGTACAACATCATAGTTTGGCATGGAGAAGATTAAAAATTGTGCCCACATCTCTCTCCCACAAATAATTATCGAGTAAAATCTACAAATGTCACTAACCAGAATAATTTTGCATCCTATCAGAATCTTCATGATCTTAGGGAGAGGTGAGATCACTACTCTATATGTAGCTACAAAACTAGCAGAAATGAAAGAATGCGGTGCTCCTGAATCAAATAATGCTACTGCAGGAAGTGAAGCTACTAATATGGTACCTGCTATAATCTCGTCTGCAGCCTGCTCCTCTTCTACGGTCATGGAAAAGGTTTGACCACGACCCTGTCCTGGTGCTCTATGCTGCTGCTGTTGGGCCTGTTGGTATACTACTGCCTGGGGTGCCAAGGGTGGTCTTGACTGAAATCCTTCTGGTGCCGGTGGTCACATGCCTCCTGCTCCTGCCTGTGGTGCTCTCGGTGTCTGGTATGCTGTCTTAGGTGGCTGCTATTCTTGTCTCGATACTGGAGGCTGCGTCGTCGGTGCTGTCCTCGAGAACTCTGGTCAGTCTCATACTGAATGCTGACTTGAACCGCAGCCCAAGCATAATCTCCACCTGCATTGACAATCCTTCACGAGATGGTCTCTCTTGCCCAGTGATGGGAAGTAGGCAGTTCAGCTGCTGATGATTGCAACACTCTCTGCTTAGGGTGTGTTAGTGGCTTATTTGTTGGTACTCTTGGCTGTGCTCTGGTTGGTGCTAAGGGCCTCTTCTGACTTGTCTCTCTCCAGTGAACTCGCTTCTAGTACCGTGTAACTATAAGAACTCCTGAGTAGGTGGTTGTGCGATGGCTCCAATAAGCTTATGTGATCTATAACTCATCCCGTAGTAGAATTTCTCCATATTTTTCTCCTTTGTCTGGATCAATGTGGACACGAAGTAGCTCAGTCGCAAGAACTTGATATTATATTCTTCTACCGTCATGTTGCCTTGGACGAGGTAAAGGAACTGGTATTGAAGCTCCGCTCTGAATATAGCCAGGATGTACATCTCTTAGAAGAATTTGAAGAACTCTTCCCAAGTGAGATTATCCGGGCCAAGCCATCTTTATTCTATGAGCCACCAGTGGTGTGCCTTGCCAGTCAACTTGTGAACCTCCTAAATTTTTTAAAATTTTAATTGTTTAGTATTTTATAGCCATGTAATTAATTTTATGATTTTTTGTGATTTTTAAAAGGGGTATTTTGTAAAACCTCCCCTAAATAATGGGCTAATTTGCGAAATACCCCCTAAAGATCTCGAATTGGTAAAACCCCCTTTCCGTCAAGACGCTGTTAGTTTTGGGTGACGTGGCAATCCGTGTGTGTTATTAAGTAAAAAAAATAATAATTAGACGAAAATACCCCCACTAGATACTTCCACTCTCACTCTCTCTCTCTCCACAATGTCTCACCAACACCACCACCACCACCACCACAGCCGCCAGCCGTCATCGTCATCAACCGCGTCGGCGATGATGCACCAGCTCAGCAACGGCCTCCTCGTCTCCGGCCCGCCGGAGCCCTCCGCCCCCTCCCACCGCTCCTTCCCCTCCGCCTCCCCCTCCTCCTCCCGCTCCCTCTCCCTCTCCGACCCCACCTCCAAGATCCCCCCCACCGGCCTCATCACCTCCGGCCCCCCTCTCCTTCTGCTGGTGGCGCTCGCGGTCGGCGGTCTGGTGTGGATAATGGCGGGGAAGTTCCTGGTCCTGGCCGTCGCGGCGGGGCTCCTCCTCCTCGCGGCGGCGGCGGTGGGGGCGTGGAACTGGTGCGCCGGGAGGAGGGAGCTGGAGAGGTTCCTGAGGGGCCTCGACGAGCCCTCCGTCGACCCGAGGAATCTTCCCGTCGGGAAGTTGGTCAAGGTCACGGGGGTACGTGGACTGCTCGACCTGAGGGGCCTCGACCTGGTCGACTTCCACCTGCTCCGCTCCACCGCCGGGAAGATCAGCTTCGCCGGCTTCCTCAGACGCCCGGTGTGGGTCCCCCTGGCCACCCTCCTCTACGTCGACGTCCTCAGCACCACCGGGGCCATGTGCTCGATGGCCGAGTACGGGGGGTTCACCGACGAAGCCGGCTTCGAGGGGGAGTACCCCGCGTTCCTCGTCGACGCGTGCACCAGCATCGTCTCCTCGACGGTGGGGACGACCATGGCATCGCCGTTCCTGGAGTCGACCGCGGGGATCAGGGAAGGGTATTTTCGTCTAATTATTATTTTTTTTACTTAATAACACACACGGATTGCCACGTCACCCAAAACTAACAGCGTCTTGACGGAAAGGGGGTTTTACCAATTCGAGATCTTTAGGGGGTATTTCGCAAATTAGCCCATTATTTAGGGGAGGTTTTACAAAATATCCCTTTTTAAAAACTAGCAAGTAAAAATGCTACATTATAGATATGGTAAATTTATTTTGTACAAGGTATCATAAAATGCCTTCTAATATATTTTTATGATATTTTAGAATTTTACTACTATTTTAAATTAGAAAGAGTTAAATAAATGGTACATATAAATGTTAGTATGTATTTTTTGAAATTTGACCATAGTAAAATCCTTATGAAAACAAATCAATGATTTTCATAAATACTATCTTGTACCAAATATTTTAAGAAAGTTTTGCATGGTTTTTATAAATTTATTGGAATTTATTATGTATTATATATATTAGACTCCTCGTTCAATATATATATATATATATATATATATATATATATATATATATATATATATATATATATTAGGATTTTCTTCTTATTAATACTTATAAAAAAGAGAGATAAGATTAGAACCTCGCGAGATATTGAAACAATATCTCGTGAGAATCAAATCTAAATATACCGCGTTGTCCAACCCCAAAAACCGAGCGAAATATCTATATATGTATCGAGAGAGAGAAGAAGGAGGATTCACAAAAAAACCCTAACCCCACCTGACGACCACCCCAGGACCTTCCTAGCGTCCTGGGCATCCACCCCGATGACTTTGTGCCGCCGGGAACCGCCGACCATCGTCGTAGGCCGTGCGACACTGTGTACAGCAAGGGGAAGCAACAACAGCAGCAGTTGCAACTCTGCAACTTCGCATGATAATTCCAGTCTACTCGATCAACTATTCTCCGTACTGTTTTTCCTAGTATGAAGACTGTTGGAACGAAATCATAAAGCAGAATACTCTAGGGGTGAATAGAGTAGGCAGCGGAATATTGCTAATTAAAAATCTCGTTAGCAGTTAGATCACAGATATAAAAATAATCACAAAGTAAATGACAAAAATTAAAAGTGATCAGAAGGCAAACGCAAACACCGAGATTTATACTGGTTTCCCTCTTGTGAGGACTAGTCCAGTCGGAAGAACTCTAGCTTCCAGTTGAATCCACTATTGAAAAATCCTGTAAGTTTTCATAGAAGTCCTTGCAACTTTTACAAACGCGAGCTTTGATACGAAGAACTCGACTAACTTCAATTGTGAAGAGTTGTATCTTCTATCAAGCCTCTGATTACAATCGCTCTGAAACTTCTAGACCGTACTGCACTAACAAATCGACTAGAGGATTATAACTGGCTTGGGATTTGAAAATAAAAGCTTTTTAGAACTCTTTGGAAGAATGTAAACTTAAGAAGAGAAGGGATTGAAAGTGAATTGGTGATTTGAAATGATCGAAATACTTCTCTATTTATACTTTTTACAAAGACAGAACTCTGACAGAATTCGGGCATAATTCAGACAGAACTCTTTGTAACAAATCGCAACTGAAGGGTGACCAAGTTCAAAAATCAAACGTTCACTAACGTTCCACTTGGCCGAACTCGGACCGAGTTCTGCTAGGGTTCTGCCAGTTCAGTTTTGAGAAAAATCAATTTGGCTTTTTGAAAAGTCCTTCAGAAGCTTTTTGTAAAAAGGATATTTTTCAAAAACATAGGTCATTTATAAAAGGATAGGGTTATTTTGAAAAACTATTTCGGATAGCCTATTTGCCAGTACGACTCGGTGTACAATGTATTCTTAGACTCAATAAAATAAAAAATTACATTGCTTCAAAGGAAATACATTCTGAATGGCAAACGGCTTCAGTCTTGAACATAGTTGATATCCATTGTTGAGCAGTGTCCAAAACGTCATAGGTAAACATCTGAATTGACTTGCATTTATATCGAGACAGAGTTTAATCAATTATTAAAATCAGGTTTGACCATGACCAATGGGCCAACAATCTTCCCCATTTTGATAATTGACAAACCTTGTCGATATAACATCTAAGTATGGATCAATTCAAAAATGTATCAAAAAAAATTGTTCATAACCTGTATTCATGAAAGATGTTAGATCTATTTCTCCCCCGTTGTCACTTAGCAAAATAATTACAAAAGAGAAAGCTCCCCCGCAATAAATGCATAAGTAACAAACAGTGAATAAACACAAAAAAATATATATAAAACATTCATCACAGGCATGGTAGAAATAGTTAAAAAATATTGTATAACTAACACAGGCATGTTATTTGTCACAGACAGTTTTAATATGAAGCGGAAAGAGAGATAATGCTAGAATAAAACTGAAACAAATAAAGTGCTGAATAATAAACTAATATGCCAAACTGAGGCATAATAAAAACCATGTCAATGAAAAGTCACAAATAATAACTAAAAGAGTGTTGATAATAACAAAAAAAATAAGAGTACTGATAAAATCTTGAAATGTCGAAGCATTTCCAAGTAAACATAAGACATAATATTAGTCTAAAAAATCATAACATCTCAAAAGTCATCATCCTCATCATCATCGTCAGCGGCTGCAGCGCCAGCATGTCCAAAAGGACCAGCTCCAGAAGTACCAGCTCCAGAAGTACGAGAAGCACCAGCATAAAACTCACCCACATAGTCGCGAGGAGTGGCACCAGTAGTACGATACCAATCGTAGGCATTCCCTGGCTGGAACAGAGAGTGGATCGCCTCATCATCAACGCGGTATCCAGAAACAGAAGGGTCTCGAGGTAGAGAGCTAGCAGAGTGACCCGTCTGCACAAATCTCAGATCGGCGAAGGAGTTGGCAATAGCTTGGAACCGAGTCACGTCACGGAACTCACGTTCCCTTAAAGTGTCAACATAGAATGACTGCAGATCTGAAAGGTGCTGATGAATACCCTCAAATATCATGGGGTAAGAATAAGGAGGACCAGGTGCTATGGGAGTAGGTGCAGGAGGAGTAGGTGCAGTAGGTGGAGGAATAGTAGCAATGCTGTGACGAAAGAGTTTGAGGAACTTGGGTTCAGGGTCAACAGCACAAGTAGAGAGGTCAATGTCAAATCTCTGAAAGATGCGTGGGATGATCATCGCATAAGAGAGGTTGCGGTCTCTTCCGCGACATCTACCCATCATCTGAATGATAGCTTTAGGGACATAAAAAGAAATCCCCTTAAGAATGTGATATAGAGCAGCGAGCTCAAGTACAGTGTTATCATCTTTGGAAGTGGATTTTGAAAGTAAAGTGGAATAGATGATGCGATGTAATTTATAGTTAAACAAGTTCAAGTTATTAGCCTTGAACTTTCCAGGACGAGCGCGTGCGGGCGCACAAAGCTCATTCTTGAAACTAATGAGAGTCGTACCATCGAGGAAATCAAAATTAGTGTTGTCATCGAGCGGGACACCTTCGTTTGGAATACCAAGGATTTCTGCTAACGTTTCATCAGTAAATTCGATAACGATCCCTTCGACACGTGTTCTCGCGGTAAAAGTGTCTAACGCAAAATTACAATAGAATAATCTAATAGCATTAGTAGCAATAGAAAATTGTTAGGTGACAAAGTGTTGTAACCCTAATGCCTCAAAGTAAGGGCGGTGATCCGAAAAGACAGTCCATTTGATCGGTGAACCGGTACAAATAGTACGTATAATGAAATCGGCATACAATAATAAAGCTTGGTCGAAAGTTTTAAAGTAAAACATGTCCGATGTACCGTCCTCCGATTGGACAGGAGAAAAGAGGCAATCCATATGCGGATCCGAAGACGATGTCTCTTCACTGACATTGGTCTTCTTCCTCTTGAAGGGATTGAACTTAGGCATTCTTTCCCAAAATTCTAGAAATCCTAAGAATTGAAAAATAGAGGAGAGAAGGAATTATACCTTCCAAGAATTGGATATGCTGTTGAGGACGAAATTCTCCATACGAATCCAAAGTTTGGATGAAGATCTCCACACGGATTGGAAGAACAAGGGTGGAGAAGAGCTAGGGTTTGGAGGAACGGCTGCTGCTATTTGAGGATATTTGGAAGAATGAAGAAGATGGAGGCCTCGGGTTCTGGCTGGTACATATATATACCCAGCCGAACTCTGGCCGAATTCAGACCGAACTCGGGCCGAATTCGCCAAGGGTTGCCTGGCTATATTATATATCAAGAATAATAATGAGGGGGCCATATCTTTTTCATTAATTCGTTTCAAATATTTAATTCAGAGTTTAGTAATTTTAAATCTCAAAATAATATAATTAATATTATTTTATAAATTAATATTCTTTACTCAGCATCTGTCTCAGATTAGCTGTAGGAGTACTGTCCCAGCTAACGGAGGTTCACCGGGGAACTCTTAAGTACTGCTTCGCTTCGACCATAGTCGTGGTGACAGACAGACTATTTTTAGGCTTGTCTCGAAAACAGTTATCGAGTATCGAATAAATAATTAATAAAACAAAATTAATTAATATTATTGACATCTAAAATGCCTAATTCTCGACGAAAATAATTAAAACGATATTCCGCTAAAGGTTTTGTGAGTATGTCAACTAATTGATTCTGTGTCTATGTATACAAGGTCTATCTCCATTTTGTTGATGATCTCTAAGAAAGTGACGTCGAATCTCGATATGTTTAGTACGAGAATGACATACTGGATTCTTAGTCAAATTAATAGAACTAGTATTGTCACAGAAAATGGGTATGTGTGTAAAATACAATCCATAGTCTTCTAAAGTTTGTTTCATCCATAAAATTTGTGCACAATAATGTCCTGCGGTGATATATTTAGCCTCGGTTGTTGATAATACAACATAATTTTGCTTTTTACTAAACCAAGAGACTATAGCTTTTCCTAGGAAATGACATGTGCCACTAGTGCTTTTTCTATCTACTTTGCATCTGGCAAAATCAGCATCAGAATAACCGGTTAGGTCAAATGACGCGGTTTTGGGATACCATAAGCCGACAGAAGAAGTGCCTTTAAGGTATCGGAAGATACGCTTAACTGCGCACATATGTGATTCCTTAGGGTTAGCTTGAAAAGGTGCACATAAGCAAACACTAAACATAATGTCTGGTCAACTAGCAATTAAATATAGTAAGCTACCGATCATACCTCGATACTTACGTATGTCGACATGTTTGCCTTGTTCATCAATATCAAGCTTGGTTGAAGTCGTTATTGGAGTGCTAAGTGGCTTTGCTGCTTCCATGTCGAACTTCTTTAATAGATCCTTTGTGTACTTTGCTTGATTTATGAACGTCCCATTGTTGGTTTGTTTGATTTGCAGTCCAAAAAAGAATTTCAGCTCTTCCATCATGCTCATCTCAAACTCATTCTGCATACACTTTAAAAATTCTTGACAAAGAGATTCATCAGTAGATCCAAAGATAATATCATCTACATAGACTTAAATCAAAAGAATATTGTTATTCAAAGAATTTATAAACAAAGTAGTGTCAACCTTTCCCTTTGAAAAACCGTTATCAAGTAGAAAAGAGCTTAGACGATCGTACCAAGCACGAGGGGCTTATTTCAAACCGTACAAGGCTTTCTTCAACTTGAAAACATATTCAGGAAATTTAAAATCAGTAAAACCAGGAGGTTGAGCTACATAAACTTCTTCTTTTATAAAACCATTTAAAAATATGCTTTTGACATCCATTTGAAATAACTTAAAATTATAAAAATATACAAATGCACATAACATGCGAATGGATTCTAATCTCGCAACTGGGGCATAAGTCTCATCGTAGTCGATACCTTCTTCTTGATTGTATCCTTGAGCTACGAGTCGAGCCTTATTACGAGTCACTAAACCATTCTCGTTCAGTTTATTTCGGAATACCCATCGGGTGCCAATGACCGGATGATCAATGGGCTTGGAAACAAGTTTTCAAATTTGATTCCGTTCGAATTGGTTTAATTCCACTTGCATAGCATCTAACCAAAAATTATCACTACCTGCTTCATCAATATTTTTGGGTTCAAACTGTGAGATAAAAGCAACACAAGAAGTTATATCTTTATTAGCGGAACGAGTACTTACACCCTTGGTAATCTCACCAATTACCAAGTCCTTTGGATGATTAGCCAAGAATCTCATCTCTTTTGGTGTAGTCTCAAGATTGCTAGTTCCGGCTTCTTTGCTTGCTGGTTCATCTGATACCTGATGTGATGGTTCTGCATCTTTATGTGAAGGTTTTGCAGTAGCTGTACTTGGTATGATTATGTCTTTATTGTCATCATTATCTAAGTGTTGATTTAGCTCATCAAACTTGACATTGATAGATTCTTCAATGATCATGGTTCTTTTGTTGAAGACTCTGTATCCTTTGCTCTTTGCTGCATAACCTAAAAATATACCTTCATCGGCCTTTTCATCAAATTTACTCAAATTATCTTTAGTATTAAGAATAAAAAATTTACAACCAAAGATTTTGAAATAAGAAACATTTGGTGTTCTATCAAACCATAATTCATAGGGAGTCTTCTTCAATATAGGTCGAATTAGAACCCTATTAAGAATATAGCATGCTGTATTTACAGCTTCAGCCCATAAGTATCTAGGTAGACTAAACTGGTTTAACATAACTCTAGCCATTTCAGATAGAGTTCTGTTCTTACGTTCCATAACTTTATTTTGTTGCGGAGTCCTATGGCAAGAGAATTCATGCAAATAACCGTGTGTATCACAAAATTGCTTGAATTCTGCATTCTCAAATTCGCCGCCATGATCACTTCGAATACGAGTAATCATGAACCCTTTTTCATTCTGTACTTTTTTTGCAAAAGGTGACAAATTCTGATAATGCATCGTTCTTGCGTGCAAGAAAATAAACCCATGTATATCTAAAAAAATCATATATAATGACAAATGCATATAACTTACCACCTAGACTAGCAATTTTACTTGGTCCAAATAAGTCCATATGCAACAGTTGTAAAGGTCTAGTGGTACTTACAACGTTCTTGGATTTGAATACGGATTTGGTAGATTGTTCTTTTCACATTCACTACATACCGTATCCTTCTTGAAAGAAATATCCGGTAAGCTGCGTACCAACTTTTTCGTAGATAATCTTAAAATTGTATCCATGTTTGCATGACCGAGTCTCATATGCCTCAGTTGACTCTCAATGCTTTTGGCCATCAAACATCTACCTGCTGTATTAGCATCTTTCAACAAATAGAATACATATATATTGTCTTCCCTAATACCTTCAAATATAGTACTACCAGTTGAGCTATCAACTATAGTACATTTATCTTTTACGAAGTTAATACCATAACCGTGATCAACTAAATGGCTTACGCTGAGCAGATTATGTTTTAACTCGGTAACTAGACAAACATCTTTAATCAATGGATAGGGAGCCTTACCAATGTCACCGATACCGATTATGTACCCTCTTAATTTATTATCGAAGGAGACATATCCTTCTTTATTCCTCTTCGACAGTGTTATAAATAATGAAGCGTCACCGGCCATGTGCTGTGAGCAACCGCTGTCGATGATCCATTTGCTTCTAGCATGTGAAGGGCGTCCCACCTACAAAACAATTTGCAGATAAAACTTTTGGTACCCATTTCTTGTAGGGTCCTGACTGGTTAGTTTTTGGCATCCATGCATAAATATTTAAATCTACTAACTTTCTGATTCTACATGCAGAAGATATATGACCAATGAGATTACAATAATGACATTTAGCATGTTAAGTGTCGAAAGTAGTGTGAGGTGCATGATTGGTAGGTTTTGGTTTTCTAGTATAGAAGAATGCATGCCTATTAGTCTTCTTGGGCATAGTTTTGGTATGGTTTGGTCTGACAATGTTGGGCGTGTTCCGATGATTCGTTAATTGACACGTGTTAGAATAGGAAGCAGCAACTTCAGGCCATTTTCCTAACTAATTTCCAACTTTTTGGAAGTGTCATACAATCTAGTATAGTCAGATGTGAGTGATTCTAATCTGACCTGTGCACACTGGAGATTCTTTCTCTCCTTAGATAGGTCTTCCTTTAACTGGATAATAGTTTGGTCTTTTTCTTCGGATAGCTTAACAGTCTCGTGTAACAATAATTTAATAGAAGAAAGCTCACCAGACTCATTTGAAGAGTCATTATCTCTAACATGATCTAATAGGTCGATAAGTCTTCCTATTTTACCTTTGTACTCTTTGAGTACCTTCTTAGAGGTTTCATATTTACTACGCAGTTTTCTGTAATCATCTAACAGTTCACTGAAAGCCTCTCCTAGTTGCTCAAAGGTGAAATCATCATACAAATCAAATAGAGGATTAGTGATTACCTGATTACAAGCCATCAAGCATACATTTGCAGCATCATCTGATTGTTCGTCTTCTGAGTCGCTGGCTTCACTTTCATGCCATATGCTTGTGTTGGCGTACTTTTTTGATGTAGATTTCTTCAGATAGCCTTTGTCATATTTGCTGTTTTTCATTGATGATGATGCTGTAGGACAGTCTTTCTTCATTTGTCCTTTCTTTTTACATCCATAGCAAATAGGATCTTCCTCGTTGTTGTTGTTGTTGCTGTCTTTTGTTCTCCTGTCGAATCTCATGAACTTTTTGAATTTTTTTACCAGAAGAGCTTGAACTTCGGAGTCGGAGTCGCTGTCATCAGAATCATCTTCGATGGTTCTTCTATGTTGAGTCTTGAGAGCTATCGTCTTCTCTGACTTCTCCTTTGGTGTAGCATCTTCAAAGTCTTGAAGTTCTAACTCGTGAGTGAGTAGCTTACCCATGAGTGTTTCTAGAGACATTGTTGTGAGGTCGTTTTCTTCAATGATTGCTGTAACCTTTGGAATCCAGTTCCTTGTGAGACAGAGGATTTACAATATCCTTGTCTAGTGAAGACAGAGGATTTACAATATCCAAGAATCTTGTAAACATTTGAGTGACTGATTCACTTGGCTTCATTTTGAATGCCTCGTACTCCTGAGTAAGTCTGCTGATCTTTGACTTCTTGACTTGTGTTGTTCCTTCGTGGGTTACTTCGAGAAGTTTCCACACTTCGTTTGATGTTGTGCAAGTAGACACCCTGCTGAATTCAGTTCTGTCTAAAGCACAAAATAAAGCGTTAATAGCACGTGCGTCAAGACTGGCCTTTATCTTTTCCTCCTCTGTATATTTGTCATGGGGTTTTTCAACTAAAACACCATCAACATTAATACGAGATGGCTTTTTATAGCCATCAATAACTACAGACCATAAGTCAAAATCAAGAGATTTCAGAAAGAAACTCATGCGTGTTTTCCAATAAGTGTAGTTTGTGCCGTCAAACAGTGGAGGTCTGTTTGTGGCTTGGCCTTCACTTGTGAATTTCACAGTTGCCATGTGTAATACTATGATCTATATAAAAATTGAATATAAATACAATTTTACCTTGCTTTACCTGTATAACCAAGAATTTACAATATCCAAGAATCTTCTCATGGTTACTGTAATCCTTGTCTAGTGAAGACAATATCCAAGAATTTACAATATCCAAGAATCTTTCACAGTTTGCAAATCTTCTCATGGTTACTGTAATCCTTGCCTAGTGAAGACAGAGGATTTACAATATCCAAGAATCTTGTAAAGATTTGAGTGACTGATTCACTTGGCTTCATTTTGAACGCCTCGTACTCCTGAGTAAGTCTGCTGATCTTTGACTTCTTGACTTGTGTTGTTCCTTCGTGGGTTACTTCGAGAAGTTTCCACACTTCGTTTGATGTTGTGCAAGTAGACACCCTGCTGAATTCAATTCTGGCTAAAGCACAAAATAAAGCGTTAATAGCACGTGCGTCAAGACTGGCCTTTTTTTTTCCTCGTCTGTATATTTGTCATGGGGTTTTTCAACTAAAACACCATCAACATTAATACGAGGTGGCTTTTTATAGCTATCAATAACTACAGACCATAAGTCAAAATTAAGAGATTTCAGAAAGAAACTCATGCATGTTTTTCAATAAGTGTAGTTTGTGCCGTCAAACAGTGGAGGTCTGTTTGTGGCTTGGCCTTCACTTGTGAATTTCACAGTTGCCATGTGTAATACTATGATCTATATAAAAATTAAATATAACTGCAATTTTACCTTGCTTTACCTATATAACCCGCTCTGATACCAATTGTAGGAACAATTGGGATCAGAATATAATAGCTCTAGATGGAGAGCCGGATACCAATTGTAGGAACAAAATCGCAAAACAGAATACTCTAAAGGGGGTGAATAGAGTAGGCAGCAGAATATTGCTAATTAAAAATCTTGTTAGCAGTTAGATCACAGATATAAAAATAATCACAAAGTAAATGACAGAAATTAAAAGTGATCAGAAGGCAAACGCAAACACCGAGATTTATACTGGTTTCCCTCTTGCGAGGACTAGTCCAGTCGGAAGAACTCTAGCTTTCAGTTGAATCCACTATTGGAAAATCCTGTAAGTTTTCATACGAAGTCCTTGAAACTTCTACAGATGCGAGCTTTGATACGAAGAACTCGACCAACTTCAATTGTGAAGAGTTGTATCTTCTATTAAGCCTCTGATTACAATCACTCTGAAACTTCTAGACCATACCGTACTAGCAAATCGACTAGAGGATTGTAACTGGCTTGGGATTTGAAAATAAAAGCTCTTTAGAACTCTTTGGAAGAATATAAACTTAAGAAGAGAAGGAATTGAAAGTGAATTGGTGATTTGAAATGATCGAAATACTTCTTTATTTATAGTTTTTCTAAAGACAGAACTCTGACAGAATTCAGACAGAATTCGGACAGAACTCTTTGTAACAAACCGCAACTGAAGGGTGACCAAGTTCAAAAATCAAACGTTCACTAACGTTCCACTTGGCCGAACTCTGGCTGAACTCGGACCGAGTTAGGGTTCTGCCAGTTCAGTTTTGAGAAAAATTAATTTGGCTTTTTGAAATGTCCTTCAGAAGCTTTTTGTAAAAATAATGTTTTTCAAAAACATAGGTCATTTGTAAAAGGATAGGGGGATTTTGAAATACTATTTCGGATAGCCTATTTGCCAGTATGACTCGGTGTACAATGTATTCCTAGACTCAATAAAATGAAAAATTACATTGCTTCAAAGGAAAAATATTCTGAATGGCAAACGGCTTCAGTCTTGAACGTAGTTGATATCCATTGTTGAGTAGTGTCCAAAACATCGTAGGTAAATATCTGAATTGACTTGCATTTATATCGAGACAGAGTTTGATCAATTATTAAAATCAGGTTTGACCATGACCAATGGACCAACAAAGACTATATATACACCTTTAATTCCTTTCCAACACTTCGTAATTAGATGCACCCTGTTGTCCGATAAATCGACGCAAAGTCGATGACGAAACTGTTTAGAAAACAGTTTCGAAACAGCTTATGTAACACTGTTACGGACCAATTTTTGTTAACCTGTTAATGATATTTGGAAACCCTTTGAACAATGTTATAGACTATTAGTAGGACTCTAAAATGCATCCCATAGATCATAATTTCATTCAGCATGTACAAAGAAATTTGATTTTGAAATTTAGCAAAACAGTCTTCAAAAACAGTAAAAATTAGAAAATCTTCCCGATACGACGTGTACCCCAACAAACCGGGCGACGTGGTCACGAACCGAAAGCATCGAAAGGTGTGTATCGACTTCGCAGACGTGTGGGCTTTGACAGAATCCAAATTGGTTGCGTGTGCGCGACGTATTTGATGCGTATCCGTCAAAATTCATCGTATCGGCCCCTTTGCAAATTTTCTAATTACTTTGTGCTCGTTCGTCGTATTGAGAAGAAACTTGCGCCATTAGGACCATATCATTTTTTTGGTCATGTTTGCCAAGTTTGGTCTGATTCTGAGAAGGTCGATCGAAACGCCTACTTGGCGGGCCCGCGACCCGCTCTAACGGACGAATTTGTGTACGGCTCATCGAAATCCAAAATTGGACATACCGTTGGGTTCGTCTCCTCAAACTGGACCTGTAGACATATAGTTTGACGACTTTAGAGACTGTAGATTCTGGCATGCATTTTGGTACAAACCTGGTCCAACGACGGACATCGTTTTGACATAAAATTACGATTTTGCCCCTGTTCCAGAATTGGACTTTTGGAGAGGCATTTCCTAGACATATATTTTATTTTGAACACGTTTGTGGTGTTTATTCCAGCATCCGAGGACGTATGCGGGATTTGGATTTCATCGCTTCACTATTCTGATGGTTCGAGCTATTGGACGTCACCCTTTTGCACACAACCTCTGGCAAGATACCTTGCCATATTTACTGCTTATATTTAATCTGTATTTTGTTATTACATATCACTGTTTACCTTTTTTAGTTCTTGTAGTTGTACCATTATTACAGTTCCTGATTTATTGTCTGCTTAGTGATATTAGCTTTACTTTACTTTTATCCTTTGATTGCATATTGACCTAGAGTTAAGGGACTACCATTTGTAGTATATATCATAAACCTTGACACAGTTGTACCACAAGGTATGTATGAGATGAGTAGCATGTAGAGGTACTTGCGTGTTGGTTGATCACCCGTACGCATGCGTTAGGTCTAACTGCTAATAGAGGCATGTTAGGAGACTTAGCAGTTAGTAGAGGTACATGATCGCAGATGCAACTTCGATAGGTGCATCGGGTAGGGAGAATATTTCCTTGTCGTATGGGCTTTTATTACACATTCCCTTGTAACCTGGAAGCTCCGTTGGAGATACGGGTATGCTTACCCCCTCAGGTTGTCCACTGACATTTTTGAACGTTATGCGCTTGGGGTAAGATGATCCTCTCATGTTGGCCACTATCATTTTTGAACATCATGCGCTTAGATCACTGGTGCCCAAGTGGGGACTATACCAGATCCTATTTACATCCAGGGCTCATGCGACGAAAGGTTTGTTCTCAACTGCATAAACACTTTAGATGGTTAGGTAACCCTAGTCAATGTCATGTCACCCCCGTTCGATTAGTAGCTTGGGACAATGTCGCATCACGGAATAATATTCTACCCTTTATCCTTGTTTGGTTGTAGGGGTAGTCCATTGTTTCGATGATGAGGTATTGGATCTTGTTACGATTGTAACTATTTTACTTTACTTATGATTTATGACATATTATATATATTCAGTTTTGTGGCATGTTCTTTATGTATCTTGTTACGTCCCTCTAAGGACCTGGTGAATTCTCCAGGTGTGTGTGCCTTTGTTTCGCAGGTGCTCTAGCCAAGGACATGTTTTACTCTCTTCCTCCGAGGTGATCGCACTTGGATTGCCTTCACGTCGCTCGACAAATTTATTGTTATATATTCTTCTCTTTTTAGTTGGTAGTGTATTTGTCTCCGCCCAACAATTTGTAAATGATAATTCATGAGTTTATTATAAATTTTGTCTTCTTTATTTGTGGATGAGATTAGTATTGTAGTTTATTGCATTTTACAGCTTATGTATACATACGATGGTTCCATACATTGGAGTATACTTTGTATGTATGCAGCTGGCATGACGACGTACTTAGTCCTAAGTATTTTGGGACTGGGGCGTTACATATTTTTGTGGTGGCTCATGCAGGTCGAGTTTATCACTTCGGTTACGTTAGCGTACTGATGTGAGCCTGCATATATAGGATTAGAGTCTAGGATCTCATCTACATACTTGATCTCTCCCTTGATCCCAATTTTGAACTCTCGTCTGGCTACCTTGATTTCTTCTGCTTGAATCCTTTCCACAGTAATTCTTATCATTTCCTTCATGCTTGATAGGGAGGTTCGGAAGATGACTCATACTAGTTATAAGTGTTATATGCTCAATCACCCTACTACTTGAACTCTTATAAGTTGGGTAGTATGCCTCACGGTCTATCACCACGTATTCTTATAACACATTAATGAGATACAACTGGGTGATACTGAATATGTGCTAGTGTAGGAAGATATGTTAAGCTAGAATATAGAGATTTTGTAGCCCATACTCCATTGGTCAACCACAGCCTGATACAAGAGCCAGTAGGACGACTGTATAAGCAGCAAACACCGGACAAGACTTAGATCCTGGTGAAACTTGAGCTATTTATTTCCGCTTTCAACATTATCTTCCGTACTATTACCTTATAAATATTACAAATAATGTTGCTATTTGTATCCTAGTTTTACAAGCTTATTCTTTATCGAGCTTGTTCAGGACATATGTATACTGGGGATGCCCACAAGCATATTGTCTAATTAGAATCAATGTATTATGGTCTGATCAACCATCGTACACTTGGTTCGCTATTCATATGATTATCCCACATGGATTGAGATATTGAGGTATCTTGGATCTCATCCATGACTGCCTTGACAATTTCTCTTGAATTATATATTCTTCTTTGAATCACGTAATTGTATTCAGTTACATCCTTCTTGAACACTTCATTGATTTCATCTTTTACTAATTTAGAAAGACGAAACGCTCGTATTTGGTAGATAGATACAGATTATCCTCCATAGCCATGATAGTTGTATACACAAGTGTAGTTATCACTGACCAGCCATGTGACTACAACCTTGCCTTGAGTTACTTGTTCTCCCCTCGACCCTAAAACTAATATCATGACCTTATTAGAATTTGAGAATGATTAGGATCTTACACTTGGTCAAACACAAACCTATGAGACTATCTAATCCCTAGGAATCAATTATGATGAGCCTCCAATTATTCATCTTGATTTTTGGCTTCACTAGCGACCCGTATGCCTTAACTCAACCCTTACTTGACTAGGCTTTCACAGTTTAGACAAGAAAGTTTTTGGAGTGAGAATATTGTAAGCCATTATGAGTTTTAGGAACTATAGGATTACCGATTGATTGAGATAAATTGGTTCCCACTTGGATGATAAAAGAGTGGCTCGTGAACTTCCACTCTATATTTTAGATCATTTGGTGTCACCGACTATGACATTAATATTCAGAGCGCGAGACCAGCTGTTACCTTCCAAAAAATTACACGTACAAGATCTAGACGAGTCCACCTTCATGTAGATATATCATGTCCTACTAAAACATGTCCCTTTCTACTATATTTTTTATGATATGACTTTAAGGTCAAAAGGGACTAGTAATCACCCTTACCATAACACCGATGTACTTTCCGACTGCAACTAGAGATCCAACCATGACTCAAATCTTTTGGCCCAATATATGGTCGTAATCTATTCGAAGCCTCTACGCACTTGCCACTAGTGTGCCACTCAATAGAGGTCCCTTGTGCTACTTAAACACAAAAGTCACAGAAGGCACATCTTCATGACTTATAGAACCTATTCTACCAATTCGACTGATAATTAGGCGAACCACTTGAGTTAGAACCTATTCTGGGTTACCCTAATCTGATGGGTATGGTTTCGATTGATTTTTATGATCTTGACCAACCAATATGGATTAAACCAAAGACTTATTCAATAAAAGACTGATGTCCTATCATGGAATCCATTAAACCCCAGTTAAACCCATCCATGCATATCACCATATTTGGATATAAAAACCAAACTTGATAAAATAGATCCTTATACCTATTTTCTAGTCCCCATCTCTTGGTCCACTAATTCTCCTTTCATAAGTTATGTAACCATACCTCTTGTAGCCTATGTTATGAGATGAATGGAATCATGTTGTACCAACTTGTTTTGGTTATGCTTGACTAAGGCCTTCTCACTGTCTTGATAAAAGGTGGTTAGTACATGGGCAATGTTAAATAAGTAATACCTAGGTGTCCCTTGGAGCCCGTGACTACGATAAGAAGTATCTCATAGTATTATACACCACTTTAAAATTTACCATCTTAGAAGTCCTATTACGGTGCTTCCCAGGATTACCCAATTTTTATAAGTTGGGTAGAACCATGAACCTAGTATGCTCTATCCCATAGAAGTGGATGCCATTCATAACCGTTCTTTCTGCTGTTCGGATGTTGTGATACGATCTTTGAATTGTATTTCATATTCCATTGTTCGTAGATAACCTCAGTAAAAGATTGCAACCTGGATTCTTTATTTAGTCGTGCCTTAGTTTCAAATTTAAGAATGGAATTCCGAAGCATATAGACCAACCTCTCTAAGTATTAACAAATGATTATCATATATTGGTTCCAATTGAACTAATAAAACAATAGTTCATAGCGTCCACACCTATCTATATCATCTGATGGCCTCCATCGTGACTTTTACAATTGAAACACAATACTAGCCTTTTTTCCCAATCAAGTCCACACTTAGACCAGTTAAGCTACACACATGATATACACATTCTGCAAACCTACCTTCTAGTGCTCCATTCCAATTATTCTCCATGTATGATAGAATTTTTTTCTTAAAACAAACCATAGAGGCCCATTCCATTCCATTTGGATTTAACCATGCAAGTATCGACCCATTCTATTGACTAAATTGAATACCCATGATACAAACAAGACACATAACATCTTTGACATATGCTTTCCACCCAAGCAAGCATGTGCCTCCTGCACCATACGAAACACCAACCATAGACACTAGTCATTATGAATTAGAGATTCAAAAACACTTACCAAATTCTATCTTACATCAGGGTTTTGCACTTATAATAGACTTTTACCTCAAGGCCTATGAATGCTTCTTTTTCTGGGTTCGTCAATCTCATCTCTCAGTTACCCGTGTTGAGCAAAGATTGAAATTCCGTTGAACCAACATGTTCTGGTTATATTCGAACAAGAGACCCCTACCACCTTGTTGTGAGCATGGTCGATAAGAACGATGTTAATCGTAGTAGGTTCCCCTTGAAGTTATTGACCAAGAACGCCATGGTAATATCTAGGTTTCCTTTGGGACCCATGACTACTGCCAGAAGTGTATGATGTTCTTGTGCCACTCCTTAGAAAATTTGACCTCTTCCGAATTTGTGTAACGACAATTTTTCCCGGTAAGCCAACCTCTATAAGTTTGGTAGAGGCGTAAATGAAGAATACCTTGAAGAACAGATGGCAACTCTAGAGGGGGGTGAATAGAGTTTGTAGCGATAATAGCCAATTAAAAATTAAACTCTTTCACAAGCTAAAAGTAATCTGAGTAAATGCGGAAATAAATAAGGAACAAGAAAACATACGCAAACACAGCCGATTTTTAACCTGGTTTCCCTCGTGGAGGACTAGTCCTGGCCTGAGAACTCTAGCTTAGGATTAAATCCACTATTTGTGAAATAGTAGTTACACCCCGTGCCTTTTCTTCAGAAGAGCACGTCAACTTCTTACAAAGATCGCAGTAGCGATGCTTGAAATTTTTCAAGCGACTTCTTGAACTCTTGCACAAACTCATGACTAAAAAGTACTGAGTACTTGAGGCTTAGGGAGCTTGTGGCTAGTAGATGAAGAAGGGTATGGCTTGTATTGAGCTTTAGAGAGAAGAGAAGAGAAGATTGGATGATAGAAAATGAGAGAATTCATGGCCTATTTATAGGATATCAGGTAGGCAAAATTCGGCCAGAATTCTGGTTGGAATTTTCAAAAAATTGGCCGTTGGACAACTTGCAACCAGCCAACCCTAAAAATTAGGATGCTGATTTTCAGGAGGCAGAGTTCGGCCCGAACTCTGTGTGGAGGCATAGTTCGGCCCAAACTTTGTCTCCAGAGCACAGAATAGGTCATGGGTCAAATTGGCTGATTTTGGATATGTGTGGAGCTGTTGGATTTGGGTATGGTTATAGGCTAAGACTTAGATGCTCAGTACAGCTCAGTTTACATAGGACTAGACTCAATAAAATTGTAAAAGTACAGACTCAAAATAACTTGTATTGCAAATCCGAGCTATCGTCTGACTTGAACTGGAAGTAGTCTTCATGTGTCGTATTGAATTATCACAAGTATCATGTAGTTAATTCTATCAATATTTGGTTGACTGTGATTTTGTGTCAACAATCTCTCCCATATTGATAATTGACAAAATGATAGTTGTATATTCAATATTCATACCTAGACACACTATATGGCATAGCTCCCCCGTAATCAGTGCCGAGCTAGCAATAGCTCTCCCGTAAATATTGCTTTGAATCCTGTTGGCCTGATAAAAATATTCTTCCCAAAGCACAGATACAGATACAAAAAGAATACAGAATATACAAAATTTTCTCCTCCTTTTGGCATTTAGCAATAAACCATAAACAAATAAGAACTAGCAAGCACACCAAAAGGTAATAGAGAAGACTGCATAGATACTGATAAAACTACTGAATGTCTCAAAAGTCACACATAATAATAAGTCTAATACAACGAAAGTGCATAAAAGCAACTAAAATCCAAAGTGCATAAAAACATAAACTATGATCCTCAGTACCGGCAGCAAGTTGAAGTCCATATCCATCATCGAGCTCGTGAAGGCCCAGCATCATTGGATGGATCGGTGAATGAACGACGAGGGTCCACGAAGGCCGCATCTGGATCCAGGTAGCGAATAACCCAAGGGTCATCGATACGATACCCTTCACGACCAGGATCCCGCTCCATAGGGATAGACATGGAAGGATGGCGAGACATGGAGTACCGAATATTATGCAGTGAGTTGCTAATGGCACTCATCTACAAGGTAGTCCGATAATCAAGCTGATTCCAGCGATCATCCTCTAAGGTGAAACGATCGCGGAGCATAGTCTGGATGGACTCGAGAGTGGCAGGAGGAGGAGGAGGATCCTTTCCCAGAGGAGGGGCATCTGGCTCATCATCAGAATGCTCGGACACAACAGGTGAGCCAACTGCTGCCTGAAGTCTCCGTGCTTTAGAGAGGAAGACATGGGCAGGTAAGAACTGACACTCATCAAGAGGTATGCGAAAAGCACGAAATACCATAGGAAGATACAAAGCATAAACCAAGGATCTTGGTTTCTTCCTAGAATTAAATAAATATGTGTATCATCATGATTTAGGTTGCAGTAGAACATTTGAATAGCACTACGATATATGACCGAGTTGGTTGTGACAAGTTCGTCAAGGCAAAGATCATGAAAAAGTGCATCATATTGAGAGAAAATAGTAAAATTGATAGGATGTCCCGCAAACACCGGACGTGTCCGAAAGTCACTAAACCAGTCATTTGATGCGTCGAGTGAGACAAATATTCGGTCCTCAAATGTGTTTAGGTCAAGTGGATGAGGCGGGTTGAACAACGGATGGATAGGTGGTTGTTGTTCAACGGGCGATTCACCACGAGGAGGAGCATTCGAAGAGGACGCTCCCTCGGTTCGAAGTCTCTTCCCGCGATTGAACAATCGTGGAGCCATGAAAAATAATAAAGACAATAGAGAAAATTGAGATGGAGAGGAGTGTTGAGATATACCTCAATGTGATAAAGAACAATGAAGGAGAATGATGAGGGAAGCCTTCTCCTTGAGTTTGGAGAATAGATAAGCTCTAGGGAGGAAGAACTAGGGTTAGGGTTTGAGAAAAATATGTTTGGAGAAGTTGAAAAGGTGGCAATGGAGGAGGAGAAAGAGGAGAGCCCGAATATATGTGAAAGGGTTCCAATGGTCGGAACAAATATGGGCCATTGGATCAACTTATGATCAGCGGCTGAGACTGCTCCCGGTTCTGGAACAGTCAGGCCGAATTTGGCCCGAACTCTGGGTAGTGCAGAGTTCGGCCCGAATTCCGGATCCTGGGAACAAAACAGGAATCAGGCTGAAAAATGATTCTAAATTAAAAACAAATAATTAAGTGAGAGAGACCAAAGGAAAAGTACATATACAAGAAAAAAAATCTAAGCTGAAAAAGTTAAGAAAATTAATTTCGAAGCAAAGTGAAGTTGGAAACTCTGCATTTTAGCATGTGATAAATAAAATGAACCATGTAATAAATAAGGAATTATGCCATAATTCAATATTTTGAAACTCCATGGGTTAGCTGCAGGGGCCGGATCCCAGCTAGCGGTAGTCCTGAGGACTAGTGCACCGTATCGCTTAGGCTTTTACGCCTTGTTGTCAGAAGGACCCTTTCGGCTTGTACCCATAGCAATTTCATCATAAAAGAATCAAGACATACTCGTTATTTACGCAGGTTTATTTTAATTAATAATATCTTCGTCCAAAATTCCAAGTTCACGACAGAGAAAATTGAAGCGCTCTTCGGATAATGGTTTTGTAAAGAAAGCTGCTAGCTGATGATCAGTGTCAATAAATTCTAAATTAATGGTGCCATTTTGCTGATGATCACGCAAAAAGTTGTGACGTATTTCTATGTGTTTCGTGCGTGAGTGACATATGGGATTCTTAGTGAGATTTATAGTACTAGTGTTGTCACAAAAGATTGGAATATATATAAAAGATAAGTTGTAGTCTTCATGGGTTTGCTTCATCCATAGAATTTGTGCACAACAACGCCCAACTGTGATGTATTCAGCTTCTGTTGTGGATAGTGTGACAGAATTCTACTTTTTGCTAAACCAAGAAACTAAAGCCTTTCCTAATAAATAACACGTACCGCTCGTACTTTTACGGTCGACCTTGAAACCGGCGAAATTAGCATCAGAGTAACCGATGAGGTCAAATGATGTTGACTTGGGATACCATAGGCCCACTATAATCGTACCCTTAAGGTATCGAAAGATACACTTAACAGCAGTCATGTGTGATTCCTTAGGATTTGCTTGATATCTAGCACACAGGCAAACGCTGAATATAATATCAGGGCGACTAGCAGTTAAATAGAGTAGACTGCCTATCATACCTCGATACTTACGTTGATCTACGGGTTTGCCGCTTTCATCTGGTTTTAGTTTAGTTGTAGTAGCCATTGGAGTGCTGATTGGTTTGACGTTATCAAGTTCGAATTTCTTCAGCATGTCCTTTGTATACTTTGACTGACAGATGAAAGTTCCACTTGACATTTGTTTGACTTGCAGTCCAAGAAAGTAGTTGAGCTCTCCCACCATGCTCATCTCAAACTCGGTCTGCATACACTTGACAAAATCTTGACAGAGGGTTTCATCAGTAGAACCAAATATAATATCATCTACGTATATTTGCACTAAGAGAATAGTGTCTTTAAAAGATTTTATGAAAAGTGTGGTGTCAATTTTCCCTTTTGAAAAACCTTTCTCAAGCAAGAAATTGCTAAGCCGTTCATACCAAGCTCTAAGGGCTTGTTTGAGGCCATATAGCACTTTCTTTAGCTTGAAAACATGGTCGGAAAATTTATGATTTTCAAAACCAGGGGTTGTTTTACATAAACTTCCTCCTTAATAAATCCATTCAAGAAAGCACTTTTAACATCTATTTGAAATAATTTGAAATTTTGAAAATTTACAAATGCACAAAGCATCCGAATGGATTCCAATCTTACAACAGGAGCATACGTCTCATCGTAGTCGATACCTTCCTTTTGGTTGTATCTTTGGGCTACTAGACGAGCTTTGTTGTGTGTAACTGAACCATCTTTATTTACTTTGTTTCTAAAAACCCATTTAGTACCAATAATCGAGTGATTTGCCGGTCTAGGAACGAGTTCCCATACTTGGCTCCTCTCAAATTGGTTGAGTTCCTCTTACATAGCAGAAATCCAAAATTCATCATTAAAAGCTTCTAAAATATTTTTTGGCTCAATTTGTAAAATGAAGGCAGTGCTAGCAATGGAGTCTCCTAATGATGATCTAGTAGTTACTCCACGTGAAACCTCACCTATTACCAAATTTTTTGGATGTGACGGCTTAAAAGAGAATTTCTTAGGCAAGCCCTCCAGAGAATTGGTTTCGGTGGTGGTATTCATTGGAGTAGAAGTTGATGGCTCAACATTATCATCAAGAGTAGCTGCTGCACTGTTATCTTCATCAAAATTCATATTGGTAGAGTACTCTTCCATAATTAATGAGCGTTTGTTAAAAAATCTATATCCCTTGCTCTTGGCAACATAGCCAAGGAAAATACCATTGTCAGCTTTGGCATCAAATTTGCCTAAGTTGTCTTTGGTGTTAAGGATAAAACATCTACAACCAAAAACTCTAAAATAAGAAACATTTGGGGCTCTTCCAAACCAAAGCTCATAGGATGTTTTCTTCGTAATAGGACGAATAAGCACCCTATTTAAAATGTGGCATGCTGTACTGACAGCTCCAGCCCAAAATTATTTCGGAAGTAAAAACATGTTCAACATGACTCTAGCCATATCGCCAAGAGTCCTATTCTTTCGCTCCACAATACCATTTTGTTGAGGAGTTCTTGGACAAGAAAACTCATGATCAAAACTATTATAATCATAAAACTTTTCAAAATCAGTATTTTTGAATTCGCCTCCATGATCACTTCGGATTCGAGTAATCATGTAGCCTTTTTCGTTTTGAACTTTCTTAACAAAAATCTTGAAAACTGAAATAGCATCGCTTTTATTTGTAAGAAATAAAACCCATGTAAATCTAGAAAAGTCATCAATAATAACAAAAGCATAGAGTTTACCACCGAGACTGGCTACTCTACTAGGGCCAAATAAATCCATATGAAGAAGTTGCAAAGGTCTAGTAGTACTTATAGAGTTTATGGAATGAAATGAGGACTTAGTTGCCTTATTCAATTCACATTCGGTACATACAGTGTCCTTTTTGAATGTGATGTCGGACAAGCCTCTAACTAGCTTCTTAGTCGATAGCCTGGATATATTATCCATGTTGGCATGACCAAGACGCTGGTGCCACAGTAATCTTTCATCCTTATGAGTATATAGGCATCTACCTGCATTGTTAGTATCTCTAGACAGATATAAAATATAAATATTATCCTCTCTTACCCCTTCAAAAGCAATGTCTCCTGTTGAGCTATCATAAATAAAGGATTTGTTTTGTCCAAAGTTAATATCATATCCATGGTCAGCAAGATGACTAATGCTGAGCAGGTTATGCTTTAACTCGGTCACTAGGCAGACATCCTTTATTACGGGAGAGGGAGGATGACCAATAATACCATTACCTATAATATACCCTTTTAGGTTATTACCGAATGATACATATCCTTCTCTCTTCATCGATAGTGATGCGAAAAGATTTGCGTCTTCCGTCATGTGCCGCGAGCATCCACTATCGAGAATCCACTTACTCTTAGTTGAGGAGGGAAGGTCCACCTACATCAAGAGTAGATGTGACCTTTGGTACCCAAGTTCTTGAGGGTCATGAAAAGTTAGTTTTCGGAAACCATGCATATATCTTTCTATCTACTAATCTTCTAATTCTACATTATGGTGAAATGTGTCCATGTAATCCATAATAAGTACATATAGCATTCCTATTTATGTTAGGAGCATGCAGATGATGTCTATGAGTAGAGTGATATGGAGTAGCATGATGATATGTAGAGTTAGCATGGTGATGATGTCTATATGTAGAGTGATGTGGAGCAGTATGGTGATAATGTCTATATGGAATAGCATGGTGATGATGTATATATGTAGAGTGATGGTAATTTTGTGCAACATAGTGATGATTGTATCTATGTGTAGCATGATGATTCTGTGACATATGAGAATTATTTCTACGTGCATGTGGTTTGTGTGCTTTATGAAAGTGTGTGTATATGTAAGCATGATTACGTGATGCAGGTGGATGACGTGGTTGACTAGTATGAGTAGTGTCATGCTTTGTGTGTGTCTCATATGATTGGGTTTGAGGTTGAGCAACCTGTTTTCCCAATTTAGTCTCTAATTTCTTAGAGATAGCCTGCAGTTCAGTAACCTTAACATTCAAACCATATATCTTAGTAATAGAAATCTTGTGTCTACTCTTTTCTTCTGCAAGCTCCGTATTGAGTGCTGTAATTTCTTGTGTTTGTTGTTCAATGCGTGCTTCGACATCATGTAAGCTTATTTTAAGCTTAGATACCTCATTTGTGACATCCGCGGGTGAAGTGTCTCTAATGTTATCCAGTAGTAAAGAAAGTCTTTGAATTTCGACTTCATGACTTTTGATCTTTTCCTTGGCATGTTTACATTTACCAATGACCTTTTTGTGCTCATCAAGTAAATCGGTGAAAGCATCGCCAAGTTCATCAAAAGTGAAATCATCAAGAGTTTCGTTTGATACCTTGTCGGACGTTGCCATTAGGCACATGTTTGCAGCGTCTTGAGGAGAGTCCTTTTCTTCCTCGGAGTCACTAGCTTCGCTTTTATGCCAAATGCTTGTGTTGGCATATTTCTTTAAGGAAGCCTTCTTGTATTGTTTCTCATAGCGGTTGTTCTTCTTTAAGAATGGACAATCTTTTCGGACGTGTCCCGTCTTCTTGCAACCGTAGCATGTTGGCTCTTCTTCATCATCTTCTTGTGGTTCCTTCTTTCTTCGGTTAAAGCGAAGGAATTTCTTGAAGTTGCGGATAAGGAGAGCTTGATCATCACCTTCCGAGTTATCGTCATCTGTCTCTTCGGAGTGAGTCCTTCGTCGGTAAGATTTGAGGGCGATCTCCTTAGCCTTAGAAGCAGGCTCTTCGAAGTCCTTGAGGTCAAGCTCATGAGTCATCAGCTTTCCCATCAAGGTCTCCATGGACATGGTTGTGAGATTATTTTCTCTATGATGGCTGTCACCTTAGGGTTCCAAATCTTTGGTAGCCCCCTAAGTAGCTTACGAATCTTCTCGTGATTTGAATATTGTTTGCCGAGCGAAGATAGGGGATTAATGATGTCGAGGAATCTTGTGAACATTTGCGTGATCGTCTCATTTGGCTTCATCTTGAAAGCCTCATATTCTTGAGTGAGACGGCTTATCTTCGATTCCTTGACTTGGGTGGTTCCTTCATGCATCATTTCTAGAAGTCTCCATACTTCGTGAGAGGTGGTACATGTGGAGACCCTATTAAACTCATTTCTGTCTATAGCACAGAATAAAGCATTAATAGCTCTCGCGTTGAGACTTGCCTGTTTCTTCTCCTCGTCAGAATATTTGTCATGTGGTTTCTCAATGAGATCACCATTGACAACTATCCTGGCGGGCTTTTTGTAACCATCGGTGACGATGGTCTACATGTCGAAGTATAGCGACTTGAAATAAAAGCTCATCCTTGTTTTCCAATAGGTGTAGTTAGTTCCATCAAATAGGGGAGGCCTATGAGTGGACTGCCCTTCACCGTGATTGGAAATCAAGGATTGTGTGGTTGCCATGGATCAGCTCTAGGATGTTAGTCCTTGTTGAGAGAACAGAGCTCTGATACTAATTGAAGAACAGATGGCAACTCTAGAGGGGGGTGAATAGAGTTTGTAGCGATAACAGCCAATTAAAAATTAAACTCTTTCACAAGCTAAAAGTAATCAGAGTAAATACGGAAATAAATAAGGAGCAAGAAAACATACGCAAATACAGCCGATTTTTAACCTGGTTTTCCTCGTGGAGGACTAGTCCAGGCCTGAGAATTCTAGCTCAGGATTAAATCCACTATTTGTGAAATAGTAGTTATACCCCGTGCCTTTTTTTCAGTAGAGCACGTCAACTTCTTATAAAGATCGCAGTGGCAATGCTTGGAATTTTCTAAGCGACTTCTTGAACTCTTGCACAAACTTCTGACTGAAAAGTACTGAGCACTTGAGGCTTAGGAAGCTTGTGGCTAGTAGATGAAGACGGGTATGGCTTGTATTGAGCTTTAGAGAGAAGAGAAGAGAAGATTGGATGATAGTAAATGAGAGAATTCATGGCCTATTTATAGGATATCAGGTAGGCAGAATTCGGCCAGAATTCTAGTTAGAATTTTCAAAAAATTGGCCGTTGGACAACTTGCAACTAGCCAACCCTAAAAATTAGGGTGCTGATTTTTAGGAGGCAGAGTTCGGCCCGAACTCTGTGTAGAGGCAGAGTTCGGCCCGAACTCTGTCTCCAGAGCACAGAATGGGTCATGGGTCCAATTGGCTGATTTTGGATATGTGTGGAGCTATTGGATTTGGGTATGGTTATAGGTTAAGACTCAGATGCTCAGTACAGCTCAGTTTACATAGGTCTAGACTCAATAAAATTATAAAAGTACAGTCTCAAAATAACTTGCATTGCAAATCCGAGCTGTCGTCTGACTTGAACTGGAAGTAGTCTTCATGTGTCGTATTGAATTATCCCAAGTATCCTGTAGTCAATTCTATCAATATTTGGTTGACTGTGATTTTGTGTCAACATACCTTATCTTGTAGAAATGACCTAAAATTTGGATTTCTTTTTAATTACCTCCTCCATGTTATTGTATACCAAGTATGATTTCAATGTTAGTTTCCTTCAATCGTTCGCGACCCCCTACCGTAGATTCAATTTCGAGGACAAAACTTTTATAAGATCGGTAGGATGTAAACCCCCTAATTTTTTTAAAATTGTAATTCTTTAGTATTTTATAGCCTTGTAATTAATTTTATGATTTTTTGTGATTTTTAAAAACTAGCAAGTAAAAATGCTACATATAGATATGGTAAATTTATTTTGTACAAGGTATCACTAAAATGCCTTCTAATATATTTTTATGATATTTTAGAATTTTACTACTATTTTAAATTAGAAAGAGTTAAATAATTGGTACATATAAATGTTAGTATGTATTTTTTGAAATTTGACCATACTAAAATCCTTATGAATACAAATCAATGATTTTCATAAATACTATCTTGTACCAAATATTTTAAGAAATTTTTGCATGGTTTTTATAAATTTATTGGAATTTATTATGTATTATATACATTAAAATCCTTGTTCAATATATATATATATATATATATATATATATATATATATATATATATATATATATATTTTATATATAATATATATATATATATATATATATATATATATATATATTTGGAATTTCTTCTTCTTAAATATATATATTTGGAATTTCTTCTTCTTAAATACTTAAAAAAGAGAGAGTGATAAGATTAGACCCTCGCGAGATATTGAATTCAATATCTCGCGAGAATCAAATCTAAATATACCCCGCTGTCCAACCCCAAAAATCGAGCAAAATATCTATATATGTATCGAGAGAGAGAAGAAGGAGGATTCACAAAAAACCCTAACCCCACCTGACGACCACCCCCAGGACCTTTCTAGCCTCCTAGGCGGCCACCCGGATGACTTCGCGCTACCGAGAACCGCCGACCATCGCCGTAGGTCGTGCGGCACTGTGCACAGCAAGGCGAAGCAACAACAGCAGCAGTTGCAACTATGCAACTTCGCATGGTAATTCTCGTCTACTCGATCAATTATTCTTTGTACCGTTTTCCCTAGTATGAAGACTATATATACACCTTTAATTCCCTTCCAACACTTCGTAATTAGATGCACCCTGTTGTCCGATAAATCGACGCAAAGTCGATGACGAAACTGTTTAGAAAACAGTTTCGAAACAGCCTATGTAACCCTGTTTACAGACCAATTTATTTTTAACCTGTTAATGATATTGGGAAACCCTTTGAACAATGTTATAGACTATAAGTATGACTCTAAAACCCATCTTATAGATCATAATTTCATTTAGCATGTACAAAGATATTTAATTTCGAAATTCAGCAAAAATAGTTTTCAAAAACAGTAAAAATTAGAAAATCTTTCTGATACGACGTGCGCTCCGACAAACCGGGCGACGTGGTCGCGAACTGAAAGCATCGAAAGGTGCGTATCGACTTCGGGACGTGTGGGCTTTGACGAAATCCAAATTGGTCGCATGTGCGCGAAGAATTTGATGCGTATCCGTCAAAATTCACCGTATCGGCCCTTTTGCAAAAATTTTAATTACTTTATGCACGTTCGTCGTATTGAGACGAAACTTGCGCCATCAGAACTGTATCATTTTTTGGTCCTGTATGCCAAGTTTGGTCTGATTTTGAGAAGGTCGATCGGAACGCCTATTTGGCGGGCCTGTGACCTGCTCCAACGGACGAAATTGTGCACGGCTCATCAGAATCCAAAATTGGACATACTGTTGGGTTCGCCTTCTCAAATCGGACCTATAGACATGTAGTTTGACGACTTTAGAGACCGTAGGTTCTGGCACGTGTTTCGGTGCAAAATAGGTTCAACGACTGACATTATTTTGACCTAAAATTACGATTTTACCCCTATTCCAGAATTGGACTTTTGGACATGCGTTTCCTAGACATATCTTTTATTCCAAACACGTTCGTGGTGTTTATTTCAGCATCCGAGGATGTATGCAGGATTTGGCTTTTATCGCTTTACTATTCTGATGGTTCGAGCTATTGGACGTCGCCCTTTTGCACACAAACCTCAGACAAGGTACCTTGTCATATTTACTACTTATATTTAGTCTGCATTTGGTTAATGCATATCACTGTTTACTTATTTCCAGTTCTTGTAGATGTACCATTATTACAGTTCCTGATTTATTGCCTGATCAGTGATATTAGCTTTACTTTACTTTACTTATTATCCTTTGATTGTATATGGAACTAGAGTTAAGGGACTACCATTTGTTGTGTATATCATGAACCTTGACACAGTTGTACCACGAGATATATGTGAGATGAGTAGCATATAGAGGTACTTGCGTGTTGGCTGATTACCCGTGCGTATGCGTTAGGTCTAGCATCTAATAGAGGCATGTTAGGAGACTTAGCAGTTAGTAGAGGTACATGATCGCAGATGCGACTTTGATAGGTGCATCGGGTGGGGAGAAGATTTTCTTGTCGTATGGGCTTCTATTACACATTCTCTTGTAACCCGAAAGTTCCGCTGGAGATACGGGTATGCTTACCCCCTCAGGTTGGCCACTGACATTTTTGAACGTTATGCGCTTGGGGTAAGATGATCCTCTTAGGTTGGCCATTGTCATTTTTGAACGTCATGCGCTTAGGTCACTGGTGCCCATGTGGGGACTATACCAGATCCTATTTACAACCAGGGCTTACGCGACGAAAGGTTTGTTCTCAACTGCATAAACACTTTAGATGGTTAGGTAACCCTAGTCAATGTCATGTCACCCCCGTTCCATTAGTAGCTTGGGACAATGTCGCATCGTGAAATAATGTTCTACCCTTTGTCCTTGTTTGGTTGTAGGGGTAGTCCATTGTTTCGATGATGAGGTATTAGATCTTCTTACGATTGGGACTATTTTACTTTACTTGTGATTTATGACATATTATATATATTTAGTTTTATGGCATGTTCTTTATGTATCTTGTTACGTCCCTCTGAGAACCTGGTAAATTCTCCAGGTGTGTGTGCCTTAGTTTCGCAGGTGCTCTAGCCAAGGCCATGTTTTACTCTCTTCCTCCGAGGTGATTGCACTTGGATCGCCTTCACGTCGCTCGACAAATTCATTGTTTTGTATTCTTCTCTTTTTAGTTAGTAGTAAATTTGTCTCCGCACAACGATTTGTAAATGACAATTCATGAGTTTATTATAAATTCGGTCTTCTTTATTTGTGGATGAGATTAGTATTGTGGTTTACTGTATTTTACAGCTTTTGTATACATACGATGGTTCCATACATTAGAGTATACTTCGTATGTATGCAGCTGGCATGACGACGTACTTAGTCCTAAGTATTTTGGGACTAGGGCGTTACACAACTACATACTGGTTACAATCATCCAATGCTCCTTCGGTAAATCTACTGCCTCAAACCGTTGCTGGATGTTGGTGAGCCATTCGTGAACTTTCATGGACCCTTTTTTGCCCGAGAATTTGGTTGGCTTCAATTGATAAAAACTTACAAGTATCCATGTCGATGGCTGATGAGCTGGTGGAGTCGCCCTCTCCAAAGGTGCTACAATGTAATCCTCTATGTTCTCCGTCTGTCTCAGTTGTTGTTCTTATATCATCACATAGAAGGTCAGGAATAACTGTTGGGGGTACATAGGCTGTCCGAGGTAAGCAAATGGCATTGTTGTCATCAGTACGATATCCTATCTCTCTTGATGGGTACGAAGTAGCTGGATTGTTTGGTTGGGTAAAAAAACCACTAACCGGTGGTGGGGTCATGTCGACGTGAGTCACTATCGCAGGATTCTCGCTGTCGACTTGTGGGCCTATTACACTACACGTAAACAAAACGAATAAGCTAGGAACAAATAATACCCAGCAGGATGAATGCCAAAGAATAAATTCAAAATCGACATAAAAATCAAGGACGTGCAACGAATGTAGATGAGATCCTATGGATCTTTTCTATTCTAATTGTAGGCTCACGTCAGTATAGTAACGTAACTGAAGTGATTTAACGTAGACCTGCATGGGCCACCACAAAAACATATAATGACCCACTCCTAAAATACATAGGACCATGTATACGAAGACATGCCAGCAGCACGGGCCTCTTCTGACCTATCTCTTTCTGGTGAACTCGCTCCAAGCGTCGTGCCGCTGTAAGAAGTCCTGAGCATGTAGGGTATGGCGGCTCCGATAAGTTCATGTAATCTATAAATCAATATGTCATAGAATTTCTCCGCCTTTTTCTCCTCTGTCTGGATCAGTGTAGGCCTGAAGTAGTTTAGTCATAGGAACTCGGCATTGTATTTTTCTACCGTCATGTTGCCTTGGACAAGGTGAAGAAACTGGTTTCGAAGCTCCTCTCTGAATGTAGCCAGGATGTACATCTTCAGAAGAGTTTGGAGAACTCTTCCCAAGTGACATTATCCGTGCCAAGCCGTCTTTCTTTTGTGAGCCACCAGTGGTGTAAGATGCTGGCCAGCTACAACATAACGACAATCATCTAATTCTCATATGGTAAATCTGCTACCTCCAACTGGTGGTGGATATTGGTGAGCCACTCGTAAACTTCCATGGGTCCCTCATTGCAGAAAATTTGGTTGGCTTCATCTCGCAAAAATCTGTAAGTGTCCACGTTGATGGCTGACGAGCTGGTGGGGTCATCCTCTCCAAAGCTGCTATAATATGATCCTTTAGTTCTCCATTTGTCTCTGATGTTACTCTTGCATCATCACATAGAATGTCAGGAACAACTGTTGCGGGTCCATAGGATGTCCAAGGTAAGCAAATGGCATCGGTGGCATCGGTGCGATATCCTCTCTCCTGAACCTCGATGGGTACGAAGCACCTGGATTGTCTGGTTGGGTAGAAGAACCTCTAGCAGGTGGTGGAGTTGTGTCCACATGAGTCACTACTGCGTTATGCGGAGTAATCGCAGGATTCTCGTTGCCGGCTTGCGGGTCCATTGTACTGCACGTAAACAGAACATATAAGCCACTACCAAAATAAGTGGTTTTAGCGACGCCCAAAAACGTCGGAAAAACAACAAAATCCGTCGCTAATATGTATCACCGACGTATTTACCGACGTTTAGGTTTTGTCGCCGTTTCCTTAGTCGCTGATTACAAAAACGTCGCTGAACGTCGCAATTACCGACATTCAGCGACGTAATAGTACGTCGGTGAGTTATCGACGTTTATCGTCGTTCCGTCGGTATATTAGCGACGTATATGTAGTCGCTACACGTCGGTAAAGACCTGGAATAGTTACCGACGTCTACCGTCGTTTCGTCGGTAATATAGCGACGTGAATGTTGTCGCTAGACGTCGGTAAAGGTCCTGTACATTTTTGCAGCTAGTGTCGGTAAACGTCGGTAAATACGTCGGAGAGCTGTACTTTTTTGCAGTTAGTCGTCGGTAAATGTCGGTAAAACGTCGGAAAAATATATTATTTGCAGCTTGTCGTCGGTAAACGTCGGAAAAAGACGTCGCTAAACGTCAGTAAGCGTCGCTAAACGTCGCTAAAGTTGTAAAAAAAATAAAAAAAATAAAACACAGATTCTATATTACCACTCACAATTCTATAAAACACATATAGGTACACATTCAAATCCCCACTCACAATTCCAAATCACAGCGCATTCAAACCCCCACTCACAATTCCAAATCACAGATAGCTTTAATCTAAGTTAATTAACATCCAATCCAAACACAATTAACATTTATCGACGAAGGAATTAACATCCAATCCAAACAAGTCACAAGTCAATTCGATACAAACACAACTAACATCCAATACAAACATCCAATCATAAGTCACAAACATAAGATGATACAAACACAAACAAAAGTCCTAACTAGGACTACTAGTGATCTGGTGCAGGAGGGGCACCGCCGCGACGAAGGCGTAAAAACTCCTCATACTCCGCAAGTGAAATCGATACAGATAGAGCGCCAGGCTGTGACGTCGGTGGAGTCGGCGTCGAAGAAGAAGACGGTAGAGGCGGCGGAGTCGACGACGATGAAGGCGCACCCAGAGTACCAGCATGCTCCAACGCTGTAAGTCGCTGGTTGTATGAATCCATGATAGATAACATTCTACCACTGCTCTGGACCATCGAATCCTGCGCCAATCTCACCGTCTCGGCCATGGTCACCTGTCCTGTCTGCAACTCCGTCAATCATCTTCAGAATAATCATCTTGTTCGTCTTCCTCGACCTCATCTTCCTCTTCCTCCTCATCTTCACTTTCGTCTTCACCTTCGTCGGCTTCGTCTTCCTCTTTGGATAATTCTACATCTTCTACATTATGTGTCGTGTAATGCGTAACTTCCGTGGAGTCTACATCGACAATATTGGTTACAGGAGGTAGCTCGTCCTCCTGGTAAGCTTTTTCATCAACATCAAAAGTATCTCTAGCTTTAGTCTTGCATACTGCCCACCAGTCAGACTTCGTTGCTCCCCGTCTCGGATAAGCTGTGAAATACACGAGCTGAGCCTGAGTTGCTAGGACAAACGGTTCGTAGCCTTGATATCTACGCTTGTAGTTTATATCCACAAGACCATGCTTGTCAATTTTCCAGCCTTGATTTTCAATCGGATCGAACCATTCACACTTGAACAACACGATCTTTGCAGGTTCTCTGCCATAATTATATGACAACTCCACAATCTCTCGCAAGATGCCAAAGAAATCATTTCCTGGATCGACGTCTTTGTAGTTCGAAGACTTGATACACAAACAACTGTTCTTCGTGGAATCAAGATCCAGGAAGCTGTCTCTGATCGGAGCATTTATCGACTTGAACCGAAAGCCATTGACACAATAACTTGGCCATGTTTTAACAAAAGTAATTGGTCCCTTGGCAAGAGTTCTAATTAATTCAATCTCGGGTGAAATTAGACGATCGACCTGAATATCAAAGAAGAGATAATAAGTTATTTATTGCGCAGTTGCATTAGAAGAGGCCAGTAAATATTACCGAACTGCTTACATATTCGCTCAACCAAGAAGGAAAATGACGTCTTATTTCTTGTTCTAATGCTTCGTCTGTTAGGTAGGGTCTAACCAGCCTCAACTCATCATTATATGTGCTGGAAAACAACGAAGCATTAGAACGATTAGTACAATAATATTAGCTTATACTATTACATTGAGATGACGTAAACTCATCATTCCTTACTTACCCCTCTAGCTTCTCCACTTCATCCTCGTCGCAATTGAGTAATACATACAACTGAGCAGCCCTTAGCTCTTCGTCATTCAAATATCTCTTCTTCATTTTCCCCGAAGGCTTTCCGGACGCATTGAATACTTTCAGTATTCCATCATTAAATTCTTGATATCCGTCGTCGTTTCTCGGAGCCCTCGTTCTATTCGTAGCAACATGAGGTTTGAAATAGGAGGAGCAGAAATTTGTAATCTCCTCGAGAATATAGGCTTCACAAATAGAACCCTCGACCCGAGCCTTATTTTTTACCTTTCTTTTTAGGTGATTCAAATGTCGCTCGAACGGGTACATCCATCGATATTCGACGGGTCCACCAACACGTGCCTCGTAGGAAAGATGAATCGGCAAATGCTCCATAGAGTCGAAGAATCCAGGAGGAAACACCCTCTCTAGCTTGCACAGTGTTACCGCAATGTCCTTCTCTTGCTTTTCTAGACGATCAACGAGCAATTTCTTAGAACAAAGGTCCCTGAAGAATATGCTAAGCTCCGTCAATGGATCCCAAACTGCCTGCGGTAAGAATTCCCGAAATGCAATCGGAATTAACCGCTCCATGAATACGTGACAATCATGGCTCTTCATACCTGTCAGTTTGTTCTCCTTGAGGTCGACGCATCTTCTCAAGTTTGAAACATACCCATCTGGAAATTTCAGACCTTGAATCCACCTACAAAGCCTCACTTTATCCTCCTTCTCTAGTGAGAAAATTGCCTTAGGCTGCTTCAACTTCCCATTCCCGTCCTCTATCAAATGCAATGCAGGACGTCTACATATTTCTTTCAAGTCCAATCTAGCCTTAGGATTGTCTTTCGTCTTCCCCTTTACGTCCATTACAGTATTAATTATGTTGTCAAACACATTCTTCTCAATATGCATGACATCAAGGTTATGTCTAATCAGATTGGTGCTCCAGTATGGCAGATCCCAGAATATACTCCTCTTCGTCCAGTTATGAGTGCGACCAAATCCGTCACACTTGTAGCCCGTAGCAGGCTGCTCAATAGCACTTGGTAAATCTCTAACCTCCTCCCATATCGTGGCTCCGCACCACCTTGTCGGTGGATCACCCTTCTCCACAACGCCAGCACGAAAAGCATTCTTGTTCCTCCGGTACGGATGATCCTTCGGCAGGAATTGTCGATGACAATCGAAGAAGCACGGTTTGCCTCCGTGTTTCAAACGGAAAGCCTTAGTGTCGTCCATGCAACACGGACATGAAAGACGACCATGCGTGCTCCATCCAGATAACATTCCATAGGCCGGAAAGTCGTTGATGGTCCACATAAGTGCTGCCCGCATCTGGAAATTTTGTTTTCTAGATACATCGTACGTGTTGGAACCTACTTCCCACAGCTGATTCAACTCATCAATCAATGGCTGTAAATAAACATCGATGTTCCTTTTCGGATTGTTCGGACCTGGGATAATAACGGTGAGGAACATATATGGAGTCTTCATGCACATCCAAGGCGGTAGATTATACGGGGTGACGATCACAGGCCAACACGAATACTGGGATCCCGAAAGTCCGAATGGGGTAAAACCGTCAGAGCAGAGACCCAATCTAACATTACGCGGATCAGAAGCAAAATCTGGATACTCTCGATCAAAGTGCTTCCATGCTTCTCCATCAGATGGGTGATCCAACACTCCTTCGGTATGTTCCCGCTTATGCCAACTCATGTTTTCTGCAGTTTCCTTCACCATAAACAACCGCTGCAAACGCGGCGTCAACGGCAAGTAGTGCATCGAAGAGGTAGGCTTCCTGGCACCGACAGACTTTCCTCTACCACAGGCCTTGTAGCGATCGACACCACAAAATCTGCAGGCGTTTTCATCCTTGTCGTCTTTGTAGTACAACATGCACCCGTTGCGACAGGCATCGATTTTTTCATATCCCATCCAGAGCGATCTAACCATCCTCTTAGACCAGTAGAAGTCTTTAGGCAACTTCGCACCCTCAGGCAATATTTCTATAAGCAACTCCATAATACGGTTGTAGCAATCTTGCGACATGTTAAAATCGGACTTGATGCTCAACAATCTTGTAACCACCTCCAACGGTGAATGATCCTCACAACCAGGATATAATGGAGTCCTTGCATTCTCCAGCAACTCCATGAACTGTGCAGCATCGGGGTTCGGTGCCTCCTCAGGTGCATCATGATCATCCGGATCGAAACTAGGCCCGGCCGCGTCAAAAATCATGTTCACCAACCCATCGTCGTAAGGAGCGTTGTTGTGGACATCCACATAAGGCTCGTACTCCGATGCTAAAGACACAAGTTCTCCGTGCTCGCTCCACTGATAGTAATTCGGCGTGAAACCCTTCGAGTACAAATGATACGTGACATCCACTTCTGGATGATATTTCAAGTTGCGACATCTCACACACGGACACTTAATTTTGGTACCGTCCATGTACTGAGGGAACGCCTTGGCAAACTGCAGGAACTGGTGTACACCCTCTATGAATTCATCCCGCACACTGCACATGTCATCAGGATGACGGTTGTACATCCAAGTACGATTCCGCAGATAGTAATTCAGCTCCATAATTCTGTAAGATAGATACATCAAGGTAGTGAAAATCTGTATCGTAAGACAAACTAAACATAATTAGTATATAATCATGTAACTGGTGGATCCGCTAGCTAGTAAGCCGGATGTACTTAATATCAGAGAGTATCAGATTAGTATTAGTATATAGGTTAGGTAGACCGTATCAGAGAGTATCAGATTAGTATCAGAAGAAGGGAGGAGCAGATGGGTCCAGAGCCATGGTGGAGAAGGAGAAGTAACATGAGAGCAGTTTCCGCCGTAACATCTCCTGGCTCTGCTGGCAACTGAAGTCCAGATGCTACAAAGGACGATCCTTCGCTGAAATTAACTACAACACCCATCAGTTCAAGTTCATTCCTAGATGAGTATATTCCAATGCCATAGAGGAAGGTCAACAAACTGATGGCTTCTATGGCATTGGAATCTACTCATATAGGAATGAACTTGAACTGATGGGTGTTGTAGTCGATTTCAGCGAAGGATCGTCCTTTGTAGCATCTGGACTTCAGTTGCCAGCAGAGCCACAGGAGATGTTACGGCAGAAACTGCTCTCATGTTACTTCTCCTCCTCCACCATGGCTCTGGACCCATCTGCTCCTCCCTTCTTCCCTTCTTCTCATTCGACTATCTCGGCCTCCTATTCGGCCTACTATTCTGATACCGATACTTTGAACCTTGATCTTAACACAAACCTATATACTGATCGATACTAATCTGCTACGCCCGATACTAAGTATATACGGTCGATACTGATAGCGATAGTCCGATACCGATAGCGATAGTCCGATACCGATAGTTCGATCGATACCGATAGTTCGATACCGATAGCGATAGTCCGATACCGATAGCGATAGTTCGATACCGATAGCGATAGTCCGATACAGATACACATGGACCTACATATATATATATCACTAGTAGCCATACTCCTCTACATACTACTCTACACTAGGATCTAGTAACCATATACTAAGTCAAAATCTAGGGTTTGACTGAATATGGGTTAACTTTCTGGTCAAACTAAGTCAAAATCTAGGTTTAATAGGGTGTGTGGGTGTTCACCATGTCAAAGTTCAGTCCATCTCTGGTGGACTCAAAAATGTACAGCAGGTGAGGAGAGTGTTAACCCCAGGTTTAGACATCTAACCCAAGTCAGTCTAATGAGATTCAATCTCAGATTTAACAAGTGTTTTCAAATTTACGAGAGGAAAAAGGTAAAAGAAGAAGAGTTCATACATTCATTTCCAAGTTTAACAGTTCATATAAATCTCAAGTTATATGCATGAAGGAAAGGAAAATCAAGTTCAGTCATGTATGCATTCTCAGGTTTCATGTTCAGTTAATCTCAGGTTAATGTTCAAAAACAATCTTAGTTATACATTACATCTCAAGTTCATCTCATTTCTCAGTTATTGCATATATTCATATCATGACAGTTTTGAACATGTAAGATATGAAATAAACTTAACATCTACATAACTGTGAACAATATCTAAACAAACTAAAATCCACAAATCAATCCCAGTATTAACATTACATCACAGTCTATATTTATCATTTAATTTCAATATTAATATAAAACTTACAGTTCAGTTGAGTAGCATAACCCATGTAATGCAAACCCAAATTGAACCCCAAAATACAAACCCATGTAATGCAAACCCAAGTTGAGTAGCATAACCCATGTAATCATATAACCACATCATTTAGTGAACCATACATTACATTAATTAACCAATTTATTATCCTATTAATCTCTGAAAATTCCCAGAACAGTGTAGGTATCATAGTTATGTAGGGAAACCCCAAACCATCAGTCCCACATGCCCCATCCGAAACCCCAAACCTAGTTTACATCTTCTTTCCCAATTTTAAAGGACTACGCCATCTCCAATGGGGGTTTACATTGATCAGAATAATATGCAAAAAAGAAAAAAAAGTAATAAAAATGGCGTTAGGGTTAGGGTTTACCAAATTGACGAGGGGAAGAGGGGGTCGACGGTCTCCGGAGGACGGGGTCGGTGCTCGCGGCGGTCACGAAGGTCGGGGAGAGGAGAGGGGGTCGGTGCTCGCGGCGGCCACCGACGGTCGGCCGGGGAGCTGATGGGGGGGAGGGGGAGGGTTGGGGAGAGGAGAGGGGTCGCCGAGGTCGGTGGGGGTCGCCGAGGGCGCGGTCGGACGGGGGTCAACGGGGTGGGGGAAGCCGGCTCGGGGTCGGGGGGGAAGGAAAATATTGGGGGGAAATAATGGGGGGAATGAAAACTCGAACCTGACCTATATTCACACTTTAGCGACGTCATATAAGAACGTCGGTACACGTCGCTAATATCATTGATATTAGCGATGAAGTAATAAATACGTCAAAAAACGTCGCTAATATCACTAATATTAGCGACGTTTACCGACTTATACGCGACGTGAGCTCTTTAAAACGCAAACGTAGTTTAAATACGTCGCAGAACGTCGCTGTCAGTCGCTAATAGTGACGTCTTGCGACGTTATAAAGAAACGTCGCTAAATTATTATTTTCCTGCGACGTTTTCTTAAAACGTCGCTAATTACGTCGATAATATGACTTATTTTGGTAGTGAGCTAAGAACATATGATATCAAGCAAGATACATGTCAAGGAATAAATTCAAAATTAATGTAGAGATGAAGAACGTACAACGAATGTGGATGAGATCCTATGGGTCTTTCCTATTCTAATTGCAGGCTCACGTTGGTACAATAACGTAACTGAAGTAATTTAACGTAGACCTGCTTGGGCCACCACAAAAATATGTAACGATCCAGTCCCAAAATATGTAGGACCATATATACGAATACATGCCAGCAGTACATCACCAATGGGCCAATCCTCCTAACAAGCCCATTAACGAATGCTTAAGCTGTAAATCTTGATAACAATCCATAACTACAACACAACTCAAGTCACAGATCACATGGTACAATACTAAATCTCACCCACACAGAATAATAAAGACACATGATATCCAAGTCCAATAAAATAATAATAATAATGACAACTATCTAGCAATATGTAGGACCGTTAAGCACTTCTAGAGAGGGGTGAATAGAGTGTGTGCGTGTGCAGCAAAAATAATCACCAATTAAAAATTTAGGCAGTTATAAAGAATATGGTAGATATAAGAGACTAAATAAATACAGTAAAGTAGGAGATCAGAGAATCAAACTCAGTGAACACGACGATGTATACTGGTCTCCCTCTGAGAGGACTACTCTAGTCTCGAGTACTCTTGCTCGATGTTAATCCACTATTCATAAGCTAAATAAGAGCTTGTAATCTATTTACAACATCGTGCTTGGTGACGAGCGCACGACCGACACCACAAACTGATTTCAAAAACTGGAATATTTTTTGAATTACAACCTCTGGTATAACTCTTTCTGAACCAAAATTCTAGATCGAACAAAACTGTACTAGCTTTGGCTAAGAGGGGTATTTAGGCTGGATTTGAAAAGCTTTTTCTCATTTGAAAATACTTTAGAAGAATAGAGAAGAGAGAGTGAATGAGTGATTTGGAAAGGTGGAAATCCTTCTCTATTTACAGTGTTTTTTCTGACCGAACTCAGGCAGAGTTCAGACAGAGTTCAGGCAGTGTTTGGATGTATTGGATCTTGCAAACAAACGTTGGATGCAGACTTGGTGGGAACTGATATTAAAATAACCCAGACCAAACTCGGGCCGAACTCGGTCAGACTTCTGTCAGAGTTCTGTTGGGTCAGAACAGTAAAGAATGGGCCAAATTTGCATAGGTTGGAGGCTTTTTAGAATTGTGGGATATTTTAGGATTAAATAGGTAGGCTTATTTGTATATGTGGACTAAGAATATCCTAAGCCGGTATAATCCTGATCATTCTTACAATTATTTCCTAGACTCAATAAAATTGTAAAATACAGAATAAAATATAAAAAGTTTTTGTCTTCAGTGCGATTGATCTTTTGATGATGATGCAATGTACTATACTTGAAGTAATAGGTAGCAATAGGACGTAGATGAACTTTTTTGTTTGAAACCTGTAGCAGTTCGTATACTTTGTGTATCGGCCAAAGTTATCGTTCATTATCAAAATCAGGTGTGACCATTAGCCAATGGGCCAACAATCTTCCCCATTTTTGATAATTAACAAACTATGAGTCTATACCAAAATATAACATATATATAACTTTGAAATGATATACCTAACTTTTTTTGAGTTGATCAAAAAATTTGAATTTGTTCTTTGGTATTGGCTCGTTCTCCCCCTTTATTATTTACTCAAAACATGTGGCTCCTCCGCAATATATGAAGCCAATAATAATATACAAAGAAATAGATAGAGTAATACACAAATACATATGTATGAAATAAGTCATAGTTCAAGAAAAATACTAGCAGTAGCAGTAACAAATTATGAGAAATGAAAACTAAACAAAGTAGTGCATAAATTCAAATACTACTAAAGAGTGCATAACACAAGAGCTAAAATTGTGCAAACTACTACATAAAGTCCAAACTAAATAGAAATAGTGCAACTACATACGACCATCATCATTAGCAGAGAAATCCACAAAATACTAAGGTAATAGACAAAACCAAATATTAGCAGCATCATCAACGGGATCAGCAGGTGGATGAGGATCGACATAGGCCGTTGTCGGATCAAAGAATCCGAAAGTGTACGGATGCTCAAATCGCAGTCCGTCGAATCTAGGATGACAGAGGATCTGAACTGGTGCAGTAGAATGATACGCCAATGACTACTGAATGTCTGCTATGCTATTTCTCAAGACCTGGGCCTGAGAAGTGTGGCGATACTCAGCATCGATACAGGTCTGATGACGTTGTCCCTGGAGAGTGACAAACTCATCGAACTTTTGGTAAAATTAGCCGTCAAAGTGGCCTGGAGCAACATGAATAAAAGCATCAGCAGAAGTTGCGGCTGGATTAGGTGGAAGTGGAGCAGCACCGGGTGGAAGTGGAGGCTGAGGGTACTTCCTAGATCTAGTCAGCTCAGAAGATGACCCAGAAACATGATAGGTGTCTAAGTTGATTCTAAATCTCTGGAAGATCACCGCAAGATGCATAGGGTATAGAAGGTTGCGGCCTGCCCTCCGACAAGTAATGATATTTGAAATAACAGTATTTGGAGCAGAGAAATTGACTCCAAAGTGAATATGATATATGGCTGACATGTCTAAGAATGTGATCTCATCAGTAGATCCCATCTTAGGGAGCAAAGCAGAATAAATAATACGATGGAGTTCATAAAATTTTTGGTTAAGGTCTTTTACGTACAACCGACCTCCTCGAGGGACTTGATCTGGATAACACATAAGAGAATCATGGGTCATATTGTCAGGAAATTAAACTTTGTTTATCTCGACTAGAGTTTTGCCGTTGTCCGGCATATGAAAATACTCACCCAAGTCAGCCGAGTTAAACTTAAGTTTCTTTCCAGTGACGAAAGAATAAATGTTGTCGCCTGCTTCTTGCAGATTACAATAAAACGTGCGACAATATTTTCATAAATATCACTAGACACTTTAAGAAAATCTCGGACTTCTAAATTTTCAAGGTAGATGCATATTTAGATAGGACAGTAAAATTTATCAATTTTTTGGGGCAAATTTCACGATATCGAAATTGTCTAAACCAAGATTCCAAAATTTCTGAAGTTGGAAACAGTTTTTTGTCGAAATCCACTTCATCGTCGGGACGATCGGGACTAAACACATTTACGAGTTTGTACTCCAATGTGGGGGATGAAGCTGCGGAGTCTTTCTTCTTTCTCTTGAAGGGTTTGGGAGCCATAGAAATTAAAAATGGAGAAAATGAGAGATATACCTCAAAGAGACAATGGAAAAGAGTGGAGAACACCTTCTTTGAGCCGCTAGAACTGAGGAAGATAAAATTTGAAGCTTTGGAAGGGGGTATCCAAAAGCTAGGGTTAGGTTTGGAGTGCTCGGGTCAGCTAGAATTTGAAGAAGATGATGTTTGAAAGGAGACAAGGCCGGCTGAAACGTTGCTGTCTTTATAAAAGACCGCGACCGAGTTCGGTCTGAACTCAGACTGAGTTCTGCTGAGTTCGGCCAATTTGAATCCCCATTCATTGTATGTGTAATGAATGATAAATGTACTTAATAACTTTGAACTCTCCGATTTAATATAAAATCTATTACGTTGGGTTAGCTATAAGGGCCAGATCCCCGCTAGCGGTAGTTCGAAGACTAGTACACAGTGTCATTTCAGGCTATTTACATATGTATGACGGAAGGGCCCTTTCGGCTTGTACTCAAAATAACTTCAATTTATAAATCTCGAAATATCAAGTTTTAAGTAATTTTACTAATCATAACATATTATGAATATGAGAATTCAAGTATGTCTAACTCGTAACGCAGATAATTGAAATTGTCTTCAGCTAATAGTTTTATGAAAATATATACTAATTAATGATGTGTGCCAATAAACTCTAAGCAAATATGCCCGTATTGTTGGTGATCATGTAAAAAGTGATGACGTATCTCTATGTGATTTATGCGTGAGTGACAAACAAGATTCTTAGTCAAGTTAATCGTGCTAGTGTTATCACAGTAGATGGTAATCTTCATGTCAAGATCGGTCCAATTCGGTCGCCACCAAGGTGGGAGCAAACCGACTAAGCCTAGAAAACTCGGCCGCATATCTATCGACCGTCCTTTCCATCTGCTTGAGGTTGCTGAATCTGGTCTGCAGATTATATCGAGCTACTACATCAAAGTACTTCATCAGGAACTTGTTACTGAATATCGCCCACAAGACAGGCGTCGCCAATCCAACTGTTAGCATTGCCCACCAGCTGCGGGCTAAGTCCAAAAATTGTAGGCGTACAACGACCACCTACTCTTCCTATGGAATCTGAGCTGCCTCCATAATAACCTCTATATCCTTTAGCCAAGCATCAGCGATAATAGCATCTCCACTGCTGTGAAAGAAAGGAGGGTTCAGACGCTTGAAACTTTTAGCCCCATTGTTCCCTTGATAGCCAACTCTGCCCATAGCATCTTGTACTATCTGTTGCAAGACATCGCCCCGACGATCTTATGATGTAAGTAAGTCTCGGATGAGTCCCATCAGGGTTCTATTGTCAGGCTCTGCAGGCTGAGCTGGCTGGACCCCCGGAAGGCATGACTTTGGATGCTGCTCCAGAGTATTGGGCTTGGTCCCCATGTTGCGGCTGGTTCACTTATTGCTGGTTCTCTGGGTGCTCTACCCGGCTGATCGGTAGGACTAGGAACAATGCCACTAAAGAAAATGACATAAGGAACAATAAAGGAAGGACCAAGATTGATCAAGGATATAAGCATGTGATCAGGTTAAGATTTTAGAAAGATTAGAAGGCACGAGTAGAAATCAAGGGAGAATGCTGATTGAGACATCTATTTAGTAAAACTCTCACATATCTTGATTTATAAGACCTGCATGGGCTACCACTTAAACCGTGTTATGTCCCAGGTCCAGAATACTAGAGAGCGGGAGACAGACACAGCTAGCTACGTACATTAAAGTGAAACCCACCTCGCAATACGGTCACGGCTGTCTAGATACATAAGGGTTAAACTATAATCCATCAGTCTCTATGGTCAAGAACAAACCTAGTGTCTCAATCTTAAGCAAGGAAATAAATGTACAAGATGTTAGATCATTAGACATACAAAGTAAGGCGTCCCAAACATTACATATTCAGATGATCATGAAGCTAGTCATACAAAATACGAGACTAACAAGAGTTAACTCATACATGATCAACCCTAGTGTTTGTCAATCATGTTACAGCCCTTAGGCAAACAAAAATTTAGTTTCAACACGAGCTAACACTTGCTCGACGGCTAAATGCCTCAAAAGAATAATTTAAAAATAGAGTGGAAAGGCAAAATAAGAAACCCACTCGTTGTCAGGATTACGTCTGGTGTTCACTATCTGGCTGGAAGGCAAGTAGATCCTCGGGTGCTACTCCAAAATTTGGCCATTCAAAACCAGCTGGGTCAGAACCCAGAAGAGCAAGTGCCACAAGGGAGACTCCATTAAGGAACTAAAACCAGCAGATAATTAAATAGAAGAATACATAAATGAACATGATTAAGTAACATGAAGACATGATTAGAATAAAATGATAGCTTGTATTAGGAAAACAAGAGACGGAATATAATTTCCATGCTAATCATGAGACAAGCATTCATGCACGGCCAATCAAGTCCTACGGCTTGCTAGCATTATCTAACTAAGGTTCTCATAGGCCAAGTTACTAGCAAGATATAGTTAAGATATTCCCGTAGTCACAAGCCCAGCAGCTATCCAGGTTATCCAGGCGAGGTTATAAGAGTTATCAAGATTACTGTTGTGTACTTTCAGTACTTATGTTTTCAAAAAGTGCCGTACATGACAGTGAGCTGGAAATGTGCCCTACTCGTCGGTAGGATACAAGTCCTTTAGGTGTGGCCAGGATAACGGAATCGCATGTAACTGGAAAAATCTCTCTATATAGACTACTTTACCAATCTACTCATTTAACCTAGTTAGGTTTAGTATGAATTCCTGACCATGGTAACCAGGAATCCATATCCGAGACATGATGCAAGACGAGACATGTAGCTTGTGCAGGAACAATCAAGAAAATTAACTACGGTCTCAAGACAAGAGTTACTTAGTAAGTCAGGGTAGCTATTGCAACATGGCTTCAAGATTATACATGTTATGTCAGGTTTACTTATTATGTCAAGAGTACTTGTCAGGAGTGCACCTCGACGGGCCACTATCAAGATTATTTATGCCATATCAAGTTTACTTGTTACTTGTCAAGAGTGCGCTCGACGGGCCACTATCAAGATTATCAAGAAGGGTTCATGTTATCATGTCATGTTCATGCCAAGTCGTGTTCATGTCAAGTTCAATACTGGCAAGTCATGTCTTAACAAGTCGATCATGTTCCATATTAACGAGTTATCAAGTTAGATTGTCGCAAGTTAGGCCAAGTACAAGTACATGCAAAGATACAACATTACACTAAGAACCATAAGAACAAGCATGGAGATAGGCAACAAGAGTCATCATAGCATGAGATGGCGCATTAGCCAGAGGGTGCCAGGTGGCACCACGCCAACAAAGACTGGGTGGCACGAGGCACCAAACAAGTCAGGTGGCACGAGGCCAGAAGGGCTAGGTCAAGTGGTGCTGGACCAAGGGGCAAGTGGTGCCAGGGTGCTAAGGGAAGGTGCCAAAGGGCGCCAGGGTACAGGTGGCGCCAGGGGCCAAAGGGCATGTGGGTGCCAAGGGATGCCTAGGTGCCAAAGGGCGCTAGGGTACAGGTGGCGCCAGGGGCCAAGGGGCGCCTGGGTGCCAAGGGGTGCCTAGGTGCCAAAGGGCGCCAGGGTACAGGTGGTGCCAGGGGCCAGGGGCGCCTGGGTGCCAAGGGGTACATAGGTGCCAAAGGGCATCTTTTTTACGAATGTATGTCCAGGCTGAACCAATTCTCTCGTGTACAAGTTTCCATCAACTTATGGAGCCCTTCGACCTCTCAAAAAATGTTGGTAATGCTCCTATCATCTTGTTCTATCATTCTAATATGCTCATTGGACATTCGTCAAGTTTTTTATTTTATTGAAAATCTGTTTATGTCGTATAAGTTATCTAACATTGATTTCGTCAAAACTAATATTGTGTTCGAACACGAAGCTTCATAGAATTTTTATAAAATGATTATTATGTGTCTTTTACTGTAAAAATCATATTTTTATTATTTATTGATTTATTCAAGATTTGATAATTATTTTTAATTTATTTATTTTTGGGTGCAATCGGGCCGGATAGTCGAGTAGTGATGATACTAGTTTGGTGTACTAGTTATAGACTAGTTTTCTAGCATATATTATAGTTAAATAATGATTATTAGTATTTTCAAAAATTATTTTAGAAATAAATATTCTATTATTTATTTTACAAAAACATTATTTTGTCATGTTGATACTAGTTTAATATAGTACTAGATATTTCTTTTCCTGTATATATTAGTCCAAAATTGTATTTTAAAATTTTAAATAAATTTCTATAATTAAATATTATATTTTTATTGTGGTGACTACATACTAAGTATACTAGATGTAGCTATATAGGGTATGGTACTAGTCTAGTTAGAATATGTTGAGTCGGGACTATACATATTATGGTTGAAACATAGTGTGTGTGTGTGTGTGTGTGTGTGTGTGTGTGTGTGTGTGTGTGTGTGTGTGTGTGTGTGTGTGTGTGTGCGTGTGTGTGCGTGTGTGTGTGTGTATGTGTGTGTGTGTCGTTGATTGGTAGTTTGTATATTTATTCTAGGAATACGAGATGGTGTGATCGAGGGTATCAGAGTCGGACGCTGTACGCACACTTGGTGACTATAGGCAAGTATACCTTGCCAATATTACAGTTTATCATCCTTTCTTTTATTTGTTGCAAATTGTTTCTTAATTAAATATCATTGAGGACATATGACTGGTCGGTAATTTGCATCCGAATTGTATTCTAGTGCCGACGACTACTTTTAGTCATTGAGTATCGATACTAGGCATTGCGTATTTTCGTTCGTATTTATTGACACGATAGACCATAGGACACCAACACGATTCATGATACGGAGTCTACATGAGTATTCAAGGTTATGGACTTCGTGATAGGATACTAGATCGTCACTTGCATTTGTGACTTGCTACATTTGTCACGACCCGTACCCTAGAGTAAGGGCACGAGACATGGTTACGTCCAGCCTACGCCGCAGTGTCGGCGGTAGAACGCTGTCCTAGGTCACAACATCTAACAATATAATTCTAAAAAGTTTATACTCCCCGAATGGGGGTGACAAAGCAGAATGTAAACTCAATCACAACTAAGGAAGAAGAAGCACGATATGTTATAGAACTCAAGGAAATACAGATGATCAGAAAGTCTAAGATAACATCTCAGCAATATCCAGAAATACATGATCTCAGCTACTGAATATGAAAGAATATATACATCTCAGATCTCAAAGACAGAAATAAAGTCTAGCTAAACCAGTCTCAAGACAACATAAATAAGATAAGGCCTAACTAAGCTAGTCTAGGCAATAGGGGTAATGTCCTCAGCTAGAGCTGGGTCCTCCTGAGAGTCCAGCTCGCAAGTATCGTCTAGGACTGCCCCGTAGAAGGTATCCACACAGGCCTCCTCCTCATCCTCTGTAATATTTTTAACAGGTCCAGTCAGGACAGGAGCGAGCACAATACATCTCAACAGTTCATAGCAGGTTAGAAAATATAAACATGCAGTAGAGTAAGATACAGGAAACTGAAAGGAAGTACATGATGTAAAAGAATAGAACTGTATGTAAATAGCTACTGTATATAGAGAACTAATAGTGGCTAGTGATGTAGAGTACAGGATAGCATATGTGAACAGGACAAATTTGTACATGATCTATACTAAAGAGTTTCACATGATCTACACTACTATAGAATTTTTTACATGACTACTAGCACTCTCCCGTTTTCCCTAATCAATACACAAGGATCTAAGCAGGTTATGTTATTATACATGATATCATATGGGAGCCCATGAAAAAGTGCCCATGATAGTATACATGAGGGCTTCGTGAACATGAGAGTACATGATTCACAGGAGTGTACATGTATGGTGAAAGCACAGGAGTACATGATGAAAGTGAAACGCACATGACACAATGTACACGATGCTCCCGAGAGAGATAACATCGCATGAAGAGATCCATATAGTAATAATCCGTGATAATATCATGACAGCATCAAGTAAGGTAATCTAAAGCAGGAATATAATTCTAAGCAGGATATGAAATGATCAGAGAATGTACTCGCCTGGTATCTGAGTGTCCGGATGAAATATACTATCTGAGGAGAGGTGTCTGGCTCCTAATCAGAACAGCGCAAGTCACAACAAGTCTAAAATGATAACAAGATGCAATTCAATGCATTCTAGATGAATCTAGGTCAATCTAGGCCAAAGTCAACTCTTGGTCAACCAAGAAGTCAAACCTAGGTCAACTATGGTCAAACTAGGTCAAACAAGTCATTCTAGGTCTAACTAGTCTATACTAGTCTAAACAAGGCTAAACTAGCCTATGCTAGTATACCAAGTCCATACAACCTATACAATACAAGTCAAAACCAACATCACACAACCTAATTTGCATCTAAGCCTACACATGGAATCACATAGAAAATATATATATATACATATGGCTACCTATAGGTATACCACACATTCATATATATATATAATGGTACACCCTACATATATGTATCCACATATATACATAATACATTATATACATTATTAGAAATACATACATATACATATATAGATATTCATATATAATATATACATACATGTGTATATAGAGAGAAGGGAGGCATGTGTGTGTGTCTAAGTGTCAAGAGAGACAATGTGTGTGTGTGTGTGAGTAAACCCTAGGTGATAGTGTCATGTGTGTGTAGTGTGAACAGGAATGTGTGTGTGAGCAGTGAGTGTGTGAGGGATGTGTGTGTGTGAATGATTTGCAAGTGTGTGTGTTACATGTGTGGCTGATGTAGGTGTGTTAGGACTAACCTGTGTGCTAGAGTGTGTGTGAGTGATGTGGAAACATGTGATGGGAAGTAAAATAGTATATGCTGCTGCTGTATGGGGTGTCCTGACATTTCAGTTCAGTTTAGAAAATAGGAAGGGAATCAATTCAGTTCAGTTTACAGAGGAAAGGAAAGAAAACCAATTCAACAGTTTCCAGTTTTTAGCCCATCACTTAAAGACCCCATTTTGAAACCAATTATCAACCAATTCACACCAAAATCGAAACCCAAATAGATTACAAGTAGGAGAATTACATTAGTGACTTAAATCATGCTAATAATAGTATTAATCAAGTAAATTCTTATGACAAAGTTCATATTTGAAAATCTGGAATACCCTGAAATAGGGGACTGATATTAAGGTATCAGAACAATTGGGTAAATATGGAATTGATATCGAAACCAAACAAAAATACAAATCTAATGATTGGTAATAAAACTAGGGTTTGTGTACGTGTCATAAAGTGTAATTGTGTCCAACCAAGAGGACACAAATGTGTCCAAACAATTTAAAACACAAAACAGTACAACTGGTTCAGCCAGTGTGTCGAGAAGTGTCAGAGCCTCGAGCTCATGACACAAGGCCAACCAAGCCTCGAGCTTGTGTCCCTGTGTTCGCCCCTCATAGGGCTACGTGTCCCTCACATTGAATTGGGTCCAAGCATGTCGTGTCCAGAGTACTAGAGCCGTATTCGAACCCAAAATTACGCGTGAACTGTGTCAGTGTAAACCCAGTGCGGGTAGGAGAACGTGTCCAACACGACACAAGGGGTCGTGCCACTTGGGGAGTGTCATGTCAGACACTGCCCCAATGTGTCCTCAAAAACTCACGTGTCCTCATGCTGTGTCCGAGGCACAAATGCACCCGAGTGGCAGGACACGCAAACTGCCTGCGCACGCGTGTGCACCCACGTGTACACGTGTCAAATTCGACACGACATGATACTATTTCACTCCCAGTCGATCAGGAACATGCAAGCCACATCAAAACAATATTTTCTATTCAATTACTTTCACAAATTTAAATCGAAATGCCCATTGGGGTATTTCATCAAACACTCTAACACATGGACTGATACGTGTCCAAATGGGACACGAATAGGACATAAAATCCTACAAAAATCTAGGGTTAGCTAGGGGATACCTAGATCTAGGTTAGAATGCAATAAAAACAGCATCTAACAAGGAGTTTTAATGATTTACCTAATGGTGTCACAAGTCCTCAAAAAGCTTCAAAGAGGAGTGTCTCCTTGCTCCCCAAACTCTACCAAATTGCTATAAAGCTGAGAAATAAATATAACAATAGCAAGAAAACTTAATTTAAAACCTATTGCAATTTGTTTGGATTAAAAAGGAGTTAATTTGGATTTTCTAGGAATTTATGAAGATGGAAAAATACCTCTTTCTAAAACTTGTTCTTTCCTAAAGAGGCTAGCCCTAAATGGAGAAGATTATTTATAGGGTGGGAATCCCTAGACTAAGGTTGGCCGGCCAAGTGGATTAGGGTTAGGGTTGGCTAATGGCTAATGGGTTGGGTTTAGTAAAAAACAATGGTTCAAAATTACAAGTCATGACTTGTGTCTAAAAGCCTTCTATTTTAATCTCTATTTCCTAATTGATTCTAATAACTAGAATATAGTTAACTTAAATTAACCTAGGGTCTCATAATCTAACCAACTCCAAACTCAACTAGGGTTAGCTTACCAAGTCAAAGCTAGTCAAAGTCAACCTAGTCAACCTTCATTCAAACAATTCTAAAATAAATCCTAAAAATTCCCATAAATTCAAATAAATTCTAATAATCCCAAAAATGACAAAAATACCCTAAAACTAGAAATGTGGTAGTGACATCATTGTACTTGACTCGATTTGCTAGATCTAAACATGAGGTGGGGAGAACATCACTAATTTTCTAGTTTGACCTCATTTCCATACTTGGAACTTTATTGTTTTATTCAAGTTTGGTCGTTGTCTCTATAACAGAGCTCTAGTGTTTATTGTTCTAGTTTGCCCTTGGTCCTATGATATGGTACCATGGGTGTTTGCCTGCTGAGGAGCTTGTCAGTCTCAGTGGCCTGAAGCCTAATATCCGAAACTTGTTCTCACGTACATAGCAGTTATACTGGTTATAATAGTTACCCTTCAGTTCATGCATTTCCTTTATGGTTACATTGACATATTTTTATATACCTTGCTATGTCCCCTAAGGACCTGGTGATCTTCAGGTAGTTGCTTATGCAGAGATAGTCCACTGATCATGGAGGTATTGCTATATTCGATTTAGGTATTTTATCGTGCTTTCATATTGTATCTTTACTTGTATTCTTCTCTTTAGCCTAGGTTTATATACTTATCTTATTTTTGGGTCTACTCAAACATATATGTTATTGGGCTGCAGGCCATGACACATTGTTTGTTCTTGATATTTATTTATCATGTAGATTAAGATAGATGTTAGTTGATTTGAAAGATAGATATGGAAAACCAAGACAACTTATACATATTCGAGTAGGGCTGGAGTCTACTTAATATATAGCTGGCATGTATATGCATTTCTAGTCCTATGTATTTTGGGAGTGGGCATTATATGGTGACCCTTAGGAGAATGAGCATGTCGATGAGGCATTTTTTGAAGGAAATGAGACTGTTGTTATACAGCCAATACAAGAAGTTCCGTTGAGGAGGAGCACGAGAGAACATCGACCATCCACGAGGAGTATGATCTATTGACTGACGGGGAATAGCCTAATAGTTTATAGAGGTGATGGAAGACAAATACATACAGGAGTGGATGCAGGCCATATAGGAGAAGATGAGTTTCTTACAAGAAAACTCCACTAGCTGGTAGGGTTGCAAAAGATAATATAGCTTTGAAGAATCTATGTGTGCTCAGTGTAAAGCAAACAGCACATGGTACTAGCCCTCAAGACAAAGTTAGGTTGGTAGTTGAAGTCTATAGTCATTAAAAGGACGTAGATTTTGATAAGATTTTTTTTATCGTTCGTCAAGTTATCATCTATTCGGGTGGTGATAGCTTTACCAGCCAATTTTGACTTAGAGGTTGAGTAGATGGACGTAAAGATGACATTCCTCCATTGTATTTTAGAGGAGAAAGTAAACATGGAGCAGCCAGAGGGATTTTGTGAGCAAGGCAAATCATATTTAGTCGACGGAGAGCTTGTATGGTCTGCAGTAGTATAGAAAGTTTGAGTTGTTTATGGGGGAGAATGGTAATGCAGAAACTGTAGGAACGAAATTGTAAAGTGCAATACTCTAGAGGGGGGGTGAATAGAGTTGGCAGCGGAATAATGCTAATTAAAAATTATTAGCAGCAAGATCACAGAATAATAATCACAACAAAATAATGTAAAGGCAGAGATAAGAAAGCAAACGCAAAGGCAGCGATGTATACTGTTTCCCTCTGTTGAGGACTAGTCCAGTCGGTAGAACTCTTGCTACCAGTTGAATCCATTATTGGCAAAAACGCAATTTTTCTTACGAAGTCCTTGCAACTTCTACAACGCGAGCTTTGATACGAAGAACTCGTCCAACTTCAATTGTGAAGAGTTTAATCTTCTATCAAGCCTTCTGATTACAATCACTCAGAAACTTCTAGACCGCACCGCACTGGCAAATCGACTAGAGGATTGTAACTGGCTTGGGATCTGAAAATTAAAGCTCAAGAAAAACTCTTTGGAAGACAGTAGGCTTTAAATAGAGAGAAGATTGAAAGTGAATGAGTGAGTTAAAATAATCGAAATCCTTCTCTATTTATAGGAGTTCCAAAGACAGAATTCTGACAGAATTCGGGCAGAACTCGATGAACAAATCTCGGTCAAATCCGCAACTGCAGGAGGACCAAGTTCCAAGGAATTCAAAAATCAAAACGGCCACTAACCGAACTCTGGCCGAACTCTGGCCGAACACTGGCCGAGTTCTGTCAGGGTTTGGTTAGGATTTTTCAAAATAGATTTTGGGAAATTTTGAAAACCTTTTTGGAGCTTTTGTAAATACGAATGTTTTTCAAAACTAAGGACATTTTAAAAACATTTTGAAGTCATTTTGGAATAGCCTATTTGCCAGTCTGAAAGAAATACAGACTCAAACAGGCAAACAACACTTCAGTCTTGAGCTGAGTAGATAGCCGTTCTTGATCATGTCCAAGAGTCCGAGATATCCTGACTAGCTCCATATATCGAGACAAAGTTTGATCAATTATTAAAATCAGTTTGACCATATGACCAATGGGCCAACAATCTCCCCCATTTTGATAATTGACAAACTATGAATGATATAACATCTTTTGAGATAAGATACCATTGTGAAGAAATAGGCTCCCCCGCAATTAATGCATAAGCTACAACAGTGAAGAAACACAAAAAAAATAATATCTCATACAGTGAGAATATACAAAACATAACAGAGAAGTATTTCACAGGCAGTTTATAATATAGAAGCAAATAAAGATGTTATAAAGAATAAATAAACTGATATGAAAGATAAACTACGCATCCCATAAAAATAAAATGATGTTCAAGAGACATCAAGAAATATCCAGTACAAGTCCAAAAAAACTGATAATAAATGCTAAAAGAAAGAAACTTGGAATGTCGGAGCATTTCCAAGTGTACAGTAGACAATAACTAAGTCTCAAAATCAGCTAATACATCATCAACACATCTTCTCATCATCCTCATCATCATCATCAGCAGCATGACCGACATGTCCAGAAGGACCAGCTCCAGAAGTGCCAGCTCCAGAAGGGTGTGGAGTAGCACTAGAACTGCGATACCAATCATAAGCGTTACCGGGCTGAAAGTAGGCATGAACAGCCTCATCCTCGCAGCGGTAACCAGAAAAGGCTGGATCTCTAGAAATAGAACCAGCAGAATATCCAGTCTGAGCAAATCGGAGATCAGCTAGAGAATTTGCTATCGCCTGATAACGAGTGACATCGCAGAACTCATGTTCGCAGGCCATATCCGTCATCGAGACGTAAAATCAGAAAGATGCTGGTATATGCCATCAAAGGTCGTGGCATACTGCTGAGTAGGTGGAGGAGATGGAGCAGTAGAAAGAGCAGCAGCAGTCATACTACGACGAGATAGCTTAAGAAACTTGGGCTTAGGGTCTTGAGTACAAGTTGACAGATCAATATCAAAATGCTGGAAGATGCGTGGGAGAATCATCGCATAAGAGAGATTTCTATCTCTTGCACGACAACGTTCCATCACCTGGATAATAGTCTTAGGGGCAGAAAAAGGAATCCCCTTAAGAATATGATACATAGCAGACATCTCAAGTGATGTGACATCATCCTTTGAAGTAGACTTTGAAAGGAGAGTGGAGTAGATGATGCGATGCAATTCATAACTAAACAAGTTCAAGTTATTGGCCTTGAACTTTCTAGAGCGAACTCGATCAGGGGCACATAGTTCAGCTTTGAAACTAGCAAGTGTTGTGCCGTCGGGGAAATCAAATTTAGTGATATGATCAAGCGGTGCACCTTCGTTAGAAATACCAAGAATTTCTGCTAAGAGGACATCATTGAACTCGATATCTAGTCTGCCAACACGAGTACTTACGTCAAACGTGTTTAGTACGATATTACAATAGAAAAGTCTAATGGCATTAGTAGCTACCGGAAAACAAAGTTTAGCAAAGTGTTGTAACCCTAATGCCTCAAAATAAGGGCGGTGATCTGGAAACACAGTCCATTTGATAGGAGCGCCTGTGCATATGGATCTCATAGAGAAGTCTCCATACCACAGAAGGGCTTGATCTAGGGTTTGAAAATAAAACCCATCGAACGCGCCATCGCTCGATTGAACTGGCGAAAAGAGGGAATCCATGTGTAGATTTGAAGATGATCCTTCCTCACTAGGATTGGTCGTCTTCTTTCTCTTAAAGGGGTTGAATCCCTTAGGCATTGTGCAAATAAAGTAAATATGCACGAATTTGAAAGGAGGAGAAATACGGAGTTATACCTCCCGAGATTCAAGTATGCTATAGAGGACAACGATCTCCGCATGAATCCAAAATTTGGATGGATTTTACCACGTAGATTGGGAGAAACGGAGTGGTGAAGAACTAGGGTTTGGAGAGCTTCGCGCAGCTGCTGTTGCTGTGAAAGAGGTTTTAGAAGCAATGAAGAAGAAAAGGCTCTCGGGTTCTGGTTATATAACCAGATACCACTAACCAAACTCAGGCCGAATTCGGTCCGAACTCTGGCCGAATTCGCCTAGGGGTTCTGTTAGTTGGTTTGGGCCACTTTCTTTTTCATTGACTCATTTCAAAAATTTAATTCAAAGATTAGTAATTTCAACCTTCAATTAATATAATTAATACTATTTTATAGACTAAATTTTGTTGCACAACGACTGTCTCAGATTAGCTGTAGGAGTACTGTCCCAGCTGGCGGAGGTTCACCGGGGAACTCTTAAGTACCGCTTCACTTCAACTGTAGTTGTGGTGACAGACAGACTCTTTATTGGCTTGTCTCTAACACAGTTTTTGCGTATTGAAATATAATCATAAAATAAAATTAATTAACATTATTGACGTCCAAAATTCCTAATTCTCGACGTAAATAATTGAAACGATCTTCTGCTAGAGGTTTTATGAAGATGTCAGCTAATTGATTCTCAGTGTCTATGTATACAAGGTCAATATCTTCATTCTGATGATGATCTCTAAGAAAATGATGTCGGATCTCGATATGCTTAGTACGAGAGTGACATACTGGATTCTTAGTCAAATTAATTATGCTCGTATTGTCACAGAAAATGGGAATGTGTGTGAAAACTAAATCATAGTCTACCAAGGTTTATTTCATCCACAAAATCTGAGCACAATAACGTCCTGCGGCGATATACTCAGCCTCTGTTGTTGATAGGGCTACAGAATTTTGCCTTTTACTAAACCATGAGAATAAAGCCTTGCCTAAGAAATGACATGTGCCGCTGGTACTTTTTCTATCAACTTTGCATCTAGCAAAATCTGCATCCGAGTAACCAATAAGGTCAAAGGACTTAGTTTTGGGATACCATAAGCCAACAGAAGAAGTGCCCTTAAGGTATCGAAAGATACGCTTAACTGGGTACAGATGTGATTCCTTTAGATTAGCTTGAAAATGTGCACACAGGCAAACACTAAATATAATATCTGGATGACTAGCAGTTAAATAAAGTAAACTATCGATCATACCTCGATACTTACGTGTGTCGACAGGCTTGCCTTGTTCATCAATATCAAGCTTTGTAGAAGTTGCCATCCGAGTGCCAATAGGTTTGACATTGTCCAGATCAAACTTCTTTAGCAAATCTTTTGTGTACTTGGCTTGATTTATGAATGTCCCATTGTCAGTTTCTTTGATTTGCAGTCCGAGAAAGAATTTTAGCTCTCCCATCGTGCTCATCTCAAACTCATTCTGCATACACTTAGAGAATTCTTGACAAAGAGATTCATCAGTAGATCTAAATATAATATCATCAACATAGACTTGTATTAAGAGAAGCTTGCCATTAAAAGACTTAATAAAAAATATAGTGTCAACCTTGCCCTTTGAAAAACCGTTGTCAAGTAGAAAAGAGCTTAGATGATCATACCAAGCACGAGGGGCTTGTTTTAAACCGTATAAAGCTTTCTTCAACTTGAAAACATGATCAGGGTTTTTAAAATCTGTAAAACCTGGAGGTTGTGCTACAAAAACTTCTTCTTTTATAAAACCATTTAAAAATGCACTCTTGACATCTATTTGAAATAATTTAAAATTATAAAAACATGCAAATGTACATAACATGCGAATGGATTCTAATCTCGCAACTGGGGCATAAGTCTCATCGTAGTCGATACCTTCTTTCTGATTATATCATTGAGCTACAAGTCGAGCCTCGTTACGAGTCACTAAACCATTCTCATTAAGTTTATTTCGGAATACCCAACGGGTGCCAATGACCGGATGATCAATAGGTCTGGGAACAAGTTCCCAAACTTGATTCCGTTCAAATTAGTTTAATTTCTCATGCATAGCATCTAACCAAAGATGATCACTACATGCTTCATCATTGGTTTTGGGTTCTAGCTGTGAAATGAATGCAACACTAGAAATAATATCTCTACTGGATGTACGAGTACTTACAACTTTGGTAATATCACCAATTACCAAATCCTTTGGATGATCAGTCGTAAATTTCAATCTTTTCGGCAGACTCCAAAGGTAGCTGCTTCCGGGTTCTTCTCTTGGAGAATCAGCTGGGGTTGAGCTTGGTACAGTTAGATCTTCATCATTGTCATCGATAGTCATTTGATTCAATCATCAAAGGTGACGTTGATTGATTCTTCGATGATCATAGTTCGTTTGTTGAAGACTCTGTATCCTTTGCTCTTGGCCGCATAACCTAAAAATATACCTTCAACGGCCTTTTCGTCAAACTTTCCCAAATTATCTTTTGTATTAAGAATAAAGCATTTACAACCAAATATTCTAAAATATGAAACTGATGGAATTCTATCAAACCATAACTCAAATGGAGTCTTCTTCGATTTGAGTCAAATTAGAACTCTATTGAGAACAAAACAAGCTGTATTGACAGCTTCAGCCCAAAAATATTTGGGTAGACTAAACTGGTTTAACATTACTCTGGCCATTTTGGATAGAGTTCTGTTCTTACGTTCCACAACTCCATTATGTTGTGGAGTCCTAGGGCAGGAGAACTCGTGTACAAAACCGTATATGTCACAAAATTGCTCAAACTCTGCATTTTCGAATTCGCTACCGTGATCGCTTCTAATACGAGTGATCATGTAACCTTTTTCATTCTGTACTTTCTTACAAAAGGCGACAAATTTGGATAATGCATCATTCTTGCATGTCAAAAAGTATACCCACGTGTATCTAGAGTAATCATCTACAATTACAAAAGCATATAACTTACTTCTGAGGCTAGCAACTCTGCTAGGACCAAATAAGTCCATATATAGCAATTGTAGAGGTCTAGTAGTACATACTACGTTTACTGACTTGAATGTGGATCTGGTAGCTTTGTTCTTTTTACATTGGCTGCATACCGAATCCTTTTTGAATGTTATGTCCGGTAAACCACGTACTAGCTTCTTCGTGGATAATCTTGAGATTGTGTCCATATTTGTGTGACCGAGTCTCATATGCCACAGATGACTATCATCACTTTTAACAATGATATACCCTTTCAAGTTGTTACCGAAGGAGACATTACCTTCCTTCTTCTTCTTCGACAGTATTGCAAATAATGTAGTGTCACCGGTCATATGCCGTAAACAACTGCTGTCGAGGATCCATTTGCTTTTAGCATGTGAAAGGTGTTCCACCTACAAAATAATTTGTAGATGAAACTTTTGGTACCCATTTCTTGTAGGGTCCTGAGATGTTAGCTTTTGGTATATATGCATAAATATTTAAATCAACAAGCTTTTTGATTCTACATGCAGGAGAAATATGACCTGTGTGGCCACAATAATGATATTGTGCATGTTGAGTGTTGAAAGCTGAGTGGTGTGTATGGTTGGTAGGTTTAGGTTTTCTAGTATAGAAGAAAGCATACCTATAATCCTATTTGGGCTTAACCTTTTGGGATAAAGGTTTGATATGGTTAGGTCTGACAGTGTTTGGTTTGGGAATGTTCCGATTATTCGGTAAGTGACACATGTTAGGGTAGGAAGCATCAGTCTTAGGATGTTTTCTTAACCTAATTTCCAATCTTTTGAAGTGTCATACAACTTAGTATAGTCATAAGTGAGTGCATCCATTCTGACTTGTGCACTTTGAAGACTTTTCTTCTCTTTAGAAAGTTCTTCTTTCAGTTGGTCAATAACCTTGTCTTTTTCTTCGGATGACTTGGTAGTCTCGTGTAATAAGAGCTTAATAGAAGAAATCTCACCAGACTCACTAACAATATCTTTAACCTCAGCTAGTAGGTCGGTAAGTCTTTCTATTTCACCTTTGTACTCTTTGAGTACCTTCTTAGAGGTCTGATATTTGCTATGCAGTTTCCTGTAATCACTTATCAGTTCACTGAAGGCTTCTCCTAATTGCTCAAAGGTGAAGTCATCATATCTATCAACTATAGGTTCAGAGATTACCTGATCGGATGCCATAAAGCATACATTTGCAGCGTCTTCTGATTATTCATCTTCTGAGTCGCTGGCTTCACTTTTATGCCATATGCTGGTATTGGCAAACTTTCGAGATGCTGATCTCTTCAGGTTCCCTTTCTCATACCTGTTGCTCTTCTTGCTTGATGATGAGTTTGTAGGACAATCCTTCTTCATGTATCACTTCTTCTTGCAGTCATAGCAGACGACATCATCTTGATACCAGTTGTTGCTGTTATTGTTTTCTTTGGCTTTCTTCTCATATCTCATGAATCTTTTGAATTTTCTTGCTAGGAGTGCTTGATCTTCAGCATCAGATTCACTGTTGTCAGAATCACCTTCAGCAGTTTTTTTGTGCTGAGCCTTGAAAGCGATCGTCTTCTCCTTTGGTGCAGGCTCTTCAAAATCTTGTAGCTCTAGTTCATGAGTGAGTAGCTTACCCATGAGTACTTCAAGTGTCATGGTAGCAAGGTCGTTTCCTTCAATGATTGCAGTAGCCTTCGGAATCCAGTTCTTTGTAAGTGCTCGCAGGAGTTTATGAATCTTTTCATGGTTACTGTAATCTTTGCCTAGGGAGGACAAAGGATTTATAATATCCAAGAATCTCTCGAATATCTGAGTAACTCTTTCATTGGGCTTCATCTTGAACGCCTCGTACTCCTGAGTAAGTCTGCTGACTTTTGATTCTTTGACTTGAGTCGTGCCTTCTTGTGTGACTTTAAGAAGCTTCCACACTTCATTAGCAGTTATGCAGATAGACACCCTGTTAAATTCAGTTCTGTCTAAAGCACAAAATAAAGCGTTAATAGCATGTGCGTCAAGACTGGCCTTTTTCTTTTCTTCCTCTGTATATCTGTTATGGGGTTTTTCAGTTAAAACTCCATCAACATTTATACGAGGTGGCTTTTGATAGCCATCAATAATAATAGACCATAAATCAAAATCAAGAGATTTCAAGAAGAAACTCATCCGTGTTTTCCAATAGGTATAATTTGTACCATCAAACAGTGGAGGTCTGTTTGTGGCCTGGCCTTCACTTGTAAATTTCACAGTTGTCATATGTTGTGCTTTGATCTATATAACAATTAATTAAATAAATAAATAATTGTAATGTTACCTTTCTTTACCTGTAATACCCTCTCTGATACCAATTGTAGGAACGGAATCGTAAAGCGCAATACTCTAGAGGGGGGTGAATAGAGTTGGCAGCGGAATAATGCTAATTAAAAATTATTAGCAGCAAGATCACAGAATAATAATCACAACTAAATAATATAAAGGCAGAGATAAGAAAGCAAACGCAAAGACAGCGATGTATACTGGTTTCCCTCTGTTGAAGACTAGTCCAGTCGGTAGAACTCTTGCTACCAGTTGAATCCACTATTGGCAAAACCACAAGTTTTCTTACGATGTCCTTGCAACTTCTACAATATGAGCTTTGATACGAAGAACTCGTCCAACTTCAATTGTGAAGAGTTGAATCTTCTATCAAGCCTTCTGATTACAATCACTCAGAAACTTCTAGACCGTACCGCACTGGCAAATCGACTAGAGGATTGTAACTGGCTTGGGATCTGAAAATTAAAGCTCGAGAAAAATTCTTTGGAAGACAGTAGGCTTTAAATAGAGAGAAGATTGAAAGTGAATGAGTGAGTTAAAATGATCGAAATCCTTCACTATTTATAGGAGTTCCAAAGATAAAATTCTGGCAGAATTCGGGCAGAATTCGGGCAGAACTCGATGAGCAAATCTCGGTCAAATCCGCAACTGCAGGAGGACCAAGTTCCAAGGAATTCAAAAATCAAAACGGCCACTAACCGAACTCTGGCCGAACAATGGCCGAACTCTGGCCGAGTTTTGTCAGGGTTTGGTTAGGGTTTTTCAAAATAGATTTTGGGGAATTTTGAAAACCTTTTTGGAGCTTTTGTAAATACGAATGTTTTTCAAAACTAAGGACATTTTAAAAATATTTTGAAATCATTTTGGAATAGCCTATTTGCCAGTACGACTCGGTGTACAATGTATTTCTAGACTCAATAAAATAAAAGATTATATTGCTGAAAGAAATACAGACTCGAACAGGCAAACAACGCTTCAGTCTTGAACTGAGTAGATAGCCGTTCTTGATCATGTCTAAGAGTCCGAGATATTCTGACTAGCTCCATATATCGAGACAAAGTTTGATCAATTATTAAAATCAGTTTGACCATATGACCAATGGGCCAACAGAAACGACTTCAGATCATTATATATTTTTGAAGTATTTTATCGAGAATAATTTTATTATTTTATTTCTCTATGTGGATGATATATTATTGGTTGATTGAAATGCCACTAGAATAGCGGAGTTGAAGCGCTAACTAGGTACAACCTTCTCTATGAAGGATTTGAGCACATTAAAGACAATTCTTGGGATGGAGATTAGCCAAATGAGAGAGTCCAAGTTGATTTACTTGTCCTAGAAGAAGTACATTTACCGGTTACTTTACCATTTCGGGATAGATGGTCAAAGAAAGTGAGCAACCCTTTTACAGCTCACCTTAATCTTACTGTTAAGTAGTGTCCATCTACCGAGGACAAAAATGAAGATATAGAGCAAGTTTCGTATGCTTCAGCTATGGAAAGTCTTATGTACGCCATGGTCTATACGAGGCCAGAAATTACTCGCACAATTGGAATGGTTAGTAGGTATATTTTAAATCCAGGAATGGTACATTGTAGTACAGTCAAGTGATTCAACTATACCTGCAAGGCACTACTGATTGAAAGCTTTTATTTGGTGGTAACGAGCCAAAACTGGTTAGTTACACTGATGCTGATATAGATGGATATATGGACACGTGGAGATCGACTTCGGAATATGTTATGATGTTTACTAGTGGAGTAGTTTCATTGCAGTCACAGTTGTAGATGTATGTTGCCTTGACAACGATAGAGGTAGAGTTTATTACGACGATGGAGGCTTGCAAGATGCTATTGTAGATGAAGAAGTTTCTATAGGTAGTTGTGCTTTGTAGAAGCATGGAAGTTCATACGACATAAACTAAGCAAGCACCTCTCTACGCGCTATGAACAGCGTACACCGAATAACGAAAGTTAACATTGGTGAATCAAACAGACATCAGAAGATATTAAAAGTGCAGATAAGAAAGGATTTTCATTCATTAGAAATCTATTACATATACAAAGGATTTTCATTCATTTGGAAATCTATTACAACCAAAAGTCCTACACTAAGGCACAAAACACTTTTTCTATCACTGGTGTCGTAAGTGCGTCACTCCTGTCAGCTATTGGCAGCAAGCACAGTCAGTGTAGGTGCACCGCTTAACCTTGTGCACTGCATATGGATGAGACGCCGACAAAAGGTGCAGGCAATATGGGCGTACTACTTGACCTTGTCTTCGGTCATGTGAATTAGTCGCTGGCAGAAGGTGCAGGTAGTGTGGACGCACTACGTAACCTTATCTTCATCCATATGAATCGGCCGAAGATAGCGGGCGCAGCTCTCCTGAATAGCTCCCTATGCAGCTAATCCGATGTATGAGGAGGACGGAGTTTGGAATGGGAATCAATCCAAGCCCCGTATCCAACATCTTGACGTTCGAAGCAAAACAAATTCAAGATGTTGTTCAGGTTCAAACTACTCTGCCAAACATTTAATAGCATATCAAATCTTTAAAGGGGTTCTTCGTTAAAACCTTGACTTCTTTGAACAAGGAGATCTACAACCGACAGCCGACTTATGTGCCAAAGAGGACGCTCACAGTCATCCGAGGCTATGTCGGGTTCAAGCATGAAGCTGGGTGCAAAGAGGGATCGAGCAAAGTCATTCGTTCTCGGGAGCCCCTATTTATATGCAGCAGCGTAACCCTATGCCTACACTAAGTAGAAGTCGATCAAAGAGCTCCGGGTTAGCGTGATGAATCTCACATTAATGATAATGAACTTGCCGCCCCCGAAATTAGTATAATGAATCTAACATTAATGGAAATAAATTTGCCACCTCGATGTCTTATAAGTCAACATTTTTTGAGCCCCATGCCACATGCAGCGGCTACATTTTAAGAGAAGTTGACAAGATTCACCACGCCGTAGGGGTCACTACGCCTGCAAGGCTACTACGCCCTAATGAACACAGTGCTATCAGAATGACTATGCCTTCTGTATGGCTACGCCCTTGGAACGGCTACGCTCTCGAAATGGCAACACCCCTTAAAACAACTATACTTAGACTTTCCTTCAACCAAGGAGCATTTACTGTAGTCTAATGACAAGTTCGATTTCCAAGACAAACAGTTTGAGTAGAGTGCATCACGCTTCAACTCTCGTACAGATGATGGTAGCACAAGAATCGAAGAGATGTTCAACAGTTGGCGTAGGCGTAGCTCGAACCTATGCCACTATAATACAATAATGCTTCAAAAACCAAGCTAATAGCTTACATCTTCATAATGATTAAATGTCGTTAGAGATAGCTGTGTACATGCCACGTGGACTCTTTTCTACGCCAAAGCATTCTACAATACCAAATTATTTCTGGTGTAGGGTCATCCCTACGCCAATAACTCATGTTGTACTTACCACATAGGATCCCACACGCCAAAGTCAGTTCAACCTAGACTTTTCGTGGCGTAGGGTCCTCTCATGTTCCAACAAATAGAGATCTTCGAGCAGAGCACACAAGCCACATGTCATTGACTCAGTTCTAGTCATCAATGGGTGCCAACCACTCAAGATCTTATCAACAAGCGAATCTCAACAACTGCCATATTTTGGCTCATCCGCAACCCAACAGTACAATTATAACAGATTTAATCCTACTATCACGTGCGTAGTGCCCATATATCCAACAGATCATGCGCGTAGCATCCTGTTTGCAAAACAAAAAATTTGTTTTATTCCAAACTTGTAAAAGAGTACAAAGTGCAATAAATTCTGGTGAAGTACGACTTTAGAAATCTGATCAGAAGACGACCACTTTATCCCTTGGACTATGTGAACTTGAAAACTGTAGCCTCTGGAGAATCAGCAGCAATTTTGCAAGAGTTCTTAGTCTCCCTTGATGATGATTGGAAACTCTATTTATAGAGTTCAGGAAATAACTATTTTAGCAGTTATTCTGATATGCGCGAGGCTGGATTGTGCTATACTGGATTGCGCCAACCTTCTGTTGTGCCAACTTCCATTCAGTTGTCAATCGTGTACTAACTGTATTTAGATGCATGGCATCGTATGATTGAGATGCGTGTGGTCGTGTACAGGATAGTAGACACGTCTTGAGAGATTAGTGGCATGTGCGCCATGTCATCCTGTTTTAGAATGTAAGTTGTCTCAACTTTATCAGGTTGTGCGAGCTTCAGCCAACAAGTCAACCTGCGCTTGATTTGAGCTGCACCTACACACATGGCAGCTTCTGAGTAAAAGTCGTTCAGGTTGCGCCCAGGCGCAACTAAGGATTTTGTTTAGATTGCGCCTGGGCGCAACTCACGAAATGTACAGGACAGCTGTCCACCAACTTTTCCTTGAGCGACACACTTCACGGGATTCGAAAATATTTTCCTCATTTTTTGTTGTGTCGATCGCCAGTATGGTCAGGTAATGATGACCATTAAGTGTCAGATGCCACGTAGGCTTTGGCGCAAAAAGATTGGACGCAGTCTGATATCAGGCGCAATCTGATCAGTGGCGTAGTCTACTTCATATCAGTGGCGCAAGTTGACTTTTAGGGTGCAACTTGATCACTGATCAGTATATTGAAGGTGCATCTTGATTTTTAGGTTCTACAAGTCCCCCTTCAAATTTTTCAAAACTTAAAGACATTGTAAAGTTTTGGAATACTTTGAATTTAAAAAAGTTTTGACTAAGTCAGGTTGCGCCGATCAATGCTCGGTCATCATGATTAAATACCTTTCTTGAAAATATTCAATCTTCTCTTCGTCATTCGGAGTTTTATTGATTTCTTTCAGTCTTCTATTCTCTTCGTCTTCCAGAGTCTTTTCTAATTGGCTTTCTACACAAACGAAGAATTGGTTGATTCTTTCTCAAAATAGGCTCAACTGTTCCTCCTGCGTCGGGACAGGATTTGATCTCCAAATTAGTGGAACCCGGAAAGACTGTCGAAGAAGAAGCATTAAGGATGGCTGCTTGCGAGTTTTTCGTGAGTTTTGGCAATGAGATGCTTGAATGATTGGCGAACTATGTATTTAATCATGAAGGATCAGGGCCTCCTCCCCGTCCTTAATATTATGTAATTCAATTCTGCTTTTGAATAAAAATGAACCTTTATTTACATCACGTCTCTGAAAATAAAGTACTTTTGTCTTTATACATAATATTTCTTGAAAAATTTGCCATTGATGGGCATCATAGCAACTCTACCATCCATATCTGTTAATTGATAGGCTCCATTAGAAAAGACTTTATTTATCACATATGGTCCTTCCCATTTAGCCTCGAACTTGCCTTTGCTCATATGTGTCATAGTCATCGGACGTCTGACTGTAAGAACCAACTCGCCTTATTGAAATGTTCTCACTCTGACTTTACGATTGAAAGCTTTTAAAATTTGTTCCTAATAAAGTTCAATGTGCTGTTGAGCTAATAACCTTTTCTCATCGAGCGCTTCCAATTCCTGAAGTCGAAGACGGTCATTATTGTCTGTAGTAAGCTCATTAGCAATGGCGATTCTCAATGATGGAATTTGAATCTCCAAAGGTAGTACCGCTTCACATCCATATACCAGAGAAAAAGGTGTACAACCTGTGGGGTTACGGACAGTAGTGCGATATGCCCATAGACATTCTTCAAGTTTATCACTCCAATTATGTTTGTTAATAGAGGCAAACTTTTTAAGGAGTTTGATAATGGTCTTGTTGAATGCTTCAGCCAACCCGTTAGCCACAGGATTATAGGCTGTTGAGGCAACATTATTGATTCTGTTGTCATCACAGAACCTATGAAACTTCTGGCTGATGAATTACGGCCCATTATCATAAATGATTCGGCGAGGGACACCAAATCTATATATCACATGATATTTAATGAAGTTGATGATACTACTAGTTTTTACTTCAGCCAAAGGTATAGCTTCCGCCCACTTGGAAAAATAGTCGGTTATAGCTAAAATGAACCGATGCCCTTTAGATGAAGGAGGATTGATAGGGCCAATTATATCCATGCCCCAAGCTTCAAAATGCCATGAGGCTGCAGTTGTATAAAAAAATTCCAATGGTTGATGAATGAAATCTGCATAAATTTGACATGCACGATATTTCCTTGCATAATCAATAGCATCTGATACCATAGAAGGCCAGTAGTAGCCCATACGTCGGATACGATCCTGTAGTTTAGGACCAGGTTGATGTGCTCCACAAACACCATCATCAGCTTCACGTAATATCTGCTTTGCTTCATCACCAGCGAGACACCTCAAGAGTAATCCATCAAAAGTTCTTCGATACAATGTCTTAGTAGTATGATTATAATAGAATCGAAGCGATCAAAGACGGATACTTGTAGCTTCTTTAGGATCTTCTGGCAATATGTCATGTACTGCAAAATCAATAAAAGGTGTCCTCCAGTCCTCACTAATGACATTGACTTCAGTTAGGTTGCTGAATTCAATGTTGTGGTTGTTTCCAAGACAAATAATTCTCTATTAGAGATAACCATCATTTGTTGTCTTTTGACTGGAACTGCCAATACTGCAGCTAAGTTAGCTAAAGCATCAGCTTCTGTATTGCATGCACGACGTACATGTTCGATGAAGAATCCTTTGAATGAAGAAGCTATTCAGGTTGCTGCTTCATGGTATGGTACCAGATCTTGATGTCGGACTTCATATATGCCTCTAACTTGATTAACAATCAACTTAGATTCGCCATATACTTCGAGATATTCAATATTTAATTATTTGGATAATTGAAGTCCAATGAGCAAAGTATTATATTCTGCCACATTGTTGGAGCATGATTCGTCTAAAGAATAGGCCCTTTGAATAGTTAATCCATCGGGTGAAACAAGAACAATTTTTACTCCAGCAACGAGAGAACCTCCAGGTCCAATTCTAGAAGCTCCATCAAAGAATAACCTCCAAGTAGAAAATTCTTCTGAGATCATATTTGATTCCAATGTCTCGTCCGGAATCTCATCATAGATTTTAGATGTCTCAGGGACGAGATGAGCTGCTAAGAAGTCAGCAAGAGCTTGGCCTTTCACATATTTTGAGGAACATTCCTTCTCCACTAGACTATAACGATGTTCAGCTCCAATCATTGTTCGGCTGAGATAGTAGATGGCTTGTTCATGACCTTCCTTGTTCTTCTGAGCCAACAAAACTCCCAATGAATGATCCATTGCTCGGACATACATTAAGAAGGGTATCCCTGAAATCGGTGATATAAGAACCGGTGGACTCATTAAATATCATTTTATATCATCAAATGCTTATTGACATTTTTTTGTCCAAACGAAAGATACACCTTTCTTCATTAATTGAGTAAATGGTCTGCAATGTCCAGATAAATTCGAAATGAACCACCTTATGTACGCAAGGCGACCTTGGAATCCTTGTAGCTCTTTTAGGTTGCGTGGAGGATGCATCTCTTGAATGGCTTTGATCTTCTCGGGATCAAGGTGTATACCCTTAGAGGTAATGACGAAGCCGAAAAACTTACCACTAGAGACACCCAAGAAAGACTTGGTGGGGTTCATTTTGAGTTGATGCTGGCACATTAGATTGAAGATAGTTCTTAAATCTTGAATGTGATCTTCTTTGAGACGACTTTTGACAGCAATATCGTCAACATAGCATTCGACAGTCTTTCGTAAATGATCTCGAAAGATAGTGCTCATAGCCCGCTAGTAAGTTGCACCTGCGTTCTTAAGGCCAAACGGCATGACCGTATAACAGTACACACCCCGAGGAGTACGAAACGAAGTATGTTTTTCATCTTCAAGATTTATACGGATTTGATTATATCCACAAAACCCATCCATGAAAGAAATTCGTTCGAATCCACATGTATTGTCGATCATAACATCAGTAATTGGGAGAGGAAATTCGTCTTTAAGGAAAGCATCATTGAGATCCCGAAAGTCTATACCAACTCGAACCTTTCCGGTCTTCTTCAGGATAGGGACGATATTGGCCACCCAGTCAGGATGTTGTTCTTCTCTGATAAAGCCACAAGATATAAGCTTTTTTACTTCATCATCAATTGCATCCATCATTTCAGGCTTGAATCGCCGTTGTTGTTGTTTGACCGGTTTAACATTCGGCAAGATGTTAAGCTTGTGAGTTGCAATTTGAGGATCTAATCCCGACATATCTTCATAACTCCAGGCGAAGACGTCAATGTATTCACGAATACGATGAAGTAACTCTTGTTTATCATCTTCTGAGAGATTCTTGCTGATGAAGATTGGTTGTGATACACCTTTCTCTCCAATATCAACTTGGACCAGTTGATCTTCAGTAGGTGGTTTTCGTTGTTCAAAACGAAGTTCCCACTGATTATCCATCTTTTGTACCCAAGGATCCATTTCAGTAGCTTCTTCAATGTCACTTTCGTCGTCCTCTGAGAATTCGGCGGACACCATATTAGAAGATACTATCGCCTTATGAATATAACCGATGCTGGTATCAGAGTCCTATGAGATAGAATCAGAAAAATTTGAACGTTCTTCTTTATCAGATTCAGAAGGTTCTGGAGTTGGAAGTGGTGACATATAACCTAGCCCTCGTTTTGTTTTACTGTGGTATTATTATGATTTTCCTTTTGGAACGACAATACGAAGAGTGGTTCGCCTTCCTTTACCATTGTTGAGACCTGTTCTGAAATCATAGCTTATTTTACGAATGATAGCTTTAGATTGTGGACTATAGTGTCGTAATTGTAGCCTTTCTGTATCATCATTATGGAGCATGATTTTTGGTTCTTCTCTCTTGTTGAAGAATATAGGCTTTTCATCTTTCTTTCGAGACGGTACTAAGAAGTACGACTCTTATATTGAATCCAGTGATACCCCATTTCGTCGAGATGATGCGAATTCTATTGTAAGTGGCTTAAAGTTATATAGCATATCCAAATAACACTGAGTATAGTAAAAGACATCAGTATACTGCAAAGGAGATGCTTTATTGACCTTTACACCATCATTTACAACAAGGACTTTAGCCTTAGTAGGCTTAGTCAGATTGATGACAAGAGGGGGAGAAGAAGAATGAGAAGGAAGAGGGAGCTTCTTGCGAGAAGGTCGATTACAAGCGGCTCAAAAGAGGTGAGCTCCCTTTGTTTTTGACTATCACCTTTAGGTCGCTTCTCATAGGAAGGTAGATAAATAGTCAGTGGTTGGAAAGACAGAGGGCAGGAGGTACGTCCCTTGACTGGAATCACCAGAGTATCATTAGGTATACTCTTCTGTTCTTCATCTGTGTCCATTGCTAGTACCACTTTCATGAATTCCTCTTTGTACATACGAGAATCGTTGCAATATGCTTTAACTCCTTTGAAAGGATTCAGATCTGCAACCTCTTTTTGGACTTCTCTATTACCATCCACATATTTGAAGCATTGGTGGAGCGTAGAGGGTACAATATTGTGTTCATAGAGGAATAGCCTTCCCAATAAAGCATTGTATGAGCCATGATTGTCAATAACATAGAAAGTTACGTTTCTACGAAGATTGCTAATTTGAAGTTTTAGACGTATCTTCCCTAAAGGTTCACTTCTTCCTTGATTGAATCCCAGGATGGTAGTGATAGTTGTAGAAAGATTATGTACTGAGATTTTCAAAGCGCCCAATAAGGACTTTGGCATGATGCTAAGTGCATACCCAGGATCAATCAGAATACGGTCGACTTTCATGGTATCCACATATCCCTTAAAATAGAGAGGACGATCATGACGATTGTCTTCTAACAACATGTCATCTTGTGTAAAGGTGATATTGGGCATTAACTCAAATACACTATGACAATGTGTACAGCTGACTGGCTCCTTTTCAGGCTTCTTGAGAAGAGTTAAGCAGGTATCAGCCTGCATCAAAGTTTCACTTAACGTCTTACGAGTTTCTTTTGAGAGACGTAAAAGTTCAAAGATTGACAATCTTGCTGGAGTATTAGCCAATTGAGCCAATATGTCAAAATTGTAAGGCTTTTCAAGTCCAAGAGATGATAACTTTTTTAATGCTTTATCAAAGCGAACAGGTTGCTTTCCTTTGTCTGCTGATGTTGGTTTAGGAGGAGATGGTTCGGCCACTGGCTCAGATGTAGACGGTGTACCTTCAGCAGGAGAAGATGATGGAGGAAGAGCATCCGGGAATAGAGCAGGGTTTTCTTAATTTTTGGAATACTCCCGAAGATAAGGTTTCCCAGATCTAGTGTCCATTAGGATTTCTTCTTCTGTTAATGGTTCAAAGGATACCATATTACAGTTCTTTGATTTAGACTTGGAATGCTTCTTTTGTTTATAAGAGGAAGGCGTTTCAAATTCTGCAACCAGATCTGGATGAATCCACATAATCTCTCCTTTGTCAGTTGTCATCGGAATAAGACCTTCGTTTTGAGGAGGAGGGATATTCACAATTTTTAGAGTAGTCTTTGGAATGGGGACAGCTCCATCTTATACAAGTTGTGGTGGAAAATTGTCAAATTGAAGAGAAACCATATTAGCAGTCACCGTTTTCTCGTCCTGCTGTAAAGTAACTACTCCAGAGTTGACCAACTCTTAGATTTTGCCCTTGAGCACATAACATGCTCTGGTTGGATGTCCTATGAATCTGTGATAAACACAGTATTTAGGGTGATCAGTTTTACCAACTTCTTCTGGTCGCTTTGCCTCTGGAAGCTGAAGCTTATTGCTTTTGATCAAGCAATCGAAGATGCTCAATGTATTATCTTCGTCGAAAGAATACTCTTCTTTTGGATGAATTGACTTTTGTAATGGTGCTGATGGGGTGGATGCCGTCTGAGTAACATTGACCGCTAAAGACTCTTTTCCTTTAAGATTGATGGCCAATGTTTCTTTATTTTTATGATTATTCTGGCGATTACTACCCCCATATGTAGAATGTTCATCTTGGTTAGGGTGAGTCATCTGGACTCCTAACTGCTTGAACTTTTCAGCACTCACTTCTGCCGTCTTTACATTAGCAATAAAAGAATGCCAATCCTGGAATTGTGTAGATCCCGTCCATATACTGATAATAGGCAACAAGTTTGATTTGTAAGTGTCTATTGTTACAGCAGATGGAGTACCTAAAGGCATTTTGAGTGCCTCTCGGCAGAATCTTTCAATGAAACTCTCTGTGGATTCATTATACCTCTATTTAATTTTAATGAGGGCAGACATTATCATGTCGTTGACTTCCTCATAAAATTGTTCCAAGAACATTTGTTTGAAATCGGCAAAAAAAGTGATACAACCATCAGGTAAGCTACGATACCATTCATATGCTGCACCAGCTAAACAACCGACGAACACTCTAGTAAGGAGAGCATCATTTGGCTGTAATTGATCAGTCATCACTTCGAAATGATTGATGTACTGACTTGGAGAAGTACTACCATCAAACAGCATAATGGTTGGGAGTTTATACTTAGGAGGAAATGAAACCTCCTTCCATTCTGTAGGATATGGTTGCTTGATGCCCAATCTTTGTAGGCCATCCTTTTGCTTGAAGGCCTCAAACTGGGTGCGTAAGAGTTTCACAGCCTCCTTTGCATCCCCTGATGTTTAAGAATTGGTGGGCTGGTTAGAAGTCTTAGGAGGAGGAACAGCATGGTAATTACCATCCACAGCACCAAACTGACTTGGATCAGCTTGAGTTGGTACAGAAGCGACCTAAGGGGCTGGTACCCCCAGACTAACAGGTACAGAAGATGCTATAAGCTCTGGATTTATAACAGGGTTTACAATCGGAGGCACCGTATGTTGAGCTACCATTATGGTATGCATGCTTGTAACCATTTCTGCCATGGTTTTCAATTTGTCTTTTAATGCAACAATTTGTTGCTCTTGGCTGATTGATGTAGAGGCATCTTGATCTTCTGTAATGGTATATGCCATTACTTCTCTTGCAGCTATTGACGAGATAGTTTGTTCAAAACTTTTACCATCTGCATCAAACTCCGAAAGAGGGTCCTCTCCCATATGGGTGATAGAAAGATCTTCTTGATTAAAGACACCTTGGATCAAATGTCTATTTCTTGATCTTGTGTATTGAAAGACACCTTCACTGGATGCATGGATCCGGTCTAAGTATTATTGACTAGGATTATGGGATGCATTACGTCTTGGACATTTTCCACCCCCAGTGCCTTGAGAAGTCATGTTAACAGAAGCATATAATAGTTCATCTCCGTCTCCTATTATATGCACAGGAGTTGAAGTATAGTTCAGACGATCAAAGACAGATCGTCGAGCCGATTGGCAACAACAGTTGATGACAACTTCATGTAGGCAATGGTAATTTAAAGCGCAATTTGTAGGTGAGGAAAGCATTCCCCTAGTTTCCCGTCTTTGTGTAAGACGTTGCCGGAGATCAGTTACAACCACAGGACGAGAAGAAGTCGGAGGGACATATTCCTTAATGATGTTAGGAACATGTCTCCTATTCTTCAGGTGTTTGGTTCCTTGAGTGTACAAATATGTACTCAACTTATTAGCATAGGTAGAAGGGTTTTTCTTTTCAAACTTTAGCTTTTGATGCAGATTGGCCCTTGGCATAGGGTTCTTACGTTTTGCCAAAGCTGATATTGGTTGACACCTATTGAGATAAGTGCAAAAATCTAAAAATTCTGCTCCTGGAGTCTCTGTTTGTGATACCTTCAATTTTCTTTGTTTGGATCTTGAAATTTGCAAGGTAGGAAGATCTTGGCCAGACCCCACAGGAGTAGGCAAGATACCTCTGTGATCAGTATTCTTTCCAATATCAGAGATCCGAGGACCTCTGTTTAAAGGAATGTAATCTGATACATCTTCCTCTGAGTCATAGACCAGGGAAGTTTGAGGAAAGATCAAAGGGTACTTCCCTTTATTTTGAACAGGGTTAGCTAAGAAGCGTTTTCCTTTGTTCTGTTTTGTGATCATTTTAGGCATAGATTGCGCCAATTGAGAAAATACCATAGGACTTTTTCCTTTGTTCTGTCTAGTGTTAGCACTAGGACATGAATTCTCTAAGTTCAGAACTTGAGAATCAGAAGAGGGTATAGCCAAAAGACTAGTTCCCTTAAGTTATCCGGAGTAGCAGATTGCTTGGGTTGCGCCATAGTCCTACGGACTACTGGTAGCGCCTTGGCAGCAATTTTGGTAGACTGTGCATGGGCAACAGAGGGAGCAAATTGCGCCTTAGCAATAGAAATCGGCTGTACTAGAGCCAATGAGGCAGATTGTGCCTTGGTCATTGAGCACTCAAGTTGCGCCTAGGTAACAGCGACTATGGAGGATTTAGGAGTCCACACAGCCCTGTTCTTGACAATAGCCACTGCGCACTTGTTGCTCTTGGTGTTGATCATGTTATCGTAGGCTGTCTGGTTGACTTAAACAACCAGAGTCTTCTGCGTCTTACCGATCGAGGCAATGTCACATTGAGTTGTCACTTTCTCGTCGGATGAGAAAGTCGTCCCCAGCAGAGTCGCTATTTTGTTTGCAAAAACAAAAAAAATTATTTTTTTCTAAACTTGTAAAAGAGTACAAAGTACAATGAATTCTAGGGAAGTACAACTTTAGGAATCTGATCAGAAGACTATCACTTTATTCCTTGGACTATGTGAACTTGAAGACTGCAGCCTCTGGAGAATGCAGCAGAAATTTTACAAGAGTTCTTTATCTCCCTTGATAATGATTGGAAACTCTATTTATAGAGTTCAGGAAATAACTGTTTTAGCAGTTATTCTGATGTGCGCGAGGCTGGATTGCGCCATACTGGATTGCGCCAACCTTCTGTTGGGCCAACTTCCATTCAGTTGTCAATCGTGTACTAACTGTATTTAGACGTGTGACATCGTATGATTGAGATGTGCGTGGTCATGTACAGGATAGTAGACACGTCTTAAGAGATTAGTGGCATGTGCGCCACGTCATCCTGTTTTAGAATGTAAGTTGTCTCAATATTATTAGGTTGCGCGAGCTTCAGTCAACAAGTCAACCTGCGCTTGATTTGAGCTACGCCTACACACGTGGCAGCTTCTGAGTAAAAGTCGTTCAGCTTGCGCCTAGGCATAACTAAGGATTTTGTTTAGATTGCGCCTGGGCACAACTCATGAAATATACAGGACAACTGTCCACCAACTTTTCCTTGAGCGGCACACTTCACGGGATTCGAAGAGATTTTCCTCGTTCTTTGTTGTGTCAGTCGTCAGTATGGTCAGGTAATAATGACCATTAAGTGTCAGATGCCACGTAGGCTTTGGCGCAAAAAGATTGGGCACAGTCTGATATCAGGCACAATCTGATCAGTGGTGCAGTTTGCTTCATATTAGTGGCGTAAGTTGACTTTTAGGGCGCAACTTGATCACTGATCAGTATATTGAAGGCGCAACTTGATTTTTAGGCTATACACATCCCTACGCGCATGAGTGGATCATTCCACAAAGTAGCTATAAATAGAAGGATCATTCTTTCTTTCAAGGACACACAAATACAGTCGCGCAGACATTCTTAGAGTCAGAGCATACTTCAGAGAGCCGAATTAATTGCCATCCCCTTCCAATCAAACATGAAGACACAATTTTCTTTCGATCATTGTCGGATCATCAACGGAGTAAAAGAAGCAGTATTCAATCTCCATCGTCAAAAGTCCTCAAAAAAATTACAGTTAGGAAGATCCTGTCCAGGATCAACTTGTTGTACTCTTCTTTTCATTTGTTTAATACAAAAGTTTTATTAAACTTTTCAATGGCAAACAATCTAGCTACTTTGCTGGGGACTTCTTTCTCCTATAACGAGAATATAGACGCAATCCGATAACAACAAGCTCGGATCCTCCAAAAAGATGCTAGTCGTATGCTTCTACCAGCAAGTTTACGAGGAGTTTTCTCTCAGAAGGCAGCACGAGTCCTTTAAAGCGGCTACCAAAGTCGAAGAAGACTCGCCAAGTCAGGGTGCCCAGGGCACTGTGCCATGTGCTGATGCCAAAGAAACTGTGCCCCAGGTACTACAGAACCATGGCATACAATTTGTGCCCGCGTTGTCTCTCTCCATTGCTAACTTAGGCAGCAAGGCCACTGCTACCTCTCAAGTGGCACATGGGTCTGGAAAATGAGGCACTGACCACAGTTCCTAGTTCTTTACACCCAACCAAGGGCCTTGCAGAATAAGAATGAGGGTGCTTCTATCAATCCCCGCGGAGAGCTTACTGCGCCGAAGAAGCCTTCTGTCTTTGACAGGATCACTTACCATCTTGGCAAAGAAAAGTTGCACTCTGAGTACTACGCGCCTTCGCGGGCTATTACGAAAAAATCTAAGGCAGCACGAGCCCGACACACTCATTCTGCTATGCCAACAGTGAACCAGAAACGCGTGCTGACAGACACACGCGGTTGATGGTAAACTGCATAGGACTGAATTAAGTGCTTCTGTACCCAGAATGGGTCAGTCCTCAAAGTCCCCTTGCCGCTTGGGTGTAGTTCATGCATATGAACTAAGCCAGGGAGCAAGCATTGTGATGATAGGCCCATATGCTCAGTCTGGCTGTGTGTGAGGTTGGTCTGCCTCACAATCAAGCTCCCACTAATGACTCAGGTACATCACATGTGCCAGGAATGAGTCAGGGAGTACACTGTCATCAAATACACCCATACATAATGCTTGGCTGTATGCATGAAGTGGGTGTAAATATAGACTTCCCCTCATATGACTTGCATAATGTGATCAGTCTCAAATGCAAGGCAGGGGCGACAAATACTATGCACAATATACCCCCTGATAGGCATACTTTTGCTAGTATTATCATCCACTGCTGCTGATGTAAAATAATAGCCCCACCACCAAGGCAGTCCGTGTTCTATCGACTGCAACCAGCTGCATATGTCCGATATTATCTCGAAAAAAGGGTACCGATTGAAGACGAAGAAAAACTACCCATTGCCTCGTGCCATGTCATTTCAAATTCTCCTGCTCCCAAGGGTAATTTCAAAACCAGCAACCCTCTAGTCTTGGCTAACGCATCAAAGAGCCGACACTGAGGGAATAAATCAATAATCCCTACTGCCAAGGTGTTCCAGAATACCTGATCAAAAGTGAAGTCTGCATCGACAGTATAGACTGCGGGTAGCCAGGCCCTGATTATCTATTATAACCCCTCGTTCCAAGAAGATGACATTTATCAAGGGGTAGATACAGATGCAGCTAGGCGTAGCCAACTATGGGATTCCGAGGAGGAAGCTTTGATGTCGATCTTCCCACAAGATAACGAGGCTGAAAGTGAGTGTTCTACTGTTCTGTCCATTTCATCCCACATTATGCCAGTCTATATGACAGGGGGTGGAAATAAAGAAGGGGGAAAAACTTTGACCCAAAATCTTCTACATCGTATTGACAGTTTAGAGGCATGGCTCCAAATTCTCACCTCCTCTATGCAGGCTTTGGCACAAGTTATGATCGACATCAGGAACGGTTTGGTTGTCCAACCCCCATCAAGGGCTTCCGCATCTGTAAGTGCTGATCTAGAAAACAACAAAGAATCAAATATACCTTCTTAACATGTTCCCTCAGGAACGGATAATCATACATTACCTCATTCATCCGCTCCTTCATCAACGAAGGAGTTGTTTGAGATTGTGAAGGATCTACCTACTCGCGTGGAGGCTAAAGACAAGCAAAAAGAACTCCAGAAACTCGGGATCAAGCAACCTTGCCCATCCGGATGGAATAATATGGTTTATCTTCCCAAATACAGGCTATAATCCTTCCGTTCAAAGGCAAGGACTCTCTTGGTCATTACCTTACCTATTTTGCTTCTATGATGGGATACCTACTGCAGGATGATGCCCTGCTCACTGAAGAACAAATAGGCAACTCTAGAGGGGGGTGAATAGAGTTTATAACAATAATGTCCAATTAAAAATTCAACTCTTTCACCAATAGTAAATAATCAGAGTAAATGCAAAAATAGTAAAGAGCGAGAAAGCATACGCAAACACAGCCGATTTTAACCTGGTTTCCCTCGTGGAGGACTAGTCCAGGCCTGAGAATTCTAGCTCAGAATTAAATCCACTATTTGTGAAATAGTAGTTACACTCTGTACCTTTTCTTCAGAAGAGCACGTCAACTTCTTACAGAGATCGCAGTGGTGATGCTTGAAATTTTCCAAGCGACTTCTTGAACTCTTGCACAAACTCCTAACTGAAAAGTACTGAGCACTTTGAGGCTTAGGGAGCTTGTGGCTAGTAGATGAGAAGGGTATGGCTTGTATAAGGCTTTAGAGAGAAGAGAACAGAAGATTGGATGATTGAAAATGGGAGAATTCATGGCCTATTTATAGGATACCAGATAGGCAGAATTCTGGATCAAATATTCAAAAATTTGGCCGTTGGACAACTTGCATCCAGCCAACCCTAAAAATTAGGGTCCTGAATTTTAGGAGGCAAAGTTCGGCCCGAACTCTGTGTGGAGGCAGAGTTCGGCCCGAACTCTGTCTCCAGAGCACAGAACTGGTCCAATGGCTAAATGGGCTTATTTGGATTTTTGTGGAGCTTTTGATTTGTGGTATGGGTATAGGTTAAGTCTCAAATTGCTCAGTACGACTCAGTTTACATATGTCTAGGCTCAATAAAAGTGTAAAATATAGACTTAAAACATTTAACATAGCAGGTGCGAGCTGTCGTCCGTCTTGTACTGAGTTCAGTCTTCATGTGTCGTATTGAAATATTACAAGTATCATGTCGTTAATTGTATCAATATTTGGTTGACTGTGATTTTCTGTCAACAATCTCCCCCATATTGATAATTGACAAAATGATATTTGTATATTCATTATTCATACATGGACACATTAAAGAGTAGTAGCGTAGCTCCCACGTAATCAGTGCAGAGCTATCAATAGCTCCCCTGTAAACATTGCTCTTGTCCTGTTGTCCTGATACAAACATTCTTTCCCAAAGCACAGATACACAAGGAGATATGATAATGAATATAGCAAAATATTTTTCCCCCTTTTGGCATTTATCAAACAACCAAAAATAATGACTGGCAAGCACACCAAAAATAATAATAATAAACTGCATAAACTGATAAGCGACAGAATAAAAATGTCTCAAGAGTCACGTAAAAATTGCTAATACAACCAAAGAGCAGAAGAAAAACAACTACATCAACTAAAAATGCAGAAAAGCATAAACTAGGATCCTCTGCAGTAGCAGCAAGTAGAAATCTACATCCATCATCGAGCTCGTGAAGGCCCAGCATCGTCGGATGGATCAGTGAAGGAACGACGAGGGTCCACAAAAACCGCATCCGGATCCAGGTAGCGGATAACCCAAGGATCATCGATACGGTATCCATCGCAAGCAGGGTCCCGCTCCATAGGAATAGGCATAGAAGGATGTCGAGACATAGAGTACCGAATATCGTGCAGTGAGTTACTGATGGCACTTATCTGCAGGGTGGTCCGGTAGTCAAGCTGAGTCCAGCGATCATCCTCTAAAGTGAATCGATCGCAGAGCATAGTCTGTAGTGACTCAAAAGTAGCAGGAGGTGGAGGCGCATCCTGTCTAAGAGGAGGTGCGTCGGGCTCATCGTCAGAGTGCTCAGACGCAGGAGGTGAGCCAATCGCCGCCTGAAGTCGTCGTGCCTTAGATAGGAAGGCAGGGGCTGGTAGGAATTAGCACTCATCAAGAGGTACACGAAAGGCACGAAAGATCATAGAAAGATGAAGAGCATAATCCAATGATCTGGGCTTCTTCCTAGTATTAATCATCCAGTCCATCATGGTACGTGAAAGATTAGAAGGAATATAAAAATAGAGGTGATACGAAGTAGAGATTTCAAAGTATGTAACCTCATCAGTTGATCCCGCTTTGGGTAGAATCGTGTTAAAGACAATGCGATGAAGTTCATAAAAGTAAAGATTAAGAAACTTGGCGAGAAGCTTGCGAGGACGTGTGTTAGGAGTACACAAATCGTCCTTAAAGCTTTCTAGGGATGACCCATCGGGGAATTGGAACTTGCGAGCTTCAACAAGTTTCTCCCATGAGTCTGGCTCCGAAATTTCAAGGTATTCGGCCAAGTCAAAATCATCAAAAGAAATATCAATACCCGCAACACGTGAAAATAGATGTGTATCATTGTAAGTAAGGTTGTAATAAAATATTTGGATGGCATTGAGATATATAACCGAATTGGTAGTGACAAGTTCATCAAGACATAGTTCATAAAATAATGCATCATATTGTGAAAAGATAGTAAAATTTATAGGATGACCTGCATACACAGGACGTGATCAAAAATCACTAAACCACTCATTAGAAGCGTCAAGTGATACAAATATTCGATCATCGTACGTGTTGGGATCGAGTGGACAAGGTGGGTTGAACAATGGGTGAATAGGTTGTTGATTAGGTTGTTCAACGGGTTGTTCAACACGAGGAGCAGCATTCGAAGAGGACGCACCCTCGGTTCGAAGTCTCTTCCCTCTACTGAACAACTTGGGAGCCATGAAATAATGAAGAAAATTGAGGAAATTTAGATGGAGAGAAGTGTGAAAATATACCTCAATTTGTTAATAAAAGATGAAAGAGAATGGTGACAGAATCCTTCTCCTTGAATTTTGAGAAGAAAGAGGCACTAGGATGGAAGAACTAGGGTTAGGGTTTGAAGATAAGTAGTTTGAAGAAGTTTAGAAGGTGGCAATGGAGGAGAAAGAAGAGGGGAACCCGGTTTTTAGTGTAAGGGTTTGAATGGTCGGAGCAATTTTGGACCATTGGATCATATTTTGATCAGCGGCTGAGCCTGCTTTTGGTTCTGGAACAGCCAGACCAAATTCGGCCCGAACTCTGGGTAAGGCAGAGTTCGGCCCGAATTCTGGATTTTGTAGCCAGAACAGAAATCAGGCTAAAAGCAGTTTGATCAAATAAGAAAGACTAAAAGGAATATGATAATGTGTAGATGCATATACAAAATGAGAAAACCAAGTAGAGAATAGCAAAAAGTCAACGCTGAATCAAAGTGAAGTTTGAATATTTGAATTTTAGCATGTGATAAAAGTATACCATGTAATAAACAATGAAATATGCCACAATTCAATATTTTGAAGCTGCCATGGGGTAGCTGCAGGGGCCGGATCCCAGCTAGCGATAGTCTTGAGGACTAGTGCACCGTGTCGCTTAGGCTTTTACGTCTTGTTATCAGAAGGACCCTTTCAGCTTGTACCCATAGCAATTTCATCATAAAGAATTAAGACATAATCGATATTTACGCAGGTTACTTTAATGAATAACAGCTTCATCCAAAATTCCTAGTTCACGACAAAAAAAGTTAAAACGCTCTTCGGATAGTGCTTTGGTAAAGAAATCTGCTAGCTGATGATCAGTGTCAATAAATTCTAAGTTAATAGTGCCATTTTGTTGGTGATCACGCAAAAAGTGGTGACATATTTTAATGTGCTTCGTGTGTGAGTGACATATGGGGTTCTTAGTGAGATTTATAGCACTAGTGTTGTCACAAAATATAGGAATGTGCATAAAAGATAAGTTATAGTCTTCAAGGGTTTGCTTCATCCATAGAATTTATACACAACAACGACCAGCTGCGATATATTCAGCTTCTGTTATAGATAGTGCGACATAATTTTGCTTCTTGCTAAACCAAGAGACTAGAGCCTTTCCTAATAAATGACACGTGCCGCTCGTACTTTTACGGTCGACCTTGCATCCGGCGAAATCAGCATCACAGTAACCAATGAGGTCAAATGATGTTGATTTAGGATACCATAGGCCCACTATAACCGTATCCTTAAGGTATCGAAAGATACGCTTAACGGCAGACATGTGTGATTCCTTAGGATTTGCTTGATATCTAGCACATAGACAAACGCTAAACATAATATCAGGGCGACTAGCAGTTAAATATAGTAGACTGCCTATCATACCTCGATACTTACGTTGATCCACATGTTTGCCGCTTTCATCTGGTTCTAGTTTAGTTGTAGTAGCCATTGGAGTGCCGATAGGTTTGACGTTGTCAAGGTCAAATTTCTTCAGCATGTCCTTTGTATACTTCGATTGACAGATGAAAGTTCTATTTGATGTTTGTTTGACTTGCAGTCCAATAAAGTAATTGAGCTCCCCCATCATGCTCATCTCAAACTCGGTCTGCATACACTTGGCAAAATCTTAATAGAGAGTTTCATCAGTAGAACCAAATATAATATCATCAACGTAAATTTGCACTAAGAGAATAGTGTCTTTGAAAGATTTTATAAAAAGTGTAGTGTCTTCCCTTTTGAAAAACCTTTTTCAAGCAAAAAATTGCTTAGCCGTTCATACCAAGCTATAGAGGCTTGTTTGAGGCCATAGAGCACTTTCTTGAGCTTGAAAACATGGTCGGGAAATTTGTGATTTTCAAAACCAGGGGTTGTTTTACAAAAACTTCCTCCTTAATAAATCCATTCAAGAAAGCACTTTTAACATCCATTTGAAATAATTTGAAATTTTAAAAGTTAGCAAATACGCAAAGCATCCGAACGGATTCCAATCCGAATGGATTCCAATCTCGTAACAGGAGCATATGTCTCATCGTAGTCGATACCTTCCTCTTGGTTGTATCCTTGAGCTACTAGATGAGGTTTGTTACGTGTAACTGAACCATCTTCATTTACTTTGTTTCGAAAAACCTATTTAGTACCAATAATCGAGTGATTTACAGGCTTTGGAACAAGTTCCCAAACTTGGATCCTCTCGAATTGGTTGAGTTCCTCATGCATGAAAGAAATCCAAAACTCATCATTAAAAGCTTCTACAATGTTTTTCGGCTCAATTTGTGAAATAAAGGCAGTACTAGCAATGGAGTCTCTTAATGATGATCTAGTGCTTACTCCACGTGAAACCTCACCTATAACCAAATTTTCTGGATGTGACGGCTTGAAAGAGAATTTCTTTAGCAAGCCCTCCAGAGAATTGGTCTCAGTGGTGGTATGCATCAGAGTAGAAGTTGATGGCTCAACATCATCATCAAGAGTAGTTGCTATACTGTTAACTTTATCAAAAGTCACATTGGTAGACTCTTCCACAATTAATGAGCGTTTGTTGAATACTCTATATCCCTTGCTCTTGGCCGCATAGCCAAGAAATATACCATCGTTAGCTTTGGCATCAAATTTGCCTAAGTTGTCTTTGGTGTTTAGGATAAAACATCGACAACCAAAAACTCAAAATATAAAACGTTTGGAGTTCTTCCAAACCAAAGCCCATAGGGTGTTTTCTTCGTAATAGGACGAATGAGCACCCTATTTAAAATATAGCACGCTGTAATGACAGCTTCAGCCCAAAAATATTTCGGAAGTAAAAATTTATTCAGCATGACTCTAACCATATCGCCAAGAGTCCTATTCTTCCGCTCCACAACACCATTTTATTGAGGAGTTTTTGGACAAGAAAACTCATGATCAAAACCATTTAAATCATAAAACTTTTCAAAATCAGTATTTTTGAATTCGCCTCCATGATCACTTCGGATTCGAATAATCATGTAGCCTTTTTTGTTTTGAACCTTTTTAGCAAAATTTTTGAAAACTGAAATGGCATTACTTTTGTTTGTAAGAAAGAAAACCCAAGTAAATCTAGAAAAGTCATCAACTATAACAAAAGCGTAGAATTTTCCACCAAGACTGGCTACTCTACTAGGGCCAAATAAATCCATATGAAGTAATTACAAGGGTCTAGTAGTACTTACAAAGTTTATGGAATAAAATGAGGACTTGGTTGCCTTATTTAACTCACATTCGGCACATATCGTGTCCTTTTTGAATGTGATATCGGGCAAGCCTCTAACTAGCTTCTTTGTCGATAGCCTGGATATAGTATCCATATTGGCATGACCAAGACGCTGGTGCCATAGTAATCTTTCATCCTTGTGAGCATAGAGACATCTTCCTGCACTGTTAGTATCTCTAGATAGATAAAAAATATAAATATTATCATATGCAGTATGGTGGTGATTGTGTTTATGTGCAGCATGGTGATGATTATATCTATGTGTAGCATGGTGATTATGTGTTACATCAGAATGATAGTTATGAGAATGATTTCTACGTGCATGTGGTTTGTGTGCTGTATAGAAGTGGGTGTACATGTAAGTATATTTGCATGCTGTAGGTGGATGACGTGTTTGACTATGTTGAGCAGTATTGTGCTTTGTGTGTGTCTCATGTGATTGGGTTTGAGGTTGAACAACCTATTTGTAGGCCTCAAAAATGAAAGTCACGCTGAGTTGATCAAGACAGAGTCAAAAGTCACGCTCAGTTGATCCAGACAATATAAACAAATCACGCTGGGAGACAGCTCATCATTTGTCAAAGAGTAATTATGACTGACAGCACAACAGTCGAAGAATATCTCTTCATATGCCACGTATACACAGAATTCGAAGAGATCATCGCCGTCTATCGCGTGATTTTCGAAATCTTCTTCAGCAAGACTCAGCCTTCGTCGAGTTGGCGTACCAAAAGGGTTTCTTGTCATTTAATGCGATTGACAAAGCAATCACTGTCAGAGATTTTGTGTCAGTCGAGACACGTCGAATCAAGACGGCTGGCAGTTCTATCTCAAGTCTGCGTGTATTTGTGATCTTCATCTCAAGTTTGTGTGGATTCTGAAGTTTTCTTCCTCAAGTTTGCATGGATTTTGAAGTTCTTTGCCTCGAAGTCTGCGTGGATCCTGAAGCTTCCTGCCCCAAGTTTGCATGGATTTTGAAGCTTTCTACACCGAGTTCGCATGGATTTCGTCTTCAACAAGTCTGCATGGATTTCATCAAATTGGAGTACGTGGCAGCCATGCCACTGATCTCTCGCCTGCGTGTCCTGTAACTTGCACACGACTCATACATGATCGCCATGTGTCTAACAGTTACAGGCCACGTCCAGTAACTACTCACAACCTTGCGTATGTTAAATCCTGCGTGATTTTCAACTAAGCACAGGCTGTGAAGACAGTTATCTTTTCAGTTATTATTTTTGACTCTATAAATAGAGTTCTTTTTCTCATTCATTGTACAGATACATTGATATCTACTGTCAAAATTTTGAGAGCTTTTCTTCTTCGCATAGTCCAAGGGATAAAGCGGTCGTCTTCTAGATCGGATTCCTACAGTTGTAATTTTCCCAGAAACACAACAAATAAAGAGAATTTCTTTATGGAAAACAAATTGGCGACTCTGCTGGGGAAAAGCATCTCCTCTTCTGAGATGGTAACAACTCAATGCGACACTTCGTCAATCGGCTCGACGAAGAAGGTGATGACGATCAAATTCGATCAACTCGCCTATGAAGAAATGCAGCGGGCTAAGGGTGGCAAGCCCACTCCAGCCTCCATCATCACTGCCAAGTCGAAGGGACACTCTGTCTATGTCCCTAAGAATCGGTTGGCAGTCAATGGTGAAGTCTCTGCCACAGTGTCTACTCCTACCTCTGGCAAGAACTCCACTGCAAGTACGCACACTCTTGTGCGCTCGAAGATGACAGTAATCAAAAGTCACGTTGACAGTACTGGCTCCTTAGCCAAATCTGTTCCAGCGTGCAAATTCAACCCTAAAAGTCACGCTGACAGTACTGGCTCCTTAGCCAAATCTGTTCCAGCGTACAAATTCAACCCTAAAAGTCACGCTGACAGTACTGGCTCCTTAGCCAAATCTGTTCCAGCGTGCAAATTCAACCCTAAAAGTCATGTTGACAGTACTGGCTTCTTAGCCAAATCTGTTCCAGCGTACGAATTCAACCCTAAAAGTCATGCTGACAGTACTGGCTCCTTAGCCAAATCTGTTCTAGCGTGTAATTCTAAAATTAAAAGTCACGCTAACAGTACTAGTTCCTTAGCCAAATCTGTTTCAGCGTGTATTTCATCAGAGAAGAATAACTCCTTAGTTATCTCTTCTTCTTTACCGAGTTCTACTAGAACTGGGGGTGGTCTTCCACACAAAGTCCCTTCGAAAAGGAATAACTCTTTAGTTGTTTCTTCTGCTCCTGTAGTTTTTACTTCAGGAACAGCTTTGACTGATACTTTTGTTAGTCAAAGGAAAGGAGATGGTCTTTTGACTACTCTTCCTTTTGGACATTCTATGTCTCAAAATCTGATTGAGTCTAAGAAGAAATATTCCTTAATATCTTCTCCTATGACTTCTTCAAATTGGGCACAGAATCTGTCCATTAAAAAGGGTCTATTACCAACTCCTAATCAAAGGAGTGGTTCAACTCTTCCTTCTCTGCAAATATCCAGATCAATAGAGGGAAAACTCTATGTTTCCAAAATTAATGTGTTATCTTCCACTGATTTAAGAACAAAACTCAGCACTTCTGGTGTTAAGAAACCATACCAATTGGATATGAAGATAAAAGATCCAGATGCAGAGTATGCAAGAAATTATGTGGCTCACATTAATCACTCTTTGTATAATCAAGAGCCATTAAGACCCAAGAACAGGAAGTATACTCCTCAATCTTCACAAACAGATTTACAAGAATATCTTCAACAGAAGAGAAGGAGTAATTCTATGTCAAAGGAACATGCTGAATGTGACTTCTATCCAAGAGTCATAATTCAGTGCAGATGTCAATCAACGGTTCAAGACCATGGTGATCATGAATGTGACTTCCAGCCAAGAGCCATAATGCAATGCAGATGTCAAACTAAACGACAGTCTGTCTTCAATAGGATTCAGTATGAACCTATGCCTGATGAAGATGAGCCTTTGTTTGCCTCTGTCAACATGACTTTTCGGGACACCGGGGGTAGAGTTGATAGTCCAGATGGAGTATATAGAAACACCAGAGCAAGAGTCCTAGCTTCTAGTCAAAGAAATTTGATCCCTGAAATTGATTCTGAATTCCTTGGAGAATCTAACTTCCCACCTCTTCCTACTGGGGGTAGTTCTCCTATAATTGACTTTGATGTACGAAGCAATGATTCAGAGCAAACAACATCTACCAGTTCATCAATAATTCCTCGTACAGTCACAACTTATATGGTTGATGGGAATACTGATGAACCTTCTTCTTCTTTGACTCCTCAAGATCAAAGAATTGCTTCTTTGGAATAACAAATGAAGTCTATGGCTGATACTATGAAGTCGATGTATGAACTCATGGCAACACAGATGCAAAATCGACAGACTGTACCAGATGCCATACCAACTGACACTGATATGAGTCCAGTACAAGTTCCTCCAGCAGTACAATCTAATACTCCTGGACCAGCTCAACCAAATCCTAGTCTCTCTAGAGCTGGGGGTAGTGCTTACAATGCTGTTCCTCCTCCCAACTATTCTCTACAAGCCACAACTCCACAATCTTCGGGAGTTGTCTCTGAAGAATTGAAGAATCTCAAAACTCAATTCGAGGCATTTAAACAGAAGGATGGTTTACAAAGGTTAGGCATCAAGCAGCCTTATCCGATAGAATGGAAGCAAGTATCATATCCTCCTAAATACAAGCCTCCTACTATCTCATTCTATGATGGAACCACTTCTCCAAGTCAGTTTATTAATCACTTTGAAGTGATGACTGATCAACTGCAACCAAGTGATGCCCTCCTTACTCGGGTATTTATTGGATGTCTCAAGGGAATGGCTTATGAATGGTATAGGAGTCTCCCAGATGGGAGCATTACCTCATTTGCTAGTTTCAAACAGATGTTTCTTGAAAGGTTCTATGAAGGACTTAATGACATGACTATGTCTGCTCTTATTAGAATCAAGCAGAAAAATAATGAATCTACAGAGGAATACATTGAACGGTTTCGAAGAGAAGCTCTGAAGATGCCTCTTGGAACTCCTGATGCTGTCACCATTGACACGTGCAAATCAAAATTGTTGCCAATTATCAGTATGTGGACAGGGTCCACTCAATTTTAAGATTGGCCTTCCTTCATAGTCAGTGCCAAAGCTGCAGAAATCAGTGCTGAAACCTTCAAAGGTTTAGGAGTGCAGATGACTCCTAAAGAAACAGGACAAGATGCTAACAATAAAAACAATGCTCGCAAGGGAAAAGAAACTCTTGAAATTAATCTTCAGAGCAAAGATGCATCAAATGTTCAAACTCCTGCCTCTACAACTCAACAATCAAGAACACCTCGCCCCAAAGAAGAATATTCTTTTGATGACGACGATGTCCTTGGTATCTTTGAATGTCTGCTGAAAGGTAATAAAATACAATTACCTGAGATCAAGAAACCTTATGAAGCTGGTAAAACAGATCATCCCAAATACTGTCTATATCACAAAATGCTGGGTCATACAATTCGTACATGTTATGTACTGAAAGGAAAGATCCAAGAAATGATTAAATCTGGAGCTATCTCTCTTACTCCAAAAGAGAAGACCGTCACCTCCAACGTCGTCTCTATGCAATTCGGAGATTTTCCTCCTCAACTCCTTGAAGGTGGGATCGTTCATATTCCCAAGGCAACTCTTGACATAGTGAATCTTCCTCCTCCACGGTCTGAAGGATTAGTGTCAATCACTTTGGAGACTGGAGAAATCATGTGGATCCATCCCGATCTAGTGGCAGATTTTGAATCTCCTTTTCCTCAAAAGATTTCTTCTCGAAAGTCCAAGAAGGCTGGAAAGATTAAATCATGTCATATGACTTCTCTTGGATCTATTCCTGACACAGAGCCAAAAGAGAAAGAAGAAGCACTTGTTAGTGCTACTCGAACGGGAAAACCTTATCTAAAGGATTATTCCAAAAGTCCTGAGGATCCTCTTGATATCCCTCCAGCTGATAAAGATGCTTCTAATGTTCCTCCTGAAGAAGAATCATCTACTGCACCTGTTCCTTCAACTACACCAGTTGAACCTGTTCCTCCCAAGCCTACAGCTCTGGAGAAAGGCAAACAACAGGCTCGGTTTGATAAGCCAATCAAGAAGTCCTCTCCTCTTGGACTTCAGAAGCCTTACAACTTTGACATTTTGGCTCAACTTGCTAATACTCCAGCTAGAATGTCCCTCTTTGAACTTCTACGTCTTTCCAAAGAGACTCGAAAGACATTAAGTGAAGCACTTCTACAAGCTGACTCTTGTCTTACACAATTGAAGAAGCCAGATGCAGAACCTGCCACTTGCTTACATTGCAACAGTGTACTGGAGATTATCCCAAATATCACCTTTACACAAGACGACATGCTATTGGAGGATAATCGACATGATCGGCCTCTCTACTACACCGGTTATATCGACACAATAAAGATAGATCGTATCCTCATTGATCCAGGGTCTGCTATAAGCATAATACCAAAGAGTCTGTTGGATGAACTAAAAATCCCTCTCCACAAGCTCTCCAAGACGGTTACTACTATCTTGGGATTCAATCAAAGCCGAAGTGAGCCTTTGGGAAAGATTCATCTGAAGCTTCAGATAGGCAATTTCAGATCTAAAGTCACTTTCTATGTGATCGAGATCGCGGGATCCTATAATCTTCTTCTGAGGAGGCCCTTTCTTCATGAAAATAATGTGGTGCCCTTTACTCTTCATCAATGTTTTAAATACATTGATAGCAATGGAAGAGTACAAAAAGAAGTTGCTGATATAAATCCCGTCCATGGAGTTGAAGCGTATTTCAACGATTCCCAAATGTACAAAGAAGAGTATACAAGGATCATACAAGCTATGGAGAAAGAAGATGCACAAAGTTAGACTTTAATAATCCCTGTTAAAGGTCGAACTACTCAGCAATAATCTCCTAAACCCTCTGGAGAAGATTCTTTCATCATTCCAGTGAGTGGACGGATCTCTCCGTTACCTCAGTCATCTACTCAAAATACAATGATCATTCCTGTCAGTGGGCGTACTACAGTTCCTGTATCTTCACAAGATACTCTGCTAATTCCAGTTGGAGGACGGACTACTCTTCCTACTCAAACTTCAAGGGAGCTCACCTCTTCTGAGCCATTTGTTATCGATCTTAATCGAAACAAAGCTTCTTCTTCTTCTCCCCCTTTAGTCATTAACTTGGCTAAAATCTCTAAGGCTCAGCCTTCTTCCAATGTAAATATTGCTGCTTTTACATTTAATGAAAAGTCTCCACCTTTGCAGTACGTTGATGTGCGTAATTATGTTCATAGTTATTTACATCTGTTAGATGACTTGAACACAATAACCATAGGAGTTGTACAGACTGTTCATATAGATGTATCTCTAGAACCTGTACAATCTTCATACTTTCTAGTTCCCAGCAGAAAGCCAGGAGACATTCCAATATTCTTCTACAAAGGGCCTCAAAATCCTTCTGATCTTGAAGATGATGACAAAAATGATGATACTGGAAGATTACAACTACGTCGTTATAGTTAGCAATCTAAAGACATCATCAAAAATATGGGCTATGACTTCAGGACTGGCCTCAATAGTGGAAAAGGAAGAAAAATGCCTGTTCGTATTCCTCCTCTGAAATATAGAAGGACGAAATGCGGATTGGGCTATATAGCTCCTACTCCTTTTATCAATATTATCCATGAAGATCCCGAGTCTGACGAAGATAAGAGATCTGATTCTTCTAGTACCACTTCTTGGGATTCCGATACGAGTATTGGTGACTTCTACTGCAAGATTCTGTCTTCCAATATGGTTTCTATTGACTGTTTTGAAAAATGATTCATACTTGACGGTTCATTCGTTCATCTGACGGTTCATCCGTTCATCTGACGGTTCATCCATTCATTAATGCCTGACGGTTCATCCGTTCATCCATCCGACGGTTCGCCCGTTCATTATAATCTGACGGTTAACCCGTTCATTCATCTAGTCTTTTGATTTTCGAGTCTAAAGATCATAAAAAATTGAGTTCAAAGATATTTTTATGTCTGAATTCTATTTTTTCCAATCAGTATTAAACTAAGATCATTTCTGGTTTAATATCATCTGATAGAATTACAAAGTTTGTTTGTATATTCTATTCTACTGAAATATGTCATGTATCATTTACCTCTGAACATATTTTCTATGAATCTATCATTATCAAAACAGTAAAACCAAAAGTCAGATCAAGAACTTTCATTTGTTGTTATTTCATAATCAAAATATGGAATACAAGTGAAAGTGAGAATAAAAAAAAGGGGAATTCACTTGCTTGGAGTTATCAGCTCCCTAATACGATCTAGAACAACATTCAGTTTCTCTTCATGAGTTTTTCTAACTCTTTCTGCTGCTACAATTGTAATATTCTGTTCATCAAAAGTAATGATGGCAGACTGGCGACGGTTGGCTTCTTCAAACTGTTCCGTCTGCATCTGTTCCCGTTCCTTCTGAAGAATCTCACAACGTTCGGCTTCAAAGATATAAACCGTAGCAACTTCAGCTTGTTCTGTTTCCATGACGGCAATGCGCTCTTGAAGACGAGCTAATTCTTCTTTCAATTTCTTCAATTCTTCAGTCTTGGATGCGTTGTCTTTTTCTAAAAACTCTACTCTTTGACGAGCAGCTAATATTTCTTCACCCTTTTCTACTAATTTTTCAGTAGAAGAGGCAAGAAATGTTTCTAGAGCTGCCTGTTGGGACTGTACTTCATTCTCTAGTTGCTCAATCTCAGCTTCAGTTAAAGATTGAATGTCCTCCTTCTTGGTCTCCCAGTATTTTCGGATAGTTACTTCTAACTCCTCCAGGAGATGTTCAAAGAAGATGCACTGAGATGCGTAACCAGCATGTCGCAGCGCCATCAGTGGGAATTTGACCATAGTTCTGAGATCAGAAAAGGGCATAGCTTCATCCTTCAAGAAACGTCTAGAATATGTATCTAGATATGAATAAATGATTTTCGGATACATTCCCAGGGTTCTTGCTAGCCCAGTCTCAAATCCAGGAGTCGCTGTCATCATGGAAGAAGAAGCTTGAATATTCTCTATCCTCGGAACAGAAGTATGTGCGACAGGAGAAGTTGGCAAGTGTGAACTCTCTTCATCAGCATCAGCTTGGATAAGCGGAGCATGAGTCGAGCTCATTGCTGCAGCAGTTCCTACAATTAAAGAAAAATATAATTAGCATTTAAAGGAAGAGAAATAGTAGAAATAGAATCTGAAATAAAGCTTTACCTGGCTGAGGTTCATATTCGGTATGTGGAGGGAGTCTTGCTTCTTCTCGCAGCCGTTCCATGATTGTATCCGATACCTGCTTTATATGGCTGCTTCCAGCTCCAGAATTACTAGGTGCTAAAGCATTGTTCGGTGACTGAACAGGTTCAGGGCTAAGTTCCATTCTGTTCCCTTTCACTTTATCTTCATCATAAGGAGTCGAAGTGCCAGCATGCCAGTCTTCTCCTCCTTCAGCTTCTTCTTCTTCATCCTCAGGATGAACTTCTGATTCAGAGTTAATGATATTCACATCTTCATGAATCTCTGGAACAGTGACGATAGCAAGCTCAGTATTAGCTGTCGGTTCAGTCGTCTCTGGAATATCGGTCCGAAGAATAATGTCCTGACAAACATTCTTCAATAGATCATCAGCAGCTGATAGCTCAGACGCAGGCACGTCTTCATTGCCTCTGGTCCCAGAAATGTTTTCTTCAGCTTGAGTTTCAGGAACTTCTGGCTGTTCTAAAACTTTTTCTAGAGCTGGTTCCTCTTCAGAGTAATTAATCTGATCATCCAGTGCTTGAATGACGCCTTCAGTCCCATGCTCAAATGGGATTATCCTCGTCTCTAAGGGCTCAATAGCTACTCCACTTCTGATTGGAGCAGTTGTTTCCTGAGCATGAACAGACTCTACTTCAGTCTGTTCAGTTGAAGCTGTTGCAAGGTGAATATTATCAGACTCAGTCTTCTCAGAAGAAGCTGCTTCATTGATTTCTGGCAAAGTTCCTCCACTCATGATCGTCTCTAGGAGTTTATTGCCCTTAATTTTGCTGACAGACTTCTTAACATACTTCCCTCTTGACCTCCTTATCAAAGGAGCGTCGTCTTCATCAGTCTCTTCATCCTTATCAGCGACATCATCTTCATCAACTGATATACCGCCCAAAGATGAAGTAGCAGTCACCGAGACCCCTTTCTTCTTATTCTTGGATGTTTGAGACCTAGTACTCCTCTTGGAGATGGTCTCAGATTCGTCACTTCTCTTCCTCATAGAAAGAGATATAAATATAGGAGGAAGGACCTCATCAGGAAAATTTCCTTCCTGGAATAATTTATAGGGAGGCTCAACTTCTGTTGTCTCATCTTCGGGTTCTGAAGGAAAGTGCTGAATAACAATTTTCTTCTTTGACTTCTTCGATGGAGCTGGATCATCCTCTGCAACAAAGGTCTTCAGATTGAAACTCGGTCTGAAAGTGCTCGACGACACATAGAAACGTGCATACGTATAAAGCATCTTTGGCCCCGAGCTAGACAAAGGATTAGGCATAGAGAATACGACCTTTGTATCTTTAGCTGCAAAATATCTCCAAGCTCGAGCTCCGTCAATGAGTCCTCCGCGAGCAGATAAACAAGTAGTGGCGTTCCCAACATGGAGTTGGTCATACCCGAATTGTCTGGCAAATCGGCTTGGTAAATATGGTTCCAGATATGCCATTTCTTCATGACGATATACCAGATGAGAGGGTCGGATCCTCTGTAAATATTGGAAGGCTACATCATCTAGTCGGTTTCCCATATCTCCGTCCATCATATTTAAGGGCATACTCTCATAGCCCGATGGTGGAGGGACACATTGGATCGACCAATATGACGCCCTATTCAATACATTTCTGTATTCTGGGAGGGTGTGAACCTTCCAGAACGTCTCTCCAGAGTACCTCTCCAGAAAAAGACTGCTACTCCCTCCTGCCCCTGGAGGTATCAGACCATCATGATGAAGGAGAAGCCAACCATATAAAAATATGAAAGGCATCTCTATCCTTGGGAATTCTTCAGTCATCAGCCTCTGAGCAGACAGCATGGTAGTTACAAAATTCCGAAGACCTGTATTTACTCTGCAGGTCATCGCTGATAATAAGTCCAGCCTGTAACCATACACAAGGCATACCGCTGCAAAGATAACACCTTTGTGTATTCTGTCCAAGGAACTGGAGCCGGGAACAATGAATCTCCTTAACCACAGAGATAGGAATCCGGCCAAGTGACCGTTCCTTGACAGATCCTTGCCACTCTGCCGTATATAAGAGCTGAAAGTGGTTCCAGCTTTGAACTCGTACCAATCTTCAGTAATGGTAAAATCCTTGCAGTCGTATTTCTCCAGCAAATAAGTGATCTCACTCTCAGAGAGAGGCTTGAAGTTGTTAATCTGATAATACCTCTTTTCATTTATTTTCCTATCATCCTTTTCACGGTTCATGAAAAGGTAGGACATCCACTTCTGAATGTGGTTGCCAGCTTCATCCTTGGAACCCTTGTAATATAGGGTGCATGTGCCAAAATGGCACATCATCTCTTCAAATAGATGGACCATCTCTGGGTTCTTCTCTGACAGAAAGTTCAGTTCCTCTGTCGTAGGAACATACTCCTCATACGGCAGCGAGCCTGAAGGCAGGTGTGAGATGTATTCCATCTTATGAAGGGCGAAGCCCATCTCTCCTTTTGGAGTCATAAAAGTTCCTGTCCTGTGGTTGTATCTCTCAACTAAAGCCAGGAATAGGAAGGGGTTGGGTTTAAAGCCGTAAGATGAGTTGACGACAGCATCATAAAGATTAATCTTCTTCAACTCAGTTCCAAAATTTTCCAAAGCCCAGTGGACCAAAGTCTTCCATCTCACATTCTCCTGATTCATTAGGCCATTCATCCTCGGTGTTGAATCGGTCGGATAGAATGCATTCCGGTTTGACATAAATTCATTTATGAATATGGGCATCCTGAAGGGCATCACTATGGATGAGTCTTCTGGTGGTATACATCCAGGCTTCAGACCCCGAAGCACTGATACATGATCCTCCGGGGCACTAAAAAATCCCTCTTTCCTGTAAATAATACGGCTTGCCTTCGCCTGTTGATATTCTGTCAAATACCAGGACATCTTTATCGGGTAGCTGGCATGCATAAGTCTCATGATTGATAAACCCCGGGAAACCTTTGGCCAGTACATGGGTTGTTTCACATCCCCCTCAAAGCAGAAACACACCTTCTCCCCGATGCCCTTTGGCTGAGATTTTTGTGCTATAGCATCTCCGAACAAGAATGCTGGTTTCTTATGGGATACCAGATCTAGACTTTGGAAAGGTTGTCCATTCATCAAGCAGAGTAAAGTTGTGTGGTCTTGATTAGCCAACAGTGATAGTCTTGCTTCAGGAAGATCAAAATGAGGGAATGTTATATGAGATAGATCATGCTTAAATGAAATACTCAAGCACCCCTCAAAATCTGCTTCTTCGCTTCGGATGTTCACTACAGAAAATGACAAGAAGACAAAGTCAGATATACCTATGTTTATGCGTGTATTACAGTATTTGAAGAAAAATTCAAAAGTCACGCAGACTCCACATGGATATATTACTGTGACATGCTGAGTGATTTATTCACGTGGATGATTAATTCACGCAAAGCTCAGACAGATTAGGATGAAAGTCACGCATCATTTGCCAGAATCACATTTAAATAGAAATGACAAAAAACACGCTGATAGATCAAGACTAATCTATCCAGAAGATGACTCTCAGAAGCCTGCGTGAATAATTCAACATTGACATCTCTGTCAACATGTGAAAAATCACGCAGTGTCATCCTGAAAGCTGCGTGACTATTTCAACATGGACATTTCTGCCAACGTGAAAAGTCACGCAGAATCATGAGAACCATGCTCCTTTACACAGAGCTTCGTAAACACGAAGATGTGAAGTATGGCCGACCCTAAAGAGGGGGCATACTTTATTAAATATCCTTTGCCCTAAGGAGGGGGGATATATTTCTGAAGTTTAATATCTTAAGATCCTAAAAAAATTCTATGTGGAGTTCATCTTCATCGTCTTCGACAGTTTGTGTTCTTCCATCACTTACGATGCATAGGAGCTCGCGGGACTTCTTGTCGAGGAAGTCTGTCAGTTGTGGCACGCGACGAAGTCGCAGGGGCTTTCCCCTTGGCCTGAGCATCAGCTTTTTTGGGAGCCATTGCTGCTGAAAAAGTAGAAGAAGAAGTCGGAGAGGAAGGAGTTCGTCGGGGAAGATGAAGTTCTCTTCTGTGGGTTCTCTCTTTCAAAACGCAAGTAAAGAAAGAAAGAAGTAATCTATGGATTATTTATAGGCTCATAAAGAATTCTAAATGACGGTCAAGTCATTATTGCCTCGATATTTGGAGATTTGTACGGGATCCTAACAGCACAGAATCCCAACAGTCTAAACATCTCGGAGTAAATCTCTCATTTTGAAGTCATCTCAGCGTGACTAAATCCATTTTATCATCTCTATTTTCAAAGTATTTCGAAATAATTTATCATTTTTCGAAAACTTTGAAGGGGGTTTTGTAGGCCTCAAAAATGAAAGTCACGCTGAGTTGATCAAGACAGAGTCAAAAGTCACGCTCAGTTGATCCAGACAATATAAACAAATCACGCTGGAAGACAGCTCATCATTTGTCAAAGAGTAATTATGACTGACAGCACAACAGTCGAAGAATATCTCTTCATATGCCACGTATACACAGAATTCGAAGAGATCATCGCCGTCTATCGCGTGATTTTCGAAATCTTCTTCAGCAAGACTCAGCCTTCGTCGAGTTGGCGTACCAAAAGGGTTTCTTGTCATTTAATGCGACTGACAAAGCAATCACTGTCAGAGATTTTGTGTCAGTCGAGACACGCCGAATCAAGACAGCTGGCAGTTCTATCTCAAGTCTGCGTGTATTTGTGATCTTCATCTCAAGTTTGCGTAGATTCTGAAGTTTTCTTCCTCAAGTTTGCGTGGATTTTGAAGTTCTTTGCCTCGAAGTCTGCGTGGATCCTGAAGCTTCCTACCCCAAGTTTGCGTAGATTTTGAAGCTTTTTACACCGAGTTCGCGTGGATTTCGTCTTCAACAAGTCTGTATGGATTTCATCAAATTGGAGTACGTGGCAGCCATGCCACTGATCTCTCGCCTGCGTGTCCTGTAACTTGCACACGACTCATGCATGATCGCCATGTGTCCAACAGTTACAGGCCACGTCCAGTAACTGCTCACAACCTTGCGTATGTTAAATCCTGCGTGATTTTCAACTAAGCACAGGCTGTGAAGACAGTTATCTTTTCAGTTATTATTTTTGACTCTATAAATAGAGTTCTTTTTCTCATTCATTGTACAGATACATTGATATCTACTGTCAAAATTTTGAGCGCTTTTCTTCTTCGCATAGTCCAAGGGATAAAGCGATCGTCTTCTAGATCAGATTCCTACAGTTGTAATTTTCCCAGAAACACAACAAATAAAGAGAATTTCTTTATGGAAAACACTATTTTCCCAATCTAGTCTCTAATTTCTTAGAGATAGCCTAAAGTTCATTAATCTTAGTATTCAAACCATAAATCTTAGTGATAGAGATCTTGTGTCTATTCTTTTCTTCAGCAATCTCAGTGTTGAGTGCTGTTATCTCTTGTGTTTGCTTTTCAATACGTGCTTCGGCATCATGTAGGCTTAATTTAAGCTTAGATACCTCATTTGTGACTTTTGTGGGTGAAGTGTCTCTAATTTTATCAAGCAATGAAGAGAGTCTTTGAATCTCGACTTTATAACTTTTGATCTTCTACTTGGCGTGTTTATATTTACTAATGACTTTCTTGTGGTCATTGAGTAAATCATTGAATGCATCGCCAAGTTCGTCAAAAGTGAAATTATCGAGAGTTTCGCTAGTTACCTTGTCGGATGGCCATTAGGCAAACATTGGCGGTGTCTTGAGGAGAGTCCTTTTCTTCCTCAGAGTCACTAGCTTCACTTTCATGCCAAATACTTGTGTTAGCATATTTTTTTGAGGAAGCCTTCTTGTATGGTTTCTCATATCGATTGCTCTTCTTTGCGAAAGGACAGTCTTTTCGGACGTGTCTAGTCTTCTTGCAACCGTAGCATGTTGGCTCTTATTCGTCATCTTCTTGTGGTTCCTTCTTTCTTCGATTGAAGCGAAGGAATTTCTTGAAGTTGCGGACAATGAGAGCTTGATCATCGCCTTTCGAGTTGTCGTCATCGTCTCTTCAGGATCAAACCTTTGTCGGTGAGCTTTGAGGGCAATCTCCTTTGCCTTAGGGGCAGGCTCTTCGAAGTCTTTGAGGTCAAGCTCATGAGTCATCAGCTTTCCCATCAAAGTCTCCATGGACATAGTCGTGAGATCATTTCCTTCTATGATGGCTGTCACCTTAGGGTTCCAAATTTTTGTAGCCCCCTAAGTAGCTTACGGATCTTCTCGTGATTTGTATATTGCTTGCCGAGAGAAGTCAGGGGGTTGATGATGTCGAGGAATCTTATAAACATTTGTGTGATCGTCTCATTTGGCTTCATCTTGAATGCCATATATTCTTGAGTGAGACGACTTATTTTTGACTCCTTGACTTGGGTGGTTCCTTCATGCATCACTTCTAGAAGTCTCCATACTTCGTGAGAGGTGGTGCATGTTGAGACCCTGTTAAACTCATTCTTGTCTATAGCATAGAATAAATTATTAATAGCTCTCGTGTCTAGACTCGCATGTTTCTTCTCCTCGTCAGAATGTTTGTCATGTGGTTTCTCAATGAGATCATCATTGACAACTATCCTGGCGGGCTTTTTGTAACCATCGGTAACAATAGTCCACAGGTCGAAGTCTAGCGACTTGAGATAAAAGCTCATCCTTGTTTTCCAATAGGTGTAGTTTGTCCCATCAAATAGGGGAGGCCTATGAGTGGACTGCCCTTCACTGTGATTAGAAATCATGGATTGTGTGGTTGCCATGGATCAGCTCTAGGATGTTAGTCCTTGTTGAGAGAACAGAGCTCTGATACCAATTGAAGAACAAATAGGCAACTCTAGAGGGGGGTGAATAGAGTTTTTAACAATAATGTCCAATTAAAAATTAAACACTTTCACCAATAGTAAATAATCAGAGTATATGCGAAAATAGTAAAGAACGAGAAAGCATAAGCAAACACAGCCAATTTTAACCTGGTTTCCCTCGTGGAGGACTAGTCCAGGCCTAAGAACTCTAGCTCAGGATTAAATCCACTATTTATGAAATAGTAGTTACACCCGTGCCTTTTCTTCAGAAGAGCACGTCAACTTCTTACAGAGATCGCAATGGCGATGCTTGGAATTTTCTAAGCGACTTCTTGAACTCTTGCACAAACTCCTAACTGAAAAGTACTGAGCACTTTGAGGCTTAGGGAGCTTGTGGCTAGTAGATGAGAAGGGTATGGCTTGTATAAGGCTTTAGAGAGAAGAGAAGAGAAGATTGGATGATTGAAAATGGAAGAATTCATGGCCTATTTATAGGATACCAGATAGGCAGAATTCGGCCAGAATTCTGGGTCAAATATTCAAAAATTTGGCCTTGGATAACTTGCATCCAGCCAACCCTAAAAATTAGTGTCCTAGATTTTAGGAGGCAGAGTTCGGCCTGAACTCTGTGTGGAGGCAGAGTTCGGCCCGAACTCTGTCTCCAGAGCACAGAACTAGTCCAATGGGAAAATGGGCTTATTTAAATTTTTGTGGAGCTTTTGGTTTGAGGTATGGGTATAGGTTAAGTTTCAACTTGCTTAGTACGACTCAATTTATATGTCTAGACTCAATAAAAGTGTAAAATACAGACTTAAAACATTTAACATAGTAGGTGCGAGCTGTCGTCCGTCTTGTACTGAGTTCAGTCTTCATGTGTCGTATTGAAATATTACAAGTATCATGTCATCAATTGTATCAATATTTGGTTGACTGTGATTTTGCGTCAACGCTCACAAGGTTGTTTATCGGGTCATTAAAGGTGGTAGCCTATGAATGGTTCTGCAGCCTCCCAAACAATTGCATATCCTCTTTCGAGGATCTAAAGTGCCTCTTTCTATCTCGATTCTATGAGGGGAAATGGACATGACAATGTACTCCCACATGGATATTTCTCAGAAGAAGAAAAAGCCAGTCCGACCTATATCGAACGCTTCCATCAGGCAGCTTTGAGGTTACCTCCTAGTATCCCCAAGCGCATACTAATGGATTTCTGCCACAAGAACATGTTGCCGACAGTCAAACTCTGGGTGGATTCCACCCAATATAAGGACTGGACCGCATTCATTATCGATGATGATAAAGCCGAGACGTTGCCCAGAGACGCTCGTCTTCTGGGGGTTAGTTTTCCTACTTTGGATGACAATGGGATACACCCTTCCAACAACAACAACGGTAGACGTGAATCAAAAGGAAAACAGACACTAATTGTCAACATTTCTAAAAGTGCACCAGTCTCTACTTATAAGCTACCAGTGGCACCTCAGGAAAATAAGGTCTACTCCTTTAACGATGAAGACACTCTACAACTCTTTGAGGTACTCATGCAAGGCGATAAGATCAAGTTGGCTGATCCTAAGCTCCCCGATAAGGTAGACAGAGTTGGCGATATGAAGTACTGTCACTATCATCAGTTCGTCGGTCATGTGATACGAGACGGTTATATACTGAATAACTAAATCCAACGCATGATCAATATGAATGTTCTTACCCTCGATTATGAGGATAAGACAGTCTCGACAAATATGGTGTCCCTTCAGTTTGGCACCCTATCGCCGACTGAAGCCCAAGATGGAGTCATTCCCATCCCAAAGGCGACAATGGAAGTAATCAATCATCCTTCAACCCATGACAACGTAAGTGGGCTGGTGCCACTCACCACATCCCAGGGTAAGATTATATGGGTTCACCCAGATCTAGCCTAGAAACTGACTCAACCAACGACATGCTCTATCGCCAAAGAAAAAGGCAAAAGTTCTAAATCCTGTCGTATGGTCATTGCCTCCTCAAAAGAAGCCTTTCCAGTTGCGACAAGGTGGAGACGAAACACCCAGCAGGAGGAGGATCCGGCCAAAGTGTCATCTCCCATCATCGCTCCTGCTATCCCAGAAGAAGGTCCATCCCAATCTCCAGCGATGGACAAAGAAAAATAAAAAGTGGCTCATTTTGACAAGACTTTGAGAAAAGATGGCACTTCGGGGTTGATCAAACCCCACAACTTCAATATATTGGTGCAGCTAGCCAATACTCTAGTTCGGTTGTCTCTTTTTTATCTTCTTCGACTCTTTAAAGATACTCAGGATGCTCTATGTGAAGCATTGGGAGACGCCGAGTCTTTCATGAGCCAGTTCCAACGACCTGAAGAGGACCTAGCCGCATGTCTCATAATGTGGGAGAGATTATCCCCAATATTACATTCTCTCAACATGATATGCTACTCAAGAATAACAGGCACAATAGACCGCTATATTATATGGGGTATGTTGGTACCATCAAGGTGGACCAGATACATATCGATCCTGGTTCTTCTCTCAGTATTATCCTTTGGAGTCTACTCTAGACCTTGGGGATACCGATGCATCGGTTAATTGCGTCCAATACTATGATTAGCGGCTTTAATACCGGTAAAAGCAGTCCCTTGGACAAAATTTGCCTAAAATGCCAGATAGGTGATCTCCAGACAGAGGTGACCTACTATATCATAAATGCTGACATATCCGATAACGTCTTGTTGGGGCGCCCATGGATACACGAGTACATGGTCATGTCGTTCACCCTCCACCAGTGAATAAAGTATGTAGCGGGCAAGGCATCGTTAGAATAGAGTTTGCTGATGTAGATCCCTTCAGAGGAATCGATGCATACTACACTGATGCAGCTTTGTACAAATTAGTCCACTTAGACGACGATGACAATGATGCTGATGACAAAGCGAAAGCCGAAGCAGTAACTGAAGAACCATTGAGGGTACGACTCAAAGGAAAACCTCCCCAAGTGACACCTTCCCTCGTTGCTAAGCTTTATGGAAAGGCTCCAACTTCTATGGTCGTCAAACTTCCAGGCAGAGCCTAAGAGCCTATCAAAGTCAGATTGTCAAGGATGTCTTTAGAAGCTTCTCCGAGATCACAAGACGCCCCGACTGCTAGGATGCCAGTGCCTTTGGTGGCCAAGCTACAGTAAAAGACCCCACACCTCCTCTTGTGGTTATCCCGGTTCTTATAGATGAAGAACTAGAGGACTATATATCTGCCTATACTGAGTACCATTGCTTGATGATGTAATCCCCCGATATAAGATCCCTTTTTGTATCAATAAAAATCTATCTTTGAACTACTCTAATCTTTCACATTGCAATGCTTTGTACGCTCTAGATAATGCCTTACGAGCATTGCAAACACAAGTAACAACCGTCAATACCGTAAATCGGATCTTTCATCTTGAGGTGCCTGTTATGTGGTTCCGCCCAGGACAAAGGTCGAAAAACTAATAATCTTTGGTAGAGTGGAACGTCATCAAGACCTCTCTCCCGTGGAACCGGAGCCCGATAATGGCAAAAATGCAAATATATTATTATACCACTCAAGCAAAGTACCTCATCCCAAATATGGGTTATGACTTGCATCACAGTCAAGGCTTGAATTACGACAAAGGTTGACGCCTTCCCCTACGACTTTCTGTTCCAAAGGGGAAGCCTTAGGACTACTACCTCCGTACTCATCGTGGGGTGGGCTACATAACGCCTCCAACAACTCCAAAAAGTTCAAAAATTGAGGTTGAGAAGCATTCTCATTCATCTGAAGCCTCCACTTAGGAGTTCGATACCAGCATCGGTCCAATCTTCAGAAAAGTGTTGTTAGTCAATATGACGTCTGTACATCCTCCAGAGGAAGACAATGATCAGATGCTAGAATTCTTCAAGGAAGAACCTTGGGTAATGCCTAGGATCTCAACAAGAATTACGTTTCGAGCAACGAAAGCCTCCTACCGAAGATGAAGTCGAACAAATTGACTTGGGGGATGAATCCTTGCCAAAGCCCATCTTCATTAGCAAAAGCTTATCAGGTAAAGATTGAGAATCCTTAGTACAACTCATTAAGGAATACACTGACGTTGTCGCCTAGAGCTGTGAAGACATACCGGGATTGGATCCACAAGGTGCAATGCACAAAGTTAACATCCTATCCCAACGCTAAACCTGTTAAGCAGCAACAGCGATGCTTTCACCCCAATGTCATGGGCGCCATTAAGAAGGAAGTGGACAATCTCATAACAAGTGGGTTTATTCACTAGGAGCAATATTCAGATTGGGTAGCCAATATTGTCCCCATTAGAAAAAGAACAGGAAAATTCTAGTTTGTATAGACTTCCGAGATCTCAATTCTGTTTGTCCAAAAGATGTATTCCGCCTTCCGATTATCGACGTGATGATTGACAATACATGTGGCTTCGAACACATGTCCTTCGTGGGTGGATACTCGGGTTATAACCAAATTAAGATGTTCCCGGATGATGAGAAGCATACGTCGTTCCAAACACCAAAAGGGATTTACTATTATACAGTAATGCACTTCGGATTAAAGAATGCGGGTGCAATATACCAACGAACTATGAGCACCACCTTCTGCAAACATTTTCGCAAAATAGTCGAAAGTTATGTTGACGACATCATTGTAAAAAGTTACTTCCTCGGTGATCACCTGCAGGATCTAAGGACAACCTTCGATCTCATGCGGGTACATCAACTCAAGATGAATCTAGGAAAATCCTTCCTCGGGGTCTCTCGTGATAAGTTCTTAGGCTTTATTATCACTAAAAAGGGTATCCACATTGACCTGGAAAAGACTAAGACCATCCTTAACATGCGTCCTCCAAAGAATCTGAGAGAACTTCGATGCCTACAAGGACGTCTCACATATATCGGAAGATTTATAGCAAATCTCTCTAGACGATGCCAACCCTTCACCAAACTTATGAAGAAGGGAGTTTTCTACATCTGGACCGAAGAGTTTTATAAGGTGTTTGACGATATTAATACATACCTAATGACCCCCTGGTCGTAGTTGCGACAGTCGTAGGTAAACCCTTCCTACTCTACGTCCGTATAATGGACCACTATCTCGGCACCCTACTGGCCTAAAAAATAATGTAGGCCACGAACAAGCCATCTACTATATAAGCAATACAATGATTGGTGCCGAACATCGGTATAATTCTGTCGAGAAGGAATGTATGGCTCTGGTCTTCGTTATTCAGAAGACTAGTCATTATGCAGCCGGTCAGACAATCCATGTCATCTCCCGAGTTAACCCATTTAGGGTCCTTATGACGAAGCCAGGAGCACTGAATTTTCGACTTGCTATGTGGGCAATACTGCTATCACCATATGATATGGTATTCATTCCACAAAAGGCCGTCAAAGGCCAAGCAATGGCTAACTTCCTAGCTGCACAACCAATATCAAAAATATCGAAGATTTATGATGAAATCCCCGATAAGGTACTAGAACCTAATACCACCGAGAAGGACCCCATCTGCCAAATATTCTTTGATAGCGCATCAAGAACATGCCCTAAAGGTCAGATTGTCGCAGGAGTGGGGATAGTCTTGGTTTTTCTAAACCACCTGGTCATTCAGCTTGCTTATTCCTTTATAGAGGCATGGTCCAACAATGTGGCAGAGTGCATTGCTTTCATTATCAGACTCCAGTTGGCAAAACAACTGGAGGTTGACTACCTCGAGTCTTATGGTGATTCGAAACTCATTGTCAACCAGGTTCGAGGGCAGTACGAGGTCCGTCATGAAGACCTACTTTTCTACCATAAGGCAGTCTTTGACATCATCTCCACTTACACCAATTTCATCATAGAACATGTGCCTCGGCTACAGAATCTAGAGGTCGACGCTCTCGTTGGCCTCGTCGCCTCCCTAGCAGCCCTTGTTGGGACCCAACACTTTGTCACGGTGATTGGTCGAGAGCTGGTGTATCCCTGAAACAACTTATATATTTGTCTAAACCCTGCTCTATAAACATACATGAATATCGACGTTAGGGACTGGAGATTTCCATTTATAGACTACTTAGTCTACGAAATCCTTCCAGATGATCCAAAAGAGATGGTATCCGTTAAAAGACATTCATTTCGATTCTATTATGATATGGCCACAAAGATGCTTTGTCGCCGCACATATGATGGACTTCTTCTCTGATGTTTGTCAAACGACGGGGCAATCAAAGCCCTACAAGAATCTTATGATGGCACCTGTAGGATCCATCAACTTGGTCCTAAGCTATAGGATCGACTCTGATGCATAGGCTATTACTGGCCTACCATGATAGAAGATGTTGTCGAATATGCCAAGCAATGTCGAGCATGCCAGTTGAATGTTGACTTTATTCATCGACCTTCATAGTTCCTACAGTCACGTCTTGGCCATTTGTGGCCTGGGGCATGGATATAGTGGGACCAATCATCCCTCCATCCTCTAGAGGGTACTGCTTCATCCTGGCTATCACTGACTACTTCTCCAAGTAGGTAGAAGTAGTTCCTCTGTCTGAGGTAAAGTGTGTTTTCCATGAAATATAAAAGAACAGAACAATTATCGGAGGACTGGACTTTTACTTCACAATACAAACTCGCTTGTACAAAGAGAGCCTAGGGACGAAAACCTAGGTACAGCAATCTAAGTACAATTGTTTATTTTAGATTCTGGGGGGTGACAGTAGAGGCTCGGAAAAGCGATGTCAGCTCTGCCTTACTCCTTGGACGATCGGGTGCAGCCTTGGCTCTGTAGTAGAACTGCTTGGCGTTGCTGAAGAAATGCTCTCCTTTCAGGCTCTGTATATTCTCTCTCTGGCTCTCTGGCTCTCCATGTCTCTCTCTTTTTTTATCTGAGAGTCTCCTCTCTCTGTATATCTTTTCATCTATGTCTCTGTATGTATATCCTCGCAAGGGAATGGAACCTTACTATTTATAAGAGTGGGGGGCATCATTAGGGTTTGCAATGATTGCCCAAAAAGTCGGCGGCTAAGGATCACTGGATTTGGGTCGTTCATCTTAAATATACGAGATTTGAACAATAAATGTGATTGCATCAAATCTTTTGTGGGTAATTAATGATGATTGACATAAAACCTCCTGATTTGTCATGCCAATCTCGAATTTCTCGACACGTGTCATTAATTTGCTTGATTGCAAGTGATCTGATTTGATTCCAATATTTTATTAGGATTTGTTGAGGGATTTCGATCAATTTGATGCTACGTGTCCCGCTATCATGCCACTTGTCTTAACCGCAAGTCACTGCAGAAACCTGAGCCGCAGGAAGGTTGCTCCTTATTGAGCCGCATAAGGCTGGCCACGTGTCAAGGCTGCTTGAGAGTGGCCCCCCTGAACATTTGAACCGCATGGTAATGATCTGAACCGCATGAGGATAGTCTTCGCGAGCCGCATGGGAATAGTCTTCGTGAGCTGCATGGGGCTAGTCTTCGTGAGTCGCATGGGGCTAGTCTTCGTGAGCCGCATGGGGCAGCCTCCGTTTGAGCCGCATGGGGTGGTCTCTACTTGAGCCGCATGGGGCAGCCTCCGTTTGAGCCGCATGGGGTGGTCTCTACTTGAGCTGCATGCGGCTGTCCACGTGTCAAGGCCGTATGACAGTTTCTGGATCTCATGGGATCGTGTCAGAGATTTTCTTTATTTTCCTAGGAGATCGTCATTATGTGGGAGTCATAATGGTATCTTTGTGTCAGAACTGTCACTTTGTCAGAGATGTCAGCCGTCAAGGCATTTAATGCAGTAAAGGACAAACGGGTGAGCTGTTTGCAGGCCACGTGGCTCCTCTCTGAGCTGTATGGGACTTATTTGAGCCACATAGACGCTCGAGCCGCATGGATCCTTGAGCCGCATGAACTCTTCTGAGCCGCATGGGGCTCCTTGGCCGCATGGATCTTTCTTTATTCTTTTTCATGCTTCTATAAGACCCCCTTCAAAGTTTTCAATTTGTAAAATTAAAATATATTGAATAAGAAGCATGGCCATGTATAAATTCTTCTAGCCGCATATGACGTCCTGGCCGCATGGATATCTCGGCCGTATGGATGTCTCGGCCGCATGGATTCCTCTCCACGTATGCGCATCATTAATTGCCTCAAATTCGTTTTAGTGCCGCCTTTAGGGGAAATCCCAAGGGTCGGCTCATTAAATCTTTAGATTTTATGCCCTGGGTGAATCTCCTTTATGAGAGAGTGTAAAACCCCTAAATTTCTACTATTTTTTTTTATTTATAAATTTGCATGGATTTAAAATTTTTGGTACTGTATGTCACGTAATTGTATTATACGTCGTATGCGAAATTTTCGTTTGCTCGACGAGTACGAATATGTGCGAGCATACATACTTTATAAAAATAATTTCTTTTTATTTTATTATACACTTTCAAAATATTATATATAATTTCTATTCTTGCTATAAAAAGCATTTTGTTTTTAGCAGTTATTAATTATAATTAATTGTATACTAGGAAAAATATATTTATGTAAATATTATTTGAGCATACATATATCATAATTATTTATTGTCTTATTTTAAATAGATAGTGTAATTTTCGAAATTAATTATTATAGTATTTTTGGAAAACATATTTTTGAAATAATTGTGACAATTTAAATTTGATTTGATTCCATGGATACATTTAAAAATATATAGTTAATATCTATTATTGGAATTTGAATAATTGATTTGATTTTAAACTAAGAGATTTAATTTGATTTAAATGAGATTTGGATTTGGATTTGAATATTGATTTGATTGCTTTTAAATTAAATTTGCGAATTATCTAAATTGGGTTTGAACTAATCCTAATTCCTATCTAAATGGGAATTCCCACATCCTATAAATAGGCAGGTACTCCTCTATTATTTCTCCACAAACCATAAATCCATCCACAAATTCTCCACAACCCAATGGTGCGTGCCTCGTGTCCGTGTTCTACCATCAAAATCTTATTCCATTTATACACATACATTTATTTCCCCCGTGTCGACAGTCCCAACACGACAAAATTCTAACCTAACCGTCTCTACTACCCTGCTCTTACCACCCGACCATCCGAACTCCGCCTACACAACCACCGTCCTCTCCGTCCCTGTCCAAACCCTACCGCAAACCACCAACAACCACCAGCGTCATCACCACCACCCTGGCCACGACAACACCACGGCCACCCGCTGCCAACAAACCCGCCGCACCACGACACCCCGACTCCATCCGGCCACCATCACCCCTATCAGCCACCACAGCCACCCGACCACCCAAATTTGCAACCGCCTGTCCGACCAGCACCGCGCCACCCCGACCATCGCCGGCGGTGCGCCCAAAAGAAAAGAAGCCAAAAGAAAACCCTAGAAATTAAAACCACCGCCACCAGCTTACCTCCGCTATGTCGGCTCACCGCTGCGCCGCCCGTTGGTGACCCACGCCTACGCCTCCGGCCATCGCGTTCAGCCAAGACGCCGTGCCTGACTGCCGTCCCCTTCCCGTACAGCCTCCGCCGCGTCGCCAAGTCCGCCGGAGAAACCCCCGACCCACAGCGCCGCGCGCCGCCTCACCCGAGTCCACCGTCGACCCTCCGCCTTGTCCGCCTTCCCAAAACCCCCTCGACGAAACCCTTCCTCGAGTCCGCCGCTCCACGGAGCGCGCGCATCCGCGCCGCCGGTCGACGCCGGCGAGCCCAACCTTCCTCCGCCCGCTGCCCAGATCTGGGACCGGCACTGGAGCATGCGCCAGCCCCTGTCTCCACCGCTAGCTCCGCCCTTGCTGTCTCTCCTCCGACCGCCACCGCGGAGCGCCCCATCGCGCGTCCGTAGACCACCGCCGCCGTGACTTCCCGTGAGCTCCGGCGCCGACCGCCGCTGTCTCGCCGTCCTCCAGCGACTCCACCTCGAACCCCTCTGCCGATGAGCCACGACCGGACCGCCGCTCGACTCCGCCTTCCTCTTCCCCCTTCTTCCCGCTCCTTCTCCCTCGGCCTCTCCGTCACTCTCTCTCCATCACCGTTCCCTTTGATTTGGTTTTCTCTCACCTCTTTAACAGCAGGGAAATGAGTAAATACTTACTTTGTTTTATTTTTATATTATATTAATTGTTTTTTTATGCTATTAGTTGCTGTGTGGCTCCTCTCTAATATACAAGTACTTCTGCGTCTGTTCTTCTCTCGATGAATAGGAGTAATGAGAGAATTTTAGTGTTTTGCTTATAATATTAACTAAGATATTTTACATATTATTATTATTAGTTTTAATATTATTATTATCTTTCTTTCTTTCATTTTATCGGTTACTGTTATTATTGTGAATACTATTATTATCATTAATATTAGTACTACTAGTATAATTATTGTTTTTGTTATTATTATTATTATTATTGATATTTTTATAATGAGATTCTTATTACGTTATTGATTTTAGAAAACTAGTTATTTATATATATTTTTCACTTAAAATTTTATTATGGGTGTTGGCTCTAAAATAATTTATTAGGATATCAAAATCTATTATGTTCTTCAAAGTATTATATTTAAAATAGATATAAATATTTCTCAATTTTTGAATAATCAATAAAAGTATAGATTTTATCAAGATTTTATTTTTACAGAATTTGTTTCGTAGCCTTAAATAAATTTTCTAACAGTATATTGTTTCGCTTAAAACATTTTTGATTTATAAAATATGGGTTTCAGCGTAGAATGTTATTTGACAAAACTTACAGTTTGCCTTAAAACGACTTTTGATTTTTCGTATATTTATTTTAAGGCGCATTTTGATTAATAAATTATAATTCAAGTATTAAAAATTAGTTTTCAAAAATCATATATTTATTATTTATTATTCGTCAAAATTTCCTTTGTTCTTCCTACCGTGACTCAACCCCCTCTTTCCCATTCGATCGCCAATTCTAGACCACCTTATGTCCATCCTAACCAACTTGACCCCTCTGGACCCAATGGAACCGACCGTGTCACCATCCGTGGTCACCTTGTGCAGTTGTTGCACCAAAGTTGCATATCGTGCCACATTGATCCTTGCAGCACACCAGGCGTACTATCAGGCAAGACACCTTGCCATTAGCTGTTTAATTATTTTTAGCTCATATTTCATGCATGTCTATTATTTTCTTTATAAACTGTGATACATGGCATAACTGTTCTTTTATATTTCCTGCTGTGTATTATTTTCTTACAAATTAAACCTAGATTTAAGGGACCACCTTGTGTGTTGCATTCATTGGCCTTGACACGTTGTAAACACGAAGTTGTGTGTCGCATGTAGAACACGGAAGTGCGTGATTGGCTGGCCACCAGTACGTACAAGCCGTGCGATAGGAATAACCGCTAATAGAGGTTGCATGATAGTTTGACTTAGCGGTTATAGAGGTTACTGTTGTGGATACAACATGGTAGGCATTGGGTGGGAAGAACATCTCCTTAATGTATGGGTCATTTGTGTACTGCCCTGATTGCCGGTTATCTCCTGTGGGAGGTACGGTCCTGATTGCCGGTTATCTCCAGTGGGAGGTACGGTCCTGATTCCTGATTCCTGACTGACCCGGCCCATGCGTCAAAGGTTTGTTCTTTATTGCATATTCACTATAGTACGGTTAGGTACCCTATTGTATGTGTCATGGCATGGAAAGATACGTCGCCGTGAATTAGTTTACCATCTCCTGTCCTTGTTTGGTTGGGGGGATGGTACGCTCGTTCAGTAGGTGCGTATTGGACTATGTTATAAATTCGATTGACTTATTTAGTGAGCAATATTTATTCAGTTTATATGGCATGCTATGATGTGTCTTGTTACGTCCCTCTGAGGACCTGGTTGTCTTGCCAGGTGTGTGTTATTATCTTTCGCAGGTGCTTTAGCTCTAGCCGTGATCTTCGCTGTTTCACGAGGATGATTGCATTTGGATCGTCTTCGCTTCGCTCGCCACTCATTACATTTTCTATGTACTTTTCTTTATTTTGTTGATAGTGGATTTGTCTCCGCCCAACATATTGTATCAAGACAAATTTATTCTCATTATATGATCTTTTATTTAATTATTCTGTGTGGATGAGATTAGTTGTGGTTTTACTGCATTTTACAGCTTATGTATTTATACGAGGCTTCCATATATTGGAGTATACTTCGTATGAATACAGCTGGCATGTCTACGTTCCTAGTCCTACGTATTTTGGGATTGGGGCGTTACATGTTTTTGTGGTGGCCCATGCAGGTCAAGATAAATTGTTTGGTTACTCTACCGTACCAAGCAAGCCTGCGTATAGGATTAGAAGTCTAAGATCTCATCCACATACTTGACCACTTTCTTCAATCTACCGTTTGACTCATCGATTGCATCTTGCTTGATTCCTTCTATCATTATCCTTCCTTCGTGCTTACTAGAGGTTGACTCTATTAGCTAGTTGTCCCAAACACCAATAGTTTAAATTAAGTTGGGTAGAATACCTTATGAACTAGTAACCCCTTTGACCTAGTGACCTATAGTAGCAAGCTTATTTAGATCCTAGAATCTAGAGGACCTAACCCGTCTAGCCAACCAAGGACTTGGACAAAGAAGACTATAGGACAACTATATGACTTAGAATCAGTCTGCTTTTTATCTAAATATCTCGTGCCTATGATTTTACCACCTTGACTAAATGATGCTAATGTAGCCTAGTTTTTGCAAGCTCAATTCTTTATCAAGCTTGCTCATGACATAAGTTATTGGAGGCCTCCACTAACAGATTGTCTAATCAGAATCGGTGCATAATGGTCTGATCAACCGAGTGCACTTTGGTTCGCTTTTGCCTATTATTCTACGTGGATGGAACTTAATTAAACTGGCCTTTCGAATCCCATCCACGACTGCCTTGACAATTCTTTTAAAATTATTCGGGCGTCTTTGAACCACGTATTCGTATTCGATATCACCGTCTTCAAACTCTTTATTGCTTCGCCCTCACCTATTTTAGGAGGACGAAAGCATCATACTAGAACTTCCCCTAACCTTCCCATCGGCTATGACCATTCTCGCTCGATATTGCTATATCTTCATCCTAAACTCCTCGCCCTCCTTCTCGGCCCTATAATTACTGTCATGACCTTCTAATCGAGTAAATCTAATTCATTCTCTAATCGTGCCCTCAACCTACTCTCAAGAGACCATAACTTTAAGGTCTCAATATTATATTATTTTACTTGAACCCATACTATTCTTTATTTGTGAGTCATCTTAAACATTTTCTTCTTGCGTTAATTCATGACTATCTTCGCCTTATTGAAATCACGACGGTAATACAAGTTTTCATTAAATGTCGTTCCCTTGTCTTGAGTTGACTATGCTTCCCTATCGATACCCCCTTGTGTCCGCTCACCCCCTACTAATTCCTAATTTCGAGGACGAAATTCTTTTAAGTTGGGTAGGATGTAAAACCCCTAAATTTCTACAATTTTTTTTTATTTATTAATTTGCATGGATTTAAAATTTTTGGTACTGTATGTCACGTAATCGTATTATACGTCGTATGTGAAATTTTCGTTTGCTCGACGAGTACGAATATGTGCGAGCATACATACTTTATAAAAATAATTTCTTTTTATTTTATTATACACTTTCAAAATATTATATATAATTTCTATTCTTGCTATAAAAAGCATTTTGTTTTTAGCAGTTATTAATTATAATTAATTGTATACTAGGAAAAATATATTTATGTAAATATTATTTGAGCATACATATATCATAATTATTTATTGTCTTATTTTAAATAGATAGTGTAATTTTCGAAATTAATTATTATAGTATTTTTGGAAAACATATTTTTGAAATAATTGTGACAATTTAAATTTGATTTGATTCCATGGATACATTTAAAAATATATAGTTAATATCTATTATTGGAATTTGAATAATTGATTTGATTTTAAACTAAGAGATTTAATTTGATTTAAATGAGATTTGGATTTGGATTTGAATATTGATTTGATTGCTTTTAAATTAAATTTGCGAATTATCTAAATTGGGTTTGAACTAATCCTAATTCCTATCTAAATGGGAATTCCCACATCCTATAAATAGGCAGGTACTCCTCCATTATTTCTCCACAAACCATAAATCCATCCACAAATTCTCCACAACCCAATGGTGCGTGCCTCGTGTCCGTGTTCCACCATCAAAATCTTATTCCATTTATACACATACATTTATTTCCCCCGTGTCGACAGTCCCAACACGACAAAATTCTAACCTAACCGTCTCTACTACCCTGCTCTTACCACCCGACCATCCGAACTCCGCCTACACAACCACCGTCCTCTCCGTCCCTGTCCAAACCCTACCGTAAACCACCAACAACCACCAGCGTCATCACCACCACCCTGGCCACGACAACACCACGGCCACCCGCTGCCAACAAACCTGCCGCACCACGACACCCCGACTCCATCCGGCCACCATCACCCCTGTCAGCCACCACAGCCACCCGACCACCCAAATTTGCAACCGCCTGTCCGACCAGCACCGCGCCACCCCGACCATCGCCGGCGGTGCGCCCAAAAGAAAAGAAGCCAAAAGAAAACCCTAGAAATTAAAACCACCGCCACCAGCTTACCTCCGCTATGTCGGCTCACCGCTGCGCCGCCCGTTGGTGACCCACGCCTACGCCTCCGGCCATCGCGTTCAGCCAAGACGCCGTGCCTGACTGCCGTCCCCTTCCCGTACAGCCTCCGCCGCGTCGCCAAGTCCGCCGGAGAAACCCCCGACCCACAGCGCCGCGTGCCGCCTCACCCGAGTCCACCGTCGATCCTCCGCCTTGTCCGCCTTCCCAAAACCCCCTCGACGAAACCCTTCCTCGAGTCCGCCGCTCCACGGAGCGCGCGCATTCGCGCCGCCGGTCGACGCCGGCGAGCCCAACCTTCCTCCGCCCGCTGCCCAGATCTGGGACCGGCACCGGAGCATGCGCCAGCCCCCGTCTCCACCGCTAGCTCCGTCCTTGCTGTCTCTCCTCCGACCGCCACCGCGGAGCGCTCCACCGCGCGTCCGTAGACCACCGCCGCCGCGACTTCCCGTGAGCTCCGGCGCCGACCGCCGCTGTCTCGCCGTCCCCCAGCGACTCCACCTCGAACCCCTCTGCCGATGAGCCACGACCGGACCGCCGCTCGACTCCGCCTTCCTCTTCCCCCTTCTTCCCGCTCCTTCTCCCTCGGCCTCTCCGTCACTCTCTCTCCATCACCGTTCCCTTTGATTTGGTTTTCTCTCACCTCTTTAACAGCAGGAAAATGAGTAAATACTTACTTTGTTTTATTTTTATATTATATTAATTGTTTTTTTTTATGCTATTAGTTGCTGTGTGGCTCCTCTCTAATATACAAGTACTTCTGCGTCTGTTCTTCTCTCGATGAACAGGAGTAATGAGAGAATTTTAGTGTTTTGCTTATAATATTAACTAAGATATTTTACATATTATTATTATTAGTTTTAATATTATTATTATCTTTCTTTCTTTCATTTTATCGGTTACTGTTATTATTGTGAATACTATTATTATCATTAATATTAGTACTACTAGTATAATTATTGTTTTTGTTATTATTATTATTATTATTGATATTTTTATAATGAGATTCTTATTACGTTATTGATTTTAGAAAACTAGTTATTTATATATATTTTTCACTTAAAATTTTATTATGGGTGTTGGCTCTAAAATAATTTATTAGGATATCAAAATCTATTATGTTCTTCAAAGTATTATATTTAAAATAGATATAAATATTTCTCAATTTTTGAATAATCAATAAAAGTATAGATTTTATCAAGATTTTATTTTTACAGAATTTGTTTCGTAGCCTTAAATAAATTTTCTAACAGTATATTGTTTCGCTTAAAACATTTTTGATTTATAAAATATGGGTTTCAGCGTAGAATGTTATTTGACAAAACTTACAGTTTGCCTTAAAACGACTTTTGATTTTTCGTATATTTATTTTAAGGCGCATTTTGATTAATAAATTATAATTCAAGTATTAAAAATTAGTTTTCAAAAATCATATATTTATTATTTATTATTCGTTAAAATTTCCTTTGTTCTTCCTACCGTGACTCAACCCCCTCTTTCCCATTCGATCGCCAATTCTAGACCACCTTATGTCCATCCTAACCAACTTGACCCCTCTGGACCCAATGGAACCGACCGTGTCACCATCCGTGGTCACCTTGTGCAGTTGTTGCACCAAAGTTGCATATCGTGCCACATTGATCCTTGCAGCACACCAGGCGTACTATCAGGCAAGACACCTTGCCATTAGCTGTTTAATTATTTTTAGCTCATATTTCATGCATGTCTATTACTTTCTTTATAAACTGTGATACATGGCATAACTGTTCTTTTATATTTCCTGCTGTGTATTATTTTCTTACAAATTAAACCTAGATTTAAGGGACCACCTTGTGTGTTGCATTCATTGGCCTTGACACATTGTAAATACGAAGTTGTGTATCGCATGTAGAACACGGAAGTGCGTGATTGGCTGGCCACCAGTACGTACAAGCCGTGCGATAGGAATAACCGCTAATAGAGGTTGCATGATAGTTTGACTTAGCGGTTATAGAGGTTACTGTTGTGGATACAACATGGTAGGCATTGGGTGGGAAGAACATCTCCTTAATGTATGGGTCATTTGTGCACTGCCCTGATTGCCGGTTATCTCCAGTGGGAGGTACGGTCCTGATTGCCGGTTATCTCCAGTGGGAGGTACGGTCCTGATTCCTGATTCCTGACTGACCCGGCCCATGCGTCAAAGGTTTGTTCTTTATTGCATATTCACTATAGTACGGTTAGGTACCCTATTGTATATGTCATGGCATGGAAAGATACGTCGCCGTGAATTAGTTTACCATCTCCTGTCCTTGTTTGGTTGGGGGGATGGTACGCTCGTTCAGTAGGTACATATTGGACTATGTTATAAATTCGATTGACTTATTTAGTGAGCATTATTTATTCAGTTTATATGGCATGCTATGATGTGTCTTGTTACGTCCCTCTGAGGACCTGGTTGTCTTGCCAGGTGTGTGTTATTATCTTTCGCAGGTGCTTTAGCTCTAGCCGTGATCTTCGCTGTTTCACGAGGATGATTGCATTTGGATCGTCTTCGCTTCGCTCGCCACTCATTACATTTTCTATGTACTTTTCTTTATTTTGTTGATAGTGGATTTGTCTCCGCCCAACATATTGTATCAAGACAAATTTATTCTCATTATATGATCTTTTATTTAATTATTCTGTGTGGATGAGATTAGTTGTGGTTTTACTGCATTTTACAGCTTATGTATTTATACGAGGCTTCCATATATTGGAGTATACTTCGTATGAATACAGCTGGCATGTCTACGTTCCTAGTCCTACGTATTTTGGGATTGGGGCGTTACAGAGAGGGGACAAAATCCGAGGAGTCGGTTTCGTCTTTTCCGAGGCGGTTATTAGTCTACATGTTCCCTCCCCTCTCTTGTCCCCCTATAAATAAGAGGAGTTTAAGAGAGAAAACTTCTTTACTTTCTCCTTTACTTCGAACTTTCTCTACCCCATTGTCATCCTCTTCTTCAATCACCAATGGCACCCAAGAAGACCATTGCGGCGAAGGGCAAGAAGGCGGTGTCTTCGTCGTCTGCGACAACGAAGGTCAAGACGACTGCCTCTACTTCGACCGCGGCCGCTCCTTCGCCGGCCGTCGTGCCCGCAGCTCACCTTGACGTTCATCCCCTATTGCTGGTAAGGACTTTATATGGGTTTAAAGAACCCTAACTGCTATGGCTATGTCGCATGCTTTATGCACGAGCCTTTATTTTCATGTGAGCCGCATGTTCGTCCTATGGCCGAGCCGCATAAAAATAGCCACTGTAGCTGCATATGCACTTCGCCAACGAAGCCGTATAAGCTATACTGAGCCGCATAGATTCGCACACATTTGTCTGTCACGTGGTCCGCACGAACTTATCTGATCCCTGCGGGCCCTATGAAAGCACTGCCGCATGACCCTTCACTAAATGGAGCCGCATGAATATTCTTATGAGCTTGAGCCGCATGAGGCTTCAGTAAGTTGGAGTCACATAAGTGTTCTCCTGAGCCGCATGAGCCTTCGTTAAGTTGGAGCCGCATAAGCTCGAAAGCATCCATTAGTTCCTTTTTGTCCATCTTTTTAACTTATCTTTTTCTGTCTTCTTCTCAGTGAATTTGCCGGTTAATGCTGCTGGAGAGCTCCTGGTAGGCAGTGCCCAAGCTGCTCTGGGCTATAGGTACGACCGTATAGTTCAGCATATGGCGGACCAGTTTCTGAGTGACGAGCCTCCGGCGAGATTGAATGCCCTTAAGAACCAGCCTTTCTATTTTCTTAACGCTATGATGAACTCGGGGAAATTAGAAAGGGAATACTTGAAGCCCGTGTTCTTCTTTGGAGACGCCTTGACTGTGAAGAACAGTCATATTCTGGAGGTGTCAGAGAACTGGAGTTTTGTTTCTAACGGGATGGCGATCCGTATCCTCCAGATGGAGCGTCACTTCCCTTTATCTTGGTTCAATATGCTCCCACTGGACCGGAAGATGGAAGAGTCTTTAACTCCTACCCGAAGTGGGATGTTTGTGGGAGACATCCATTATAACAACAGCCTGAAGTCAGTGTGTGCGGGCAAGGTGCACACCAGCCGTTCTGTAATGGGATTGGCCCCGGGTACTTTCTTGAATATGCCGGGTCCCAATTTCATGTTTTCTACAGCCGACACTTTTATGAACCAACTTGCTCGGAAGGGCTCCTATCCCATTGGTCGGTTGATGCTCCCTAGCTGGATACATTCCATTCCCTCGTGGAACAATCTGTCTATGTGGATTTTGCGAAAGCATGAGGCCTTTCTGTGTGAGATCGGTCTTTACCATGCTATTCGAGGCACCAGCCATGGCTTGCCTATAAATAAGAGATTATTTATATCTCTGCTGGAGATGTATAATCGATGTATGGGAACCTTCTATACGCCCGTAGGGGAAATGGGGATTGCGCTCCACGAAATGCATACGATCTCCAAGCTTCCTTGGGGGGACAAAGCTTTTGAGGCGTATACTCCCACGAATGAGGAGTTCGAAGAGTTGGAAAGACGGTATCCAGGCTTCGTGGCTCTTTATCAAGAGATATTGTGCCATTATAGCACATGTCATCAAATAGCCAAAAAGGAGAATAGCTCGGAAGGGAATGCCCCTCATACCAAGGACTGGGTGCGCTATCTCTTCAGGACGGATGCCTCAGGTCAAGTTACTCCCTAACGTCCTCAATTCCGGGAGGCGGTTAAAGCCTTAGTGTCGTCAGCTAAGAGGGTGGCCACCACCAGCGACAGATTCGGGAGTCAGACTGACTCTTTCGGTTATTTCTATCAGGACACCCAAGAGTTGTCAGAGAAGGCACTCCTGGCGGGATTCTTGATGATATGGCTGCAAAATTGTGTAGTCTCGGGAGGAGCAGGTTCTATCGAGAGGATCAGTCGTAATTTCATCCTTCCGGTTATGAAGTTAGTTTTGCGAGTCCGGCTAGCCCTCCTCCCGGCTATGGTGTGCAGCATACACCGTGGCCTTCGTACTTTCACATCCAAGGTCATTGCCCGCGATGTGATAAAAGATTTTGAACGGACCGAGCTGCCCTATCATTATTTGATGGGGTGGCTGTTGATGCATTATCCGTCTTTGATGAGACCGGACTCTGAAGATGGTGTAACTGATGACGACGCTTTTATCTTCCGCTATCGTAATGAGTCTTGGAAATTCGAGACCATGCGTGCTTGCCGGATGGCACTGGCGAGGGCAAACATGTACAACATTTTTGTATTTGTTCCTCGTTTTACTGATGAGGAGATAGCGGCTGTCCATCTCGACGGTACTGGGCCCCCTCAACTTCTGGACGGCCAAATGCTTCTATGGCTGCGTAATATCCGCCCCGCTTATCTGGTGTATCGCAACCGTAACACTGTCTTTCTGGAGCCTTATCTGCCTAGCAGGTTCCCCCGACAATTTGGATATAGTCAGCTTTTTCTAGACAGCCCCAGCCCTTGTTTGGATTTTGAAGGTAGCCCTCATCTGGTGTGTCACAACCGTAACACTGTCTTTCAGGGCCTGGCATTACTATGACACATTCCATACCCGTACCGTTTTCTCAGTTCCTGCTATCAAGGCGTCGGTAGAGATCTTGTATATGGCAGCTCTGTACCACGTCACGGCGAACAAGCCCCCTGTCGATTTTAACCCGGGTACCAGTTTCATCGTTGGTACCTGCCTGGATGAGGGTTCCCAGGGGGCCAAGACAAGGAAGAGGAAGAACATAGTCGAAGTGCCAGATTTTGACTCCGCTGCTGCAGATGATGAAGGCGACGAGCATGATGGAGATGACTCTTCCCTTTCGGTGGCAGATGTAGGGGCGGATCAGCCGCCTGTTTTGTCAGATGAGATGGTGGTAGATCAGCCATCCGTTGCACCCGGCCCTGCACGAAAGCGTAGCAGGCAACTTTCTCCTGTCGGCGGCATTCTTCGCTCTCGGAAACTGGCTGTGACCAGACACCGCGCGCTAACTACGAAGGAAAGAGGCGAAGAAGTTGACCCCGCATCAGAGGTAAATAAGTTATTACCGGTCCTTCCTTTCTTCTAGCTTTGATTTTAATCATCTTTCTTCCCTCTTGTAGGCGTCAGAAGAAGAGGACTCTCGAGTTGTCGAGGTCGTGACTCGGGATGACGGGGGCTCCGGTGAGCCTGCCCCTGAAATTGCTGAATTTTGTCAAGATGATGCTGATCGAGTTGCCTCTCCCTCCGAGGTGGCTGGGTCAGAGGAGCCAGCCTAATTTAATTTGGAGATCGTGGGTGAGGAGACCCTACCAGCTGCGAACGAGCTGCAGCCTCCATGCTCCTCTCCTGGTAAGATAAGCCGAATCTTAACTTGCGAGGAGGCCTATCTGCTCTATCATCACATCCTTCGGGTCACGTCGATTGATCATTATCATGGTTATGCAGGTCCTGCCTCTCCAGTGCCGAGGATGGACATTGTTGAGACAGACTCTGCCGAAGGGGCACTGGCGGAGAGGAGCGTACCCCCTCCCCTTCCGGCTCGTCTTGATGGGCCTCCTGCGGGCTCGAGTTCGACAAGCCCGATGATGGAACAACCGGGGTAGGGGACGATGGTCCTTGTGTCTTCCTCTGCTCGGGCGGCCCCGAGAGTCGACCTCTCCGCCCTGCCAAGTGTTCAGGCTCTTCGGGTGGCAGAGGAAGAGTTAGCCGCCATCCGTGCATCGTTCTGCTCGAAAGTTCCCCCCTGGTGGCAAGTTCTAGCACAACTCCTTCGATGCTGCCGACCACGCTTCTTCTGACGCCGTCCTCTACAGAGGTCTTGGACGAAGTGTTACAGGACGTGGTCGACAGCTTTTATCGTCACCTAAAAAGGGGGATAGAAGCTGCTGTTGAGAGAGGGACCTCTTTCTTCTTGGCCCGGCAATGCACCCAGGGTCAAATTGATATTCTTAAGGCCCTTCCTGGTGGGACAGGGGTGGCTGCACTTCTGGAGGCAAAATTGCTAGAGACTGATCAGCTGGTGGCCCAGCTTCAGGTATTGCGGCAGGTTGATCTGTCTGCTGCTATAGATCAGGAGCGTGGCTCCCTCACAACTACTATAGAAAAGGCGAGGGCTGCTCAGGATAGAACCAAGCCGACCATACTGAGGGATCTCCGCACTCTGTCTGATCGATATGATCAATTGAGCCATGATAGTGAAGATGTTACGGCTAGGGAAGCGACAGCTTCCCGCGGGATTACTGATACGCGGGAACAGATCCTTGAGCTTCAGCGGAAGTTAACTTTCTTTGAGTCCGAGCTTGAGGCTTCCCGGATCGACAGGGGGCTAATTATCCAGGAGGCTGAGAAAGTCAATCAAGCTTCGGCTGACCTGGAAATAGCTTTGAAGAAGTTGGACGATGACTGGCGAGCACTCATGGATCTGGATAATGGGGAGCGGTTGTCCCTGGAGGCTGAGCGCCGAGCTAGACAGAGGCTTGAGCGGGGTACTGTCTTGGTGAGAAACCGCCTCTTGGAGTTGTGTAATACCGAACTATAGTCGGCCTTCCCTTCTTTTGTTTCTGTTTTCCTTTTCTTTTCTTTTCTTTTTGAGAGGGACGTGGTCCCCAAAACATGTAATGCTTTTTCGATTTTCAAATAAAGAGTACTTTCCATTCTACCCTTCATTTGTATTGCTTGTTGTGTCTGTAGTATTGTGGTGATGTTTGTCCCGCATGGGGGACTTGTTTGTGGACCTGTTACCCCTGGCATACCTTAGTTTTAGGTACGGATAACAAGTTTGATTGGGGATACCTAGAACAGTTCCACGGTAAGGTGGTCGTGGGTGTTCGGGGTACCGGGAGATAGAATGCCATAGAGCAGCTGGGCTCCCGGGGCATGATGAAGAATGGCGGGCCTGTACTAAGAGACTTAGCAAAGGACATTTGTGGGCCTATTATCCTTGGCGTACCCCGACTAAGGATACGGATAATAGGATGAAGGGGAACCAACATACTTACTCAGAGGTAATGAGGACATGGCAAGTATGAGGGTTTTACCGTGGAGTCTTCCTACTCAGAGGTAATGAGGACATGGCAGGAGTGGACTCAACGGAGGATATTTGTGGTCAACAGAGGACATTTGTGGGCCTATTACCCTTGGCGTACCCTGGTTCAGGGTACGGATAATAAGACGAAAGAGAACCAACCTACTTACTCATAGGTAATGAGGATATGGTAAGTACGAAGGTTTTACCGTGGAGTCTTCCTACTCAGAGGTAATGAGGACATGGCAGGAGTGGACTCAGCGGAGAATATTTGTGGACCTATTATCCTGGCGTACTCCGGTTGTGGGTATGGATAATAAGTCGAAAGGGAAACATCATACTTACTCAGAGGTAATAAGGACATGGCAAGCATGAAGGTTTTTTCGACGGAGCCTTCCCATTCAGAGGTAATGAGGACATGACAGGAGTGGGCTCAATGAAGGAGGGTACATAGAACGACTCAGAGGTAATGAGGACATGGAAGTTCTATGTAAAGGGGTGATTTGTTTTTGGCGGAAGTGGAACGACTCAGAGGTAATGAGGACATGGCCGTTTTAGAAATTTGTGGATCTGTTACCCTTTTTGTGTACTGGGAGTGCGGGTAGTGGATCATGAGGTAGGATCTCTTTCAGGAAGAAAATTCAGGGGTATGGTCATACATGACTTACAATCTGAAAGAGTGACCGGAATGTGAGTTCAGAGGCACCTACGGGTACATAACTCGATAATTTGGAATTTGGAAATGTGAGTTCAGCGGCACCGACGGGTACATGACTCGATAATCTGGAATATTGTGGATATGAGTTCAGCGGCACCAGCGGGTACATGACTCGATAATCTAGAATATTGTGAAAGTGAGTTCAGCGGCACCAGTGGATACATAACTCAATGATCTGGAGTGTTGTGGATGAGAGTTCAGCGGCACCAGGGGGTACATGACTCGATCATCTGGAATATTGTAAAAGTGAGTTTAGCGGCACCAGCAGGTATATGACTCAATGATCTAGAATGTGTCGTTTAGACATAATATTTCTTCAGGAACTTGCCGTTGACGGGCAACATGAGCAAGTCTCTATTTTGTTTTACGAGGCGGTAAGCACCGTTGGAGAATACAGCCTCGATGATAAATGGACCTTCCTATTTTGGCTGGAACTTGCCGGCGGTCTTGTGAGTCATGACCATCGGCCTCCGGACTGCCAGAACGAGATCGTCCACCTGGAATGTTCTGATTTTAACCTTCTTGTTGAAGGCTCCAAAGATGCGTGCTTGGTAAAGCTCGATTCGTTGCTAAGCCAGGAGGCGCTTTTCATCTAAGGCCTCTAACTCTTGTAGTCGGCGATGGTAGTTATCATCCGTCGTCAATTGATAAGTGAGCACGACACAGAACGAGGGTATTTGAGTCTCCAATGGAAGAACTGCCTCACTCCCGTATACCAGGGAGAATGGTGTGTTTCCTGTGGCCGTTCGGACTGTGGTACGGTACGCCTATAGGCATTCACCAAGCTTCTCATTACAGTCACGTTTGTTGGACGATACGAACTTTTTAAGAAGTTTGATGATTGTTTTTTTGAATGCTTCTGCCAACCCATTCGCTGCCGGATTATATGGTGTCGAAGCAATATTCTGGATGCGGTGCTTGTCGCAGAATCGATAGAAGGCGTAGCTTACGAACTGCGGACCATTATCGTGGATGATCCTTCGGGGCAGTCCAAAGCGATAGATGACGTGATGCTTGAGGAAGCTGATCACGTTTAAAGTCTTTACTTCTGCAAGTGGGACAGCTTCTGCCCATTTGAAGAAGTAATCTGTGATTGCGAGTATGAAGCGATGTCCTCGAAAGGAAGGTGGAGTAATCGAACCGATGATATCCATTCCCCATGCTTCGGATGGACAGGACGCCACTGTCGAATGTAGAAATTTGGATGGTTGGTGGATGAAGTCCGCATGGACTTGGCAAGCTTTGCACTTTCTAGCATAGTCTATCGCATCTACTACCATCGTGGTCCAATAGTAGCCCATTCGGCGAAGACAGTCTTGCAATTTTGGGCCAGACTGATGGGCCCCGCAGATACCGTTATGTGCTTCGCGTACGGCTTCTTTAGCTTCTGCGTTTGACAGACATCGAAGCAATAACCCATCGTAGGATCGCCGATACAGCATTTTCGTCTCTGTATCGTAGAAGAATCTGAGAGAACGACGTCTGATGGAAGTGGCTTCCTTTGGATTCTCGGGCAGGATATCGTAGACTACGAAGTCAATGAATGGTTGTCTCCAATCTGGGACTTCGTCGATCGTCTGAGCGGAATAACTCACCATGAATTGAACGTTGTTCTTGGGGCAGACCAGTTCGTGGCACTTCATATCTACCGATTGATGAGTATGATTTGGCACTGCTAGGGAAGTGGCCAGGCCTGCTAAGGCATCGGCTTCGATATTCCAGAGTTTGGGAACATGTTCGATGAAGAACCCCTCAAACTATGAGATAATGTTGATCGCTATTTGGTGATATGGGATCATGTCTTCGTGGCAGACTTCGTACGAGCCCCGGATCTGATTGACGATTAACTGAGAATCGTCGTATGCTTCAAGGTATTCTACCCCCAGCTCTCTTGCAAGTTGGAGGCCAATGACCAATGCGTTGTACTCGGCCACATTGTTAGAGCAGGGCTCCGTGAGAGAGTAAGTACGATTGATAACTAATCCGGGAGGAGAGACCAGCACCACTCCGACTCCGACGACGATGTTGCCCTTGGGTCCAGTTCTCGAAGCACCGTCGAAGAACATTCTCCATATATCATCGTGGGAGGTTGCATGCGAGTCGGCGACCTCATCTGGGATTCTTTCATACATTCTGGACGACTCCGAGCCTGGGTGGGCTGCCAAAAAGTCTGCCAGGGCTTGACCTTTAACAGCCTTTTGTGGGACGAAGATCATATGGTAGGGGGACAGTAATATTGCCCATGTAGCGAGGCGAGAGCTGAGTGCCCCTGGTTTAGTCATGAGGACCCTGAGAGGGTTGACTCGTGAGATCACATGTATGGTTTATCCAGTGACATAGTGCCGCGTCTTCTGAATGGCGAACACCAGGGCGAGGCATTCCTTCTCCACAGTGGTTTATCGGTGCTCTGGCCCAATCATCATTCGACTGAGGTAATATATGGCTTGTTCATGGCCTGTATCATTGTTTTGTGCCAGCAGAGCCCTAAGAGAATGTTCCATTGCTCGTACGTAGAGCAGGAATGGTTTTCCCGCAACCAGAGCCACCAGGACTGGAGGGTTCGACAAATATTCTTTGATGCTGTCGAAGGCACGCTGACATTCTTTGTCCCATACGAATGAGACGCCTTTCTTCATGAGATGGGTGAATGGCCGACATCGCCTAGAGAGGTTAGAAATGAACCTCCTGATGTAAGCTAACCTCCCTTGGAGGCCTCGGAGTTCGCGAAGATTTTTCGGGGGACCCATCTCCATAATTGACTTCGTCTTCTCAGGGTCCACATGAATACCCTGGGCGGTGATGATAAAACCCAAGAACTTTCTGCTGGATACGCCCAAGAAGGATTTTGTGGGATTTATTTTCAAATTGTGCGCTCGCATCAGGTCGAATACCGTCCTCAGATCCTGCAGATGGTCTCCCTTACAGCGACTCTTGACGGCGATGTCATCAACATAGCACTCTACCGTCTTGCATAAGTGGTCTCTGAAGATGATACTCATGGCTCTTTGATATGTGGCACCGGCATTCTTTAAACCGAAAGGCATGACTATGTAACAGTATGTGCCAATCGGTGTTCGGAACGATGTATGCTTTTCGTCGTTAGGAGACATCTTGATTTGGTTGTACCCCGAGAAGTCATCCATAAATGACATACGTTCGAAGCCGTAGGTATTGTCAATCATGATGTCTGTGATAGGGAGGGGGAATTCATCTTTGGGACATGCCTCGTTCAGATTGCGGAAGTCGATACAGATTCGAATCTTCCCATTCTTCTTGAGGACGGGTACTATGTTGGCGACCCAGTCTGGATGTTGCTCTTCTCGTATGAAGCTGCTGGCTATCAGTTTGTTGACTTCGGCTTCAATCGCATCCATGATGCCCGGACGGAAGCGTCGCTGTTGTTGTTTGACCGGCTTTACATCTGGCCGAATGTTGAGCTTGTGAAGGGCAACCTCGGGGTTTAGTCCTGGCATGTCTTCATAGCTCCAAGCGAACACATCAATATATTCTTTGACAAGTTCCAGTAGCGATTCTCGCTCTTCGTCTGTTAGGCTTTTACTGACGAAGATTGGTTTTGGAGAAGATTCGCTGCCGAGGTTGACCTGTATAACTTCATCTTTAGTAGGGGTTCTCTCTGTTCGAACCGCTTTTCCCATTATGCATCCAACTGTTGGGCCCATGGCTCTAGCTCGAAGATTTCCGGAATGTCTTCATCTTCTTCATAAGCGTCGGCGAATGCCATGTTGACTGACAGGACTTGTCTGAATATGTCTCCGATGCTGGTATCCGAGTCAGCAGTTGGTGACCCGGTTGAATGTGAATGCCAGTCACATTCTTTATCTGAACTCTCAGGGGTCGTCGCGGGTGTAACATACCCTAATCCACATCGAGTCTTGCTATAGTAGTCTCGTGGTTTGCCAGCCGGGACTGGTGGCTTTAGAGGTAATCGTCGCCCGGTGCCGTAGTTCAAGCCTCGCGTAGTCTCCAGATCATACCTCTATTTTTTCATGAGATATTTGGATTGGGGGCTATAAAGATACAGAGGCAGTCTCCCGGCATCTGATTCAAGGTCGACTTCTTCTATGATGAAGGGCTACAGATCGTCCTTCCGGCCGAAGACGATTGGATGGTCCCCTCCCTCGATTATGCGGTAAGCGCCTTCCACTAGAGTAAACTGGATTGCGGTGTACACATTTGTCACCTGTGTGTGTAGGTGAGTGCCTATACCGTGTTCCATAGCATATATTGTACAAAGCTTATTGAGCTCGAGGTAGTTCAAAGATAGCCCTTTATTGATGAAGTAAGGTATCTTTTCTATGGGGATTAAATCATCTGCGGAGGGAACATTAGTGTGGGCAGCCACATACTTGGCTAGCTCCGGTTCCTCTTCGGCTACCCCCTATATAAACGAAGACTGAGAGGACGACCTGGGCAGCTTGATCGTCAGAGGTTCAGCTGGTGGAGCCGAGCGTGGGGTCGTTGGCAAACTAACGACCCCCAGTTTGGTACCTGATGCTGGGCGAGGAGTGGTTGGTTTGCTAGAAGCCCCGGACCTTGCATCAGGGTGACGACTCTTCTTGGGAAGGCGTATCATCATTGGCTTGTCGGAGGGATTGAGCTTTTCCATTTGCGGCTGGCCGACTCTCGGCAGCCTGGTTGTCAGTGGCTCCGTTGTGGGTCTTGGCACTTAGCCAGATCTTGGCAGCCGGATTATCATTTGCTCTTCTTATGCCGAGAGGCTGATTGCTTCCTTACGTAGGGTGGCGGTAAGGGGTGCGGACTTGCCAGGTCTACGAGCTTGGAGGTGGATCGGCAGAGGTTCTTCTGATCCTGTGGCTGTCTCGGTACGAGCTTGCACATCTTCTTCACCAAGGTGCCTCTTCGACTTTTTGTACAGGCAGGAGTCTGAGTAGTAGGATTGGACCCCTTTGAAGGGATCGATGTCGGCAAATTCTGTCCTCACGAAGCTGTATTTGTCGACATACTTGAAGCATTGGTGCAGCGTGGAAGGCACGATCATATAATCATGCATCCAAGGGCACCCCAAGAGGATGTTGTAAGAAGTGTCTGCATCTATGACGTAACAGGTGACTTCCGACTGGAGATCGCCAATTTGACACTTCAGACGAATTTCCTCAATTGGATAGCTCATGCCTGAATTGAAACCGCTGATGGCGGTGCTTGTAGGCGTCAGGCAATGCATAGGGATGCGTAGATGATGTAACAGACCCTTTGAGATGATATTTATGGAAGAACCAGGATCAATGTACATCCGATCCATCTTTACGTCGCCGATGTATCCAGTGTAGTATAACGGGCGATCGTGCAGGTTGGTTTTAATGAGCATATCCTGCGGAGTAAAGACAATGTTGGACATCGCTCTCGTGCAAGCGCTGTCTTGGAGATCTGCAGGCGGGTTCTCTCCCGTGAGGTTGACCTGAGCCAGGTACGCGTCGGCATTTTGGAGTGCATCACTCAAAGCCGTACGAACATCCTTTGAGAGTCTCAGAAGCTCGTATAATGACAACTTGGCCGGTGTGTTGGCCAATTGCGCAAAGATGTCGAAGTTGTTGGGCCTCTCCAACCCTTGTGGCGTCTCTTTTCGAAGGGACTTGTCAAAGCGAGTCTCCTTCGGCCTAGGCTTGTCGATCGTCGGAGGCTGAGCAGGTCCCGGAGCGTCAGTTGTAGCAGGCTGATGATCTTCAGTCGAGTTATCAGCCACGGGTTGGGATTGTGCCCCAGACCGAGTGACGACGGCTGTAGCTTCTTCGATGTCTACCGAGATTGTGCGACAGGATCTGACTTTTCCACTCTTCTTCTTGCAAATGGAAGATGGTGTGGACTGAATCACTTCAGATACCAAGTCTGGATGGACCCACATGACCTCCCTTCGTGATATGGTGAGGGGCACTAGACTAGCAGCCTGATCTCGAGGAGGTAGAAGATTAGCAATCTCCATTGTCGCCGGAGGGATGGATACCATACCGTCTTGAGCTTCGGTTAGAGGGAGGCTGCCGAATTGTACTGATACCATATTGGTTGCCACGGTTACCTCTTCGAAATCGATGGCCAGAGCGTTCGAATCGATGAGATTTTAGATGTACCATTTTAGCTGGTAGCAGTCGTGTGTAGCATGGTGGACATAGCGGTTGTAATGGCAGTAATTTGGGTTCTCCATTTTTATCGGTCGAGGTTCCCGTCTTGGTGGAGGAAGCTGAATTCTGTCTCCTTGTATGTGCATGTCCAAGATGGGCTTGACGTGGCCGTCTTCGAAGGAGTAGGTAATTTGTGGCCATTGTTTGTCTGCCGGTTTTGACTCAGGTTTCTGGGCTGTATCGGCCACCATAGCCTGCTTACCCCTGCTGTCCCGATTGTTGGAGGGGCTACCCCCATTGTCGTTGTTGGTATTAGGACGTTTGCCCATGTTCTCTCCGTCCGAGATGTGCAATCCCAGTTGGCGAGCCTTCTTCAATCGTTCCTCGGTGCTTGTGGCACTGATGATAAATGTCTTCCAGTCCTTGAATTAACTTTCGCCCATCCAGAGGCTGATTGTTGGAAGCAGTCTCTTTTGGCAGATTTCAATTAAGGAGGAATCCCGATTTCCAGAGGGCAGCTTCATTGCGGTTTGGCAAAACCGTTCAATATAGTTCCTTGTCAGCTCATTCTTTCCTTGAACGACATCCATGAGGGTGGACATTGTGATGTCCTGCCCTACTTCGTAGAATCTCTCCAAGAACATGTGCTTGAAGCTGGCGAATGAGTGGATGCAGTTGTCTGGCAGGTTGCGATACCAGTCGAAGGTGACTCCTTCCAATGTCCCGATGAATAATCGTGTGAGGATGGCATCATCGTGGGGCAGATGGTCGGTAGTGACCTCGAAGTAAGTGATGTACCGACTTGCGGAGGTGTTGCCATTATACGAGTTGATGTTGAACGGCTTATATCTTGGCGGAAAGGGGACATCCCTCCATGCAGCAGGGTACGGTTGCCATATTCTGAGGTCTTTAGAGTTTTCTCGAGCGTGAAACATGGCTCGGAGCTCCTGGACCTCTCTTCTTGCTTCTCGGGCCTCATCCACAGCGGTGGGGGCCGTTACTTCAGGAGGATTGTTGCCCGGATTCGGTGCTGCTGAATTCGAGTTCGCATTGACCGCGGGACCCGCGCTTGTTTGGCCAGGTGTTCCTCCTTGCAGAGTTGAAAGGGTCGCTTTGATCTCGTCCACAGACTTGACCAAGGCATGCAGTATGGCCTCCAGAGTGTCGATGCATTGGCGATCACTGGAACCACCTTGGTTGCTTTCCGTCATGAACACCGTCTTTTCATGAGGAGAGATGGACGGAACGGTAGAGGAAGCGCCCTCCGAATCATACCCCTGTAGTGAGAAGTCATCGGGGTATGTGGGAATGTTTTCCTCTGATTCGGACTCAGAAGGAACAGTACCCCCAGTTTCCGAGTTCGCCTCGTCTTGGGAGTTGTGGACGTCATCGGGGACGTCGGGGTTTGCTGCATCTGACGGGAGAGTTGTTTCCCCTGGCTCGTCTTCTTGGAACATCGGATTGCCATGGAGGTTCGGAGGAGTGCTATCCCCAGTCCCAGCAACCCCCAGTGGTGTGGACGACGAATCTTCCATTGTCGCAGATTTTGTCTTAGAATGGGTACCTTGGAAAACTCCGGTAGTGGGCACCCCCTTAGACGACAGTCTCTTAGTCATAGTGGTTGAAATCTTCGGGCTGGGAACGTTCGCCTTCTTCCCTCTCCCATCGACGGGGACTTTCTGAGCAGAGTTGCAGGAGACGACGGAAAGTGCCTCGTCTTCTGAAGACGGCTGTTGCAGTCTTCGAAAGACGGATTGCCGGTCTTTTTGCACCATCGCGTTATTGCAACAGCAGTTGACGATGACTTGGGTATAGTGACGTCCGTGGGAGGACTCCTTGCACCCTGATGCGCCTTCTCTTTCCTTGCGTTTGTGGAGGATGGCCTCACGCAAGTCAGATGGGTCTGGATCGACCATGTTTTCTCCCTGGATTTTGGGAGACTTTTGGGAACCTCTCTGTCCGTTTGCCACCGGGGGCTGGACTCGAGTGGTTCTGTACAACTTCCCATCTGAGGCCCGCATAACAGTATGTGGGACGCTTGGATGGTCAGAGATCGGATCAGCGGACCGAACTTGCCAAGCTCGCGCTGCCTTAGACTTCTTCACTCTAGTGCGTGAGGGCACATAGTAGGAAGAGTCTAAGTGGTGCTGGAGAGAGTCAGACATATCTTCTTGGGAGCACAAGAGATCAGGACCATAGAAGAGGCGGTCGAAGACAGAGCCGCGTGAAATAGGCATCATGCGGCTGGAATCAATCATCTTCATGTGGCTGGCAGTTGTGGCCGCATAGGCTTTCTTCATGCGGCGGGGAGTCTCGGCCGCATGAGTTTTCTTCATGCGGCTGGATGATCTGGCGCATAGACCTCCTTCATGCGGCTGGCAGATTCAGCCGCATGAGCATCCTGCATGCAGTTGGCAGACTTGGCCACATGAGTGTTCGGCTTCTTCTTGGGGCGCATAGAACCACTCTTTGTCCCTGCAAGTCCAGCATCATAGTGCTTTTCTCTGCCGGACTTGGGGACAGCAGAGTCCTCTATGGCTTGAAGTGGAGCCGTATGAGAGTGGCCTTCGCCGTCTTGGGTAGTAGAGAGTACTCCGTCCAAAGCTTGGGGAGGAGCAGATGATTTTGGCCTCCACTCGCTGCGAGCTTTCTTCGTGCGGGTTCGCTTCTGGACCGGGCCAGCACTTCCCTCGGAGAGCATTTCTTCAAACGCCTGTTGGTCGAAGCGGACGACCATCTTCTGTTGCGTGGAGCCAAGTTTGGCTGCATTCGATTGCAGCACCAACTCCTCATCCGTGGAGAAGCTTGTCCCCAGTAGAGTCGCCATCGTGTTTTCCATGAAATATAAAAGAACAGAACAATTATCGGAGGACTGGACTTTTACTTCACAATACAAACTCGCTTGTACAAAGAGAGCCCGGGGACGAAAACCTAGGTACAGCAATCTAAGTACAATTATTTATTTTAGATTCTGGGGGTGACGGTAGAGGCTCGGAAAAGCGACGGCAGCTCTGCCTTACTCCTTGGACGATCGGGTGCAGCCTTGGCTCTGTAGAAGAACTGATTGGCGTTGCTGAAGAAATGCTCTCCTTTCAAGCTCTGTATATTCTCTCTCTGGCTCTCTATGTCTCTCTCTTTTTTTATCTGAGAGTCTCCTCTCTCTGTATATCTCTCCGTCTATGTCTCTGTATGTATATCCTCGTAAGGGAATGGCACCTTACTATTTATAAAAGTAGGGGGCATTATTAGGGTTTGCAATGATTACCCAAAAAGTCGATGGCTAAGGATCACTGGATCTGGGCCGTTCATCTTGAATATACGAGATTTGAGCAATAAATATGATTACATCAAATCTTTTGTGGGTAATTAATGATGATTGACATAAATCCTCCTGATTTGTCATGCCAACCTCGAATTTCTCGACACGTGTTATTAATTTGCTTGATTGCAAGTGATCTGATTTGATCCCAATATTTTATTAGGATTTGTTGAGGGATTTCGATCAATTTGATGCCATGTGTCATGCTATCATGCCACGTATCTTAACCGCAAGCCACTGCAGAAACCTGAGCCACAGGAAGGTTGCTCCTCATTGAGCCGCATAAGGCTGGCCACGTGTCAAGGCTGCTTGAGAGTGGCCCCCCTGAACATTTGAACCGCATGGTAATGATCTGAACCGCATGAGGATAGTCTTCGCGAGCCGCATGGGGATAGTCTTCGTGAGCCGTATGGGACTAGTCTTCGTTAGTCGCATGGGGCTAGTCTTCGTGAGCCGCATGGGGCAGCCTCCGTTTGAGCCGCATGGGGTGGTCTCTACTTGAGCCGCATGGGGCAGCCTCCGTTTGAGCCGCATGGGGTGGTCTCTACTTGAGCCGCATGCGGTTGTCCACGTGTCAAGGCCGCATGACAGTTTCTGGATCTCAGGGGATCATGTCAGAGATTTTCTTTATTTTCCTAGGAGTCCGTCATTATGAGGGAGTCATAATGGTATCTTTGTGTCAGAACTGTCACTTTGTCAGAGCTGTCAGCCGTCAAGGCATTTAATGCAGTAAAGGACAAACGGGAGAGCTGTTTGCAGGCCACGTGGCTCCTCTCTGACCCGCGTGGGACTTATTTGAGCCGCATAGACGCTCGAGCCGCATGGATCCTTGAGCCGCATGAACTCTTCTGAGCCGCATGGGGCTCCTTGGCCGCATGGATCTTTCTTTATTCTTTTCCATGCTTCTACAAAGAGCTCAAATGTGATTAGCTTCATTAAGCACCATATTATCTACCGTTTCAGACTACCCCAGAGGATCATCTACGACAACGGTCCACAATTCATAAGTCATGCGTTCAACAAATTCTGCGATAAGAACCGCATTAAGAATATGGCATCAACCGCCTACAACCCAACGACTAACGGATTGTCTAAAACCTTCAACAAGACAATCATAAAACTTCTCAACAATGTTATATCGACTAACAAACGCGACTGGGATGAGAAGTTAGGTTAAAGTCTCTGGGCTTACCGTAGAACGGTTCGGATTCCAATAAGGAATACGTTATTTTCTCTGGTGTACAAGAGCGAAACAACTATTTCCTTGAAATCCAGATTCCTTTGCTAGGAGTGGCCATTACGAATCAGCTGACGGATGAGGATAATCAACGTTGCCAGTTACAAGAGTTGGAGGCGCTTGACAAAAATATTTTCTGGCTTAACAGCACATTGAGCTCTATCAGGCTCGTATTTCTGGAGCCTTTAATAAAAAGGTTAAAGAAAGAACGTTCCAAGTAGATGACCTTATTCTATCAGTTAGAAGGTCAATGGTGATGACTCAAAAATCAGCCGAGAAATTTGAACCCAAATGGGAAGGTTCCTTCATCATAGAGATGGTGTACTCTAATGGGGCTTACAGACATACATAATCCAACGGAGATTTGTTCATTATGCTAATCAACAGCAAGTTCCTCAAGAATTACTATGTTTGAGACCTATTAGTGTGTACTTTCGCTTTCTGCATTCTCCATCAAGTACCTATAAAATAGTCAACCGGGCTTATTTCGTCCACGAAAGTTTACAATCCCCAACCAGATCGAAAACACACTTTTCGATCATCATATGACCCTGGAGCCCAGCTGCTCTAGGAGATCCCTTTATCGTTTCCTCCATAGAAGAAATCCACGTCCATATTACCTGTGAGTCGACTTCTACGCCCCTATAGAGCTCTATCTTATCATGTCCTCATAACCTCTGAGTAAATATGACTCTAAATAAAAGTTTACCATATCCATATTACCTCAGAGTAAACATTTATATTTTAGTAACCTACATGTTACTATCCTCCTATATCAAAAAGTAATCATGTCCACATTACCTCTGAATTGCTTATTGAAACATCCCCACAAAATGTTATCTTGTCACGTCCATTTCACCTCTGAATAAGATACTTCTTATTTCATAACTCTTGTTTTGCCACGGCCATACGACCTCTGGTCAAAACATTTATACTTGCCATCCATACCCAGCCCTGGGCAGGCTAGGGATGGTAGGTCCACAAAAAAGCATTCCAATAATGATTATAACCTGTCACGTCCATATTACCTCTGACATGTTATTTATTACAGTCAGAAAACCACAATATCACAAAATATAAAGTGAACAAGAAAAGCAACATCTTTATTTTCTTGTTGAACATAAGACAAAATTACATCAAAAAAACTTTCTTTTGTAAAAACAAAGAAAAGAAAAAGATACAGAAGACTACTGGGAAGGATCGATGCTCAGTTCTTCAACACGGCGACGAAAAAACTCAGTCTTCGCCTCAGCCTTGGCCATCGCCAGACGTTCGGCCTCCCGCCGCAATACTGTCTCGTCTTTAAAGGCGACAAATTTAGCAGGGACTGTATCTAATTCGACCTTTTGACTCAACAAGTGTGCCTTGATTTAAGCTTGTGCCTCTACTTGCTGCCGGAGAGATACAACACTCTGGCCCAACTGGTGGACATCAGCTTCCAACAAAGCTTCTTTCTCCTGAAGCTTCTAAATCTTCTCCCGAACGGTATCCAAAACGCTTTGCTGTGACAGTCTGAGAGAAAATGTTGGTTTCTTCAGCGGATAGGAGTTTCAACTGCTTATTCTGGCACTCTTCTATGCTCTGCTCAAGCGCCTCTATGTCGACTGCATAAGCTGAGATAGCCACAACAATCTCGGTCTATAAGCTTGACACTTCCTCCGCGATCAAGGAAGAGGGATCATTAGACTGCAACCTCTAGCTCTGAGAGATGACGCTCCAACTCCCCACTAACGCTTCAAGAGCATACGCCAGCGCATCACTCGGGCTAAACCCAAGCGTGTCAACGTATGAGGGCGTTTGCGCACTACTTTGACACGGTCCTATGGCTAAGTCAGGTTCGTCATCATACTACTTCGACTTGACCCTACGGCTAAGTCAGGCGCATCAGCAGATGACAGTGTCAGCGCACCACTTTGACATGGCCTTACGGCCAAGTCCTGCACATCAGCAAAGATAGTAACGACAACATATTTCACCGGATATAGCCTCTCGGCTAAAAATCTACGTGCATCGAAGCCTAGGCATATTTTACTTGACGTAGCTTTGTAGCTAGGTCCATACGTTGCAGCAATGAAGGGCAGCACGTGATAAACTTGATGGACATACCATACACGCGACTGCCAGTGCATACGGTGTCGATGTATTCTAAGGCCAACGACAGCTACTTACCCTTGACTGCTATCCGAACGTCGGGATGAGTCAGGTCAATGACAAGCGGCTTCGACGCAGCCACGTCAGATTGGGCTTTGACTTTGCCCTTTCCCTTAGCAGCAGTAGCTACAACATACATGGGAGCTATGGCGATGGAGAAGTCGAAGAAGAAGACGAAAGTCGGAGAGTTCTTGCCCAGGAAACAAGAGAGCAAGTAAAGTTCTCTTTCTCTCCAATGCAATGCCTATTTATAGGCCGCCTATACACGTGCCCCGATAGAATTTGAAAAGAACCACCGTCACTTAGGGTCATGCCAAAAATTAATTGCCCTCATCCCAAAGATTGATCTGACAGCCTATCAAAACTTCCAAACGTCGTGCGCCAAAATAAGCTCATGCACTCTGAAGGTCCCTACGCTCTAAAACAGCATGAATGTCAAGAAAAAGACTCTACAGTCCATGCTTCTTGTTCAAAGTATTTCAAAACTTGCTTAAAGTTTTAAAAACTTTGAAGGGGGTCATGTAGAAGCATGAAAGTTCATACGCCATAAACTAAGCAAGCACCTCTCTATGTGCTACAGATAACGTATGCTGAACAACGAAAGTTAATATTGGCGAATCAAACAGACATCATAAATAAAAAGTGCAGAAAAGAAAGTATTTTCATTCATTGGAAATCTATTAGATATACAAAGGACTTTTATTCACTTGGAAATCTATTACAACCAAAAGTCCTACTCTAGGGCGCAATACTTCTTCTGTCACTGGTGGCATAGGCGCATCACTCTGGTCAGCTATTGGTAGCAGGCATAGTCAGTGTAGGCACACCACTTCACCTTGTCCTCTGCCATATAGCTGAGACACCGGCAAAAGGTGCAGGCAACATAGGCATACTACTTGACCTTATTTTCGGCCATATGAATCAGCCGCTGGCAGAAGGTGCAGGTAGTTTGGGCATACCACTTAACCTTGTATTCGGTCATGTGAATCGGTCAAAGACAGCGGACATAGCTCTTCTGAGCAGCTCCCTATGCAGCTCATCCGGTGTGTGAAGAGGATGAATTTTGGAATGGCAATCATTCTAAGCCCCGTGTCCAACATCTTGATGTTCAAAGCAGAAGACAGTCAAGATGTTGTTCAGGTTCGAACTGCTCTGCCAAACATTCAAGAGCATCTTAAATCTCTGAAGGAGTTCTTCGTTAAAACTTGACTTCTTTGAACGAGGATATCTAAAATCGACAACCGACTTATGTGCTAAAGAGAAGGCTCACAGCCATCCGAGGCTAAGTCGGGGTCGAGCATGAAGCTGGATACAAAGAGGGATCGAGCAAAGTCATTCATTCTCGAGAGCCTTTATTTATATGCAGCAGCATAACCTTGCACCTACGACAAGTGGCAGTCGGTCAAAAAGCTCGGGATTAGCATGATGAATCTCACACTAATGGCAATGAACCTATCGCCCCCAAAATTAATATAATGAATCTCACATTAATGGCATTGAATTTGCCACCTCGATGTCATCTAAGTCAGCATTTTTCGAGCCCCACGCCACATGTAGCGGCTATATTTAAGGAGCAGTTGACTAGATTCACTACGCCGTAGGGGTTACTACGCCTGCAAGGCTACTACGCCCTAATGAACACAGTAATATCGGAATGGCTACGCCTTCTGAACGACAAAGCCCTCGGAACGACTACGCTCTCGAAATGGCTACGCCCCTTAAAATAGCTATACTTAGACTTCCCTTCAACCATGAAGCATTGAATGCAGTCTGACGGCAATTTTGATTTCCATGACAAATGCTTCCAGCGGAGTGCTGTATGTTTCGACTCTCATACAGATTATGGCAGCACAAGAATCGAAGAGACATTCAATTGTTGGTGTAGGTGTCGTTCAAACCTACTCCACTATAAGACAATAACGCTTCAAAAACTTAGCTGACAGCTTACATCACCGTAATGATTAAATGTTGTCAGAAACAGCTGTATACATGCCACATGGACTCTTTCCAACGCCAAAGCATTCTACAGCACCAAATTATTTCTGGCGTGGAGTCATCCCTACGCCAATAACTCATTTGTACTTACACAGGATCCCACACGCCAAAGTCAGTTCAACCTAGACTTTTTGTGGCGTAGGGTCCTCTCATATTCCAACAAACCGAGATCTTTGAGCAGAGCACACGTGCCACGTGTCATTGTCTTAGTTCTAGTCATGAACGGATGCCAAAACCAAGATCTCAACAACAGGTAAATCTCAACAAATGCCATGTGTCGGCTCATCCGTAGCCCAACAGTACAGTTAGAACAGATTCAATCCTACTATCACGCGTGTAGTGCCGCTACGCCCAACAGATCACGCATGTAGCGTCCCTAAGCGTATGAGTGGATTATTCCACAAAATAGCTATAAATAGAAGTATCATTCCTTCATTCAAGGACACACAGAGACAGTCGTACAGACATTCTGAGAGTCAGAGCTTACTTCAGAGAGCCGAATTGTCATCCCATTGCAATCAAACAGGAAGACTTGTAATTTTCTCTCGATCATCGTTGGATCGTCTATGGAGTAAAGGAAGCAGTATTCGATTCACTATTATTACAAGTCCCCTAAAAAAATTATACTTAGGAAGATTCTATCTAGGATCAACTTGTTGTACTCTTCTTTTCGTTTGTTTAATATAAACTTTCCTTAAACTTTTCAATGGCAAACATGCTTAAGCAAGAGCAGTTTGTTTTACTTTAACATAGTCAGAGTATAATCCATCTTTGAAAAAATATAATATTTCATAGTCGGTCCAAGCATATTACAACTATGTATCATTGGGTACGAGATGTGCTTGAGGCGAAGGATGCGACACATGAAAAAGTTAACATGGAGGACAATGGAGCAGATATGCTCATGAAGATTCTACTAAGAGGAAAGTTTGAGTACTTCTGGAGGATCATCGGTATGACTGTTCCAACACAAAAAGTCTAAAAAGAAAAAAACTTTTGTATTATTGTAACGAAAAGAGTACAACAAGAATCCTCAACCAAAATTCCCAGTATAATAATATCTGGGGATTGGGACGATGGAAGTTAAATTTACTTTGATTTCTTTACTCCTTGACGATCCGACGCGAAAGTTAACGAAGCTTGTCAGTTGATGAACTTTTGACAACAAAGAGAATTCTATCACTGAAAGTTCTCTCTGGAACTTTTTAGCAAAGATGTAGCATATGTAGTGTCTCTGTGCGTCCTTATGCAAGGAAGACATTGTCCTCTATTTATTGCTTTTTTTTACTAGAATAGCTATGTGCATATATAGAAAATTAACTATCTTCTGTCTCAGAGGTGCATGAGAATGGATAGGCGCATAGGCCTTAGGGGTTAGTGTAGAGTGAAGGTGTTCGAGAATCACGTATAACTCACCACTTATTTTGAAACATGATGTACGAAACATTGCCACGTTAGCACATAATCTTTTTACTTTGGATTAGCTACGCGTGAAATAACTTTACTCACATATCCTTTAACTGCATACTGCAAACAATTATCTCGGAAATAACCGCATAAAGCTACTCCTTTACAGCTGTCGAATATGTAATAACGGTGGTGACGTAATTATTGACACCTTCTTTGGAGTCTCTGCACTGCTCACTGCCTAAAGCTCATCACTTCTTTCCATGAGATAAGACAAAGCTATGCGTCAGAATAGGCTATGCATCTTTCTGATCGCTCTTGAAGCTATGCGTCTCCTTGGCCAATACTTTAAAAGCTCATAGGCTTCAGGAACAGCTTCAATCTTAAAACTTTTGATTTAGGCAGATAGAGGCTATGTGCCTTATTTAGTATTTTTTATGTTTTTACAAGACCTCCTTCAAAGTTTTTACAACTTGAACAAGTTTTAAAATACTTTGAACAAGAAGAATGAGAAAGGACTTTGTCGCATAAAGCTGAGACGCATCAAATCACTTATCGTATTGTCATTGCTTTGACTCTATCCCTCGAAATCTGAACCTTCTTCGAAATTGGTGGCGGCTGAGACATTATGAACGAATGATGCAGGGCCCTCCAAGCCTGTCTCAGAAGATGAATTATTGGACGACTGGGATGATGATGAAGATAACCAATCTCATGTGGCGCTGAATCTAGGGATATGATTGATGAATGTGGCTCTGTTTTGGAAAACATAGACTTGGGCAACCTTAAAGAGATTGAAGCGAGTCTACAAATGCCAAGTGAACCTTCTACAACAGTACTTATTTCGGAGCCATAAGCTTCAGCTATTGAACCAAAGATTCAAAACAAACCAGTGATTGCTATATCACCACTTTCATCCCCGGTTAAAGCCGGGACAACTAAATGGGAGCCTGTGAGGCTCGTTGAAAAAGTATTATCAGAAGCTGTCGAGGAGCCAGCCAAAACAAATTTATCCATAGCTGGTAGACATGATATAGGTAATATGCTTTTTCTTTTCACAAATACCTTCATTTTGTTTCTTTTATCTGAAATAACATAGTCTTTCCTTTGCACGACAGCTATTCGGGAACATAGTCTTTCCTTTGCACGACAGCTATTCGGGAAGCTTTTCCTCCTTCATCTGTGGCAGAGACTCAAATAACTGCTATACCAATGATGCCACTAACAGGTGCCCATCTAGAGGGTATGGCCAAGGTTTGTGTGGAGAGTTTTTACTCTCTTTTGGTGAATAGGATCCAAGGAATTGTAGAGAAGAATATTCCTTTTGCCCATATCAGGACGTCGACTATTTGTATGATTCAAGCACTCAAAACTTCTCTTGTCATGAGACCATAGTTGGGGATTTGAATATGCTGCTTGACATACTAGAGAAGTGTGTGAAAAAACTTTTGTTTAGCCACTCGTCGTGACCTCTCAATAATTGATTCTGATGAGCTCAACAAACTGAATGACACTATCCATAATAAAGAGCTCATCTTGGTGAACCAGGAGAGAGCCCTTAAAGACCAAATTATCAAGGCTCGTGAAGCATACAAATTTCTTTCTGCTTCTTCACTCAAGTATGCTTCTCATAAAAAAGGAACATCATGCGGATGGCTGAGCTTACCATCGAAATCAAAGCCCTTCAGGATGCCTATGCTTTAGAGGAGTCTTCCCTAGCTGAGAATACTGAGGAGCAAAAAAAATTTTGCTGCCCAATCTAATGAGGCTAGGAATAAAGTTGAGAAGCTTGACTTTGAACATGTCACTCTAGAAGGAAAACTCGCTAAGCTGGCACTTTTTCGAAATGATTCTTCAAAGCAGGCCGAAGCAACACTCGGGCGGTTAGCCAAAAACAGTCTAAGATAGACAGTTTAAAGAAGAAAATTGCAGAGGTCTGTAAAATGCCCGACCATCTTTAAAGCTTTTGTAACTTTTCTTCTTTTTCTTTTGGATAAAAAATGAAAGCATCTTGTATCCTCATTTTAATATTGAAAATATAGAATAACTTATATTTTGTTGGGGTTATTTGAAACTTGATATTTCTCCTAGAGGTAATATGGACGTAGAAAAATATCATATTTGTGTGGACCTATTGTCCTTGGCATACCAGATTAGGTATAGATAATAGAGTAAGGTGCATTATCAGAGGTGTTATGGACGTGACAAGTAGATTTTAGTGGACCTATTACTTATGGCGAACTCGACTACGTGCAAGTAAAATGATATGATCAGAAACTATATCAGAGGTAACATGAATATGATAGAATTTTCCTGAAATACATTTACTCAGAGATAATATGGACTTGATAAATTTATGGAATCCTATAGAGAAAGTCGAGACTATAAAAGATTTCAGAGGTGATATGAACATGAATATTCTTTTAGGGTAAATTTGCTCAGCGGTAATATGAACTTGGCAAATTTATGAAACTCTATAGAAAATAGACATTGAAGAATATTTCATAGGTAATATGTAAATGAATATTCTTTCAATAGATTATTTCTATTCCAGCTGGGGAATTAAAATAAGATGTCTTTAAAACAACTTATCTTTAAGGACGACTTTTAAAATTGGAGAGATTGTTTAGAAATTTTATACAAGAAAGTTTCGTAAGAATTAAAGATAATTCCACTGGGAACTTTTGATGACCCATTATTCATAACTTATCCAGAAATTCTGGGATAAAAATAATGGTTTGAAGCGAAAGAGGTGTTAATATTAACATGTAAATATTCCATTACTCCAGAAAAAAATGTAAACACTTTACAAAAACTAGCTGGGTAATATAAAGCAATGTATATTGTAGTTTAGACATAATATTTCTTTAAGAATTTTTCATTAATAGGCATCATTAGTAAGTCTCATTAGGCTTTGCTAGCCTGTACGCTCCATTCGAATACACTGATTCGACAAGCTTCTTATTTAGCAGCTAATTTTGCTTTACTTTTATGTGTAATCACCGTAGGCCTTCTAACTGAAAGAACTTGGTCACCGACTTGAAAAACTCGCTCCTTCACCCTCTTGTTAAAGGCTTTGGAGATGCGAGCACTATAGGCAAAATGATCATTTACGACACGTAAAATATGCCGTAAATGATCTTTCATGGCGTACATTTTTGTGCTGTAAAAGGCCATACCGTAAATAACCCTATTATTTATGGCGCGCAAACACACGCTGTAAATAACTGTTTTACAACGCATAAATGAACGTTGTAAATGATCCTCTATTACAACGGGCATGTGAATGCTGTAAATGATCCTCTTTTACAACGTGTATTCGAAAGCCGTAAATGACCATTTTTTTATAATGCGCATTTGAAAGCCATAAATGACCATCTTTTTATAAAGCACATTCGAAAGCCGTAAATGATCACCTACCGCGCGCTGTAAATGCAGAATAATGAATGCCGTAAATAATTTTCCACAAAGTTTTGACTACCATTTAAGGCATATTTGGTGTGCCGTAAATGACACTTGATAGTGTTGTAAAAGTAATTCCCACCAAATTGAAATGATCCTTTATGACAAATGTAAATGACCTTTGATGAATATTGATAAAACTCATTCCTACCAACTTGTAGGTATCATTTGCAGCATGGACAAATATCATTATTTAAACCAACATCAATTTTTGAAGAGAGCAAATAAGTATAACGTAGCAAAGGAACCACCAAAAGAAAGTTAATTATATTAGATAATAACATTAGTGTTTTAGAAGTCAACCAATATATATATATATATATATATATATATATATATATATATATATATATATATATATATATATATATATCAAAAGTATTTGACAACAATAGACCATTCATCTAAACAAACACCCACACCCACAAACAAAATATCCAACAAAACCAAGAATGTGACAATAACGACGAAGATGAAGCAATTTCATATGCGGCGGAGAAGATGAGAGCAAGAATCCACAGGTCCATTGTTAAACATAACTTCGCTGATGCAAAAAAATGAAAAAACTAATATTAGTGGATAATTAGTAAATTAAGTTAAGGTACAATTTAATGAGTGTAAGTTGTGCAATTCAATTAGCAAAGTTAGTAAATTCTCGGAATAATTCTAGCAAACAAATGAAGTTATTTGCAACAGTTGAATGAATTCAAGTAGAACTTTTAAAATGAAATACCTTTTACTTTTTGTTCGTACCGTTCAATAGATTTGAAGAATTTTGGTTAAAGCAATAGTTGTGGAAGAAAGACCTCAAAACTATTCAAGAGATCTACAAAACTGCAAGAACAAAAAGATACATAATTAATTTTTTTTTAAAAGAAAACTAGCTACAACCTTTCCATAGTACAACCATACAAACATGTGTATCATATGGGGTATGTATCTCATCACATGCAATTACACAATGTCTGGACATCGATGCAAAAAAACAGTCATACAAAACTTAAACTGCCACGTAAAAAACAATCATATAAAACTTAAAACTGCCATGTAAAAATAGCAGTATTGTATATATGGCGATTTTTGTCGAAGACCCCATATAAAACTTAACCAGCCATGCAAAATCGAAAGGAAAAGGAATAATCAAGGCTCTACTGTCGGCCTATTTTTTACAGATGTCTTCGACCAAAAACAACAATTAACATGCCTATGGTAAAGGATGCCTCGACTGTTAATATGGTTTCCCCCTCATGAGAGTTGAAGCTGTTACTGAGTATGAAACTAAAGAATCTATTCATCTCATCTTTTACAAAAGTCTCTCCTTTCTTGGCCTATCTATGGAACCTCTTGCACAGCAACCTTTGATTGTGTAGGTCCACTACTCTCCCTTTATCTGTCAATCACAACTTGTATTGATTGAAAAGTTCTTATTGTGGGTTGGTCCAAGTTTAAATCGATTTTCAAAAACTCACCTTTAGTCTAAATCTCAGTCTTGGTAATTCTCCAACAAATTTATGGTCTAGGTCTTAGTCATCCCAATAGAGTAGGTTTTTAATAAATCTCGGTCAAAAACTCAGCTTTTGTCTAAATTTCGGTCTTGGTAATTTTACAACGAAAGCCTCTTCTTTATTGGCGTACACAATCAAGTTGTTAATATGGTTTCCCCCAATGAGAGTTGAAGCTGTTACTGAGTGTGAAACTAAAGAATCTATTCATCTCAGCTTTGACGAAAGCCTCTCCTTTATTGGCCTATCTATGTAACCTCTTGCACGGAAGCCTTTGATTATGTAGGCCCACTACTCTCCTTTTATCTGTCAATCACAACTTGTATTGATTAAAAATTTCTTGTTATGGGTTGGTCATCCCAATAGAGTTGTGCAATTCAAAAACTCAGCTACATCTCGATCTTGGTAATTTTGCAAAAATTTCTGGTTTAGGTATTAGTCATCCCAATAGAGTAGGTTTTTGATAGTTTACTCACTTTTTGTTGGTTTGTTTAAGCTCATCTTCCTGGTTGGCCTTTCAAAATTAAAGGGCTAGTATAGTTGGAGTATGATTTATACCTAACATGATCATCTGTTTGCTTCTTGGCTTACATTTATTGGTCCAAACTGTAAGCAAAAGGGCCTGCATTTGTGCAATAACTAGTGATGAGGCCACATGCGTCTTGGCTCTACCAAGTTACATGCTTGTTTACACCAGCCAATGATAGATTTCAAATATAAATTGACCTTTTAAGTTAATTATATCGATTTTATTGTTCCTGAAAATTTGACTCATGTTATTTGTTTTATAACCAACTGACTTCTAACCATAAGTGACTTGACTAATATAAAATTTGTGAATTCTTCTGCCCTATGAGAAATCCATTTAGTTAACACTATGACTATTTTAAGTTTCCTCATATGAGAAAACGAGGTAGAGGGATGGAGTGAGACTGAACAAATCATGTGCAATGCAATACTAGGACAATGACAAATGAGATTGGCAAGGGCCAAAAATGTGGACTCCCTCTCTCTCTCCATTACTGGAGGATCTACAATCATTTTGAAACCCCTTGCGCTCAACTGTACAACTGGCCATGTTAATCTCTCTTGGAACTAGAGGGCTTGACTGTTTGCTGGAAGCTTTGGGATTATAGGTGTCTTTCTCGTTTTGATCGGGGGTTTACCTGTGTAGATGGGAGGTTTACCTATGTAGGACAGGGCAGTATGCTGCAACAGCAACAGATACACTGATAAGGGTTTACCTGTATAGATGGGGGGTTTCCTGTGTAGTTCAAGGCAGTATGCTACAACAGCCTTCCTAAGAGGTTCAGATCACTCTCTAATACGACAAAAATGTGCTTTCATAGATAATAATCATAGGTTCCTTTCTCGTTTGGTTATGGATCTAGATGATCATAAAACCTGGATAGTAAATTACGACATAGTAGTTAATTGGTTTGGCCAAATATTGCCAAGTTGTATTTGCCTTTCTACTTAAGGAAATCATGTAGGATTTAAGGGTATGTATTTGCCAAGTTATATTTTTGTTTTCTCTAGAAGGCAAAGGTTTCCATAGATGCTTCTCAAGAAATATTGGGATGCAGGAGGTTGAGGCTTATAGGAATGCAGAGGATTCACATCTAGACTTGGAGTCAAATTGCCTGTCATGGCCGAAAACACATCTCTATAACTTGTACTTGTTTATTACTCTGAGATGACTTTCTTCTATTTACCTTGAACTTTTATCAACACCATTTACGACCCTTCATTGTGTAATGTTATTTAAGGGACTTGGCAGTCATGTTTTGATACTTGTAGATTGTCTTACAATCCATTTCAATTTGAAGAGGTCAGTATTATGTAACCAAGACAGTAAGAAAAATAGCAAAGCTGGTTCTTATTTGTGTGGGATTTATCTTCATAAGCGGATAAAATGATGAGACTGAAACTTAAATAAGACTGAAACTAAAATATCTATTACATAGTAAGAGACAGGCACAAACATCAGTTGCACACTGATGTGGGCCCACCCATCATCACGTACACCCGTCGTAGGAGACGGGGAGCGATTTAGGCCCAGGCCCACTGTTTAGGCCTTTTCTGTTATTTAGTCATAAAGGGTATTGTGGTCTTTCACCACAATAATCCCTTTAGGGTTTTGTTTCCCTTTTCTATTTATAGCTAGGGCTAGCCGTCTTTTGTTTTCATGCTTGTATTGAGAAACTCTCGCAAGTGTCAATGAAGAAGAAGGATTTATTACTTTGATCCGTTCATCAAAGTTGGGAGTTTTGTGCTTTTTCTATATAAAAGATCATTCTATTTCTATTCCTCTTAGTATTTGTTGGGTTTTGGTGAACCGATTGAGTCGATTCACATCATTTGGTATCAGAGCTTTCTACGAGCCATGGCCGATGGAACAAGAAACACGATCGATGAGAAGATCCGAGGTCTACGGGAGGACTTCACCGCCGAGATCGAGGGTTTGAAGAAATCGATGGAGATCGCCGCGAAGGATCAAGCGTCCACGAACCTAGAGATCCGCACGGAGATGCGGGATATGCGGAAGGAGTCGACGACGATCATGATGCTTTTGCAAAATATCTCAAACAAGATCAATGGCGGCGAAGCGGAGGCGGCGACAACCCAAACCCTAGGCGACCAACTAGGGTTTGTGCAAACGGAGGGGAAAACGACCGAGGATCGCGGCGGGCCGGCCGACGGGCGATGGCCCGCACCCGCCGCCACCACAGCGCAGCCGGACGGGACCCGGGCGGTCGACGAGCAGCGCCGGCCGGCGGCAGACGGACGCGGGGGGCTCGCCGCCGACCGAGCCAGCCCGGGCGGGGCCGCGGGCGTTGGGGGCGGGCGCTGGCCGGCCGCCGACCGCCACCCCTGGCCGGTCGGTGCCCCTGGAGCAGCCGGCGAGCGGCCGTGGCCGGGCGCCGGCGACCCGTACGGTCCCGGCGGATCGGCTCCGCGCGCGGGAGAAACCCTAGGGTTTGGGGCCCCCTTCGGGGGTCGGACGATGATTGCGAACCACGGAGATAGGTTCGCGGGCCCGGGAAGGGGCTTGGCGGGAGTCCCGGCGTGGACGGAAGGAGCGGAGCCCCCAGGAGGAGCGAGGTACGCCGGAGGCAGTAATTTTTTTGGGGGAATGGCGGATCCCGCCAACTTCCAGAGAGGGGACCTTCCCCCACGACGACCACCACGGGCGAGGGCAGTCGGTGACTACAGGGACCCGGTGGAGGAGTGGGGTGAGCAGATCTGGGCTGACGAGCGGTATGAGGAGGGTGACAGGGGCCCATACGAGACCCAGCGGAGAGATACACACCGCTGGGAAGGAGGACGAGGCCGAGATGATATGCAGCACGGTGACCTTAGCGCGGATCGCCGGCTGAAGAAACTGAAGCTGCCCACGTTCGAGGGTGAGAACCCGGACGAGTAGATTTTTCGGGCAGAGCGCTATTTCGAGATCATGGAGCTGACCGAAGCAGAGGTCCTTAGGTGCATCGGGATCTATTTTGAGGGTCAGGCCCTGGCGTGGTATCGGTGGAGAACGGCGAGGACCCCGTTCAGCAGCTGGGCGGAGCTGACGGGCTACATTTTAGACCGCTTCCAGGAGACAGCTTCGGGTGATTTCTACGAGCAGTGGTCGTCGCTACGCCAGGAGGGGACGGTTCGAGACTTCGTCGCGAAGTTCGAACTACTATCTGGACGCGTTCGGGGGGTGTCGGACGAGTTGCAGATCGGGATGTTTATGAAGGGTTTGAAGCCCTCCATTCGAGCGGAGCTCAGGCTGCAGAGTCCGCGATGCTTGGAAGATCTCCTCCGCCTGGCCCACAAGGCAGAGGAGAAGTTGGCGGAAGAAAAGCGCCTCAAGGGCGCTTGGGGGACGACGGGACAGCGCAGCCAGGCGGGAACAGTTCTTCCTCGACCAGCACCACCACCGGTACCGCCTAGACCCACGGGCGGGACAGGAGGAGCCGCAGTACCAGGGAGACGCCTCTCCGAGGCCGACATGAGGGCGAGAAGGGCGGCTGGCCTATGCTTCCGATGCGACGAGAGATTCATCCCCGGTCATCGATGCGCGAGCAAGTTGCTACAAATCGTGATTCTACCGGACGAGGAGGAGGATGCCGAGGAGGAAGAGACCGCTGTCGCGCCAGAGGCGGGAGAGGAGCAGGAGCACGTGCATATGGATGTTGCTGAGGTGACCCTCAACTCCGTGGTAGGGTTTACCCCGAACCATACCATGAAGTTGGCAGGGAAGTTGGGAGAGCAGACGGTGACAGTGCTGATCGACAGTGGGGCCACCCACAACTTCATCTCGCGACGACTGGTCGATCGGCTCGGTTTAGAGTTGAGTACGGTGGAGAAGTTCACGGTGTTGCTGGGCACCGGGAAGGTGGAGGAGAGCAAGGGCCTCTGCAAGGGGGTATCGCTCTCACTGCAGGGCTATCGGCTGACGGAGGACTTCCTGCCATTGGAGTTGGGCAATGTAGACATCATATTGGGAGTCCAGTGGCTGAAGACCCTCGGGGAGATGAAGGTGGACTGGAAGCGCCTGCGGATGGAGTTTCGGGAGGGCGAAGCGGCGGTGGTGCTGAACGGGGACCCGACTCTCTGTTTTTCTATGGTGGCTTTCAGCGCCATCACTCGGGCATTGCGGACAGGAGGAGAGGGGTACCTGGTCGAGCTCCAGGGGTTCTCGGGCGAGGAGGCGACTCACGGGGAGACACCAAGGGAGGTAGAGGCGGTGCTGGAGCAGTATTCCGAGGTCTTCCAGAGCCCGCAAGGGCTACCTCCGATCAGAGGACACGAGCACTCGATCGTACTCCGGGGGGAGGGGGCACCGGTGAGCGTGCGTCCCTACAGGTATCCGCATCTGCAGAAGGACGAGATAGAGCGGATGGTACGGGAGATGCTGCAGGCGGGGGTGATCCAGCCGAGTGTGAGTCCTTTTTCATCACCAGTACTGTTGGTGAAGAAGAAGGACGGGAGCTGGAGATTCTGCGTCGACTACCGGGCGTTGAATAAGGAGACGGTCGCGGACAAGTTCCCTATCCCGGTGATCGACGAGCTGCTAGACGAACTGCATGGGGCAGTTGTCTTTTCGAAGATCGACCTTCGTGCAGGATACCACCAGATCCGGATGCGGCCCGAAGATGTGTCGAAGACGGCGTTCCGTACTCACGAGGGACATTATGAGTTTCTGGTTATGCCTTTTGGACTGACCAACGCTCCTTCGACCTTCCAGGCATTGATGAATAAGGTATTCCAACCCTATCTTCGCAGGTTCATCTTGGTATTCTTCGACGACATCCTCATCTACAGCCGAAGCATGGGGGAGCACACTGACCATTTGGGGATAGTGTTTCGGGAGTTACTGACGCATCAGCTATACGCCAACCGAAAGAAGTGCAGCTTCGGTTTGGCGCAGGTGGAGTATCTGGGGCACGTGGTGTCGGCTGAGGGGGTAGCAGCGGACAGGACGAAGATTGCGGCCATGTTAGATTGGTCCGTGCCCACTACACTACGGGCCTTACGCGGCTTCCTGGGGTTGACGGGCTACTACAGGAAGTTCGTCAAAGGGTACGGCACCATCGCTCGGGCCCTTACGGAGCAGCTGAAGAAGGAGGGCTTCCAGTGGGGAGAAGAGGCCACTAAGGCCTTTGAGGCGTTGAAGGTCGCCATGACGACAGCACCCGTGCTAGCATTACCCGACTTCAGCAGAGCGTTTGTGGTGGAGACGGACGCGTCGGGATATGGCCTCGGGGCGGTACTCATGCAGGAGGGGCGACCCATAGCCTATTTTAGTCAGGTACTCTCGGCTAGAGCCCGACTGAAATCGGTCTATGAGAGGGAGCTGATGGCGATCGTTCTGGCGGTGCTGAAGTGGAGGCCTTACCTGTTGGGAAGGGAGTTTGTGATACGGACCGATCAGAGGAGCCTCAAGTACCTCCTCGAGCAGCGGCTGGTGACTGAGGAGCATCAGCATTGGTTGTCCAAGCTGGTCGGGTATCGATTCACGATCGAGTACCGTCCAGGGCTGGAGAACAAGGCGACGGACGCTTTATCTCGACGGGAGGAGGTGGTCGACCTGGGCGCCCTATCACGTCCTATATGGCGAGATTGGGAGCCGATGTTGCAGGAGGCAGAGCAGGACAGAGAGCTGCAGCAGATACGGCAGCAGATAGAGGGCGGCGATGGCGCTCCAGCAGGCTACACTCTAGCGGGCCGTCGTTTGCTCTACCAGGGGAGGATGGTGCTGCCAAAGACTTCGGCCTTTATTCCCGTTTTATTCCAGGAGTTCCATAGTTCTGCGACGGGAGGCCACTCGGGGGTTCAGCAGACTTATCAGCGGATGGCCAGGGAGGTATTTTGGCCCGGGATGCGACGGGCCGTCGCACGATTGGTAGCCGCTTGTGACGTCTGCCAACGTCACAAATATATGGCTATGGCCCCAGCCGGATTATTGCAGCCCCTGGCCTTGCCGGAGCGAGTTTGGGAGGATGTCACCATGGACTTCATCGACGGACTACCACGTTCAGAGGGGTACACGATGATCATGGTGGTGGTGGACAGGCTGAGTAAGTATGCTCACTTCATTCCCCTGAAGCATCCTTACACGGCCGTGATTGTAGCGACGGCATTTCTTCGGGAGGTGATCAGACTACATGGGGTACCCGCATCCATTGTCTCGGACCGGGACAAGGTATTCATGAGTATCTTTTGGCGGGAGTTATTTCGGGTTCACAGTACGGTCCTGAAGAGGAGTACCGCATATCATCCCCAGACGGACGGCCAGACGGAGGTCGTTAACCGCAGCGTCGAGACCTACTTGCGGTGCTTCGCATCTGATTCTCCCCGACAGTGGCACAATTGGCTGGCGTGGACAGAATATTGGTATAATACTTCGTACCATTCACGGGCGGGGACGACGCCGTTCCGGGTGCTGTATGGTCGCGACCCACCCCCCTTGGTACGGTTCGGAGACGCCCAGACACCGGTAGGGCAGGTGGAGGAGTATATGTTGACCCGGGACGGGGTCTTGGAGGAGCTGCGGAAGCATCTGTTGCGGGCACAGCAGGTGATGCGGGCACAGGCAGACAGGCATCGGCGGGACGTCAGCTTTCAGGTAGGGGACATGGTTTATCTTAAACTACGTCCCTATCGACAGCGCTCGATGGCGAGGAGGCCGAATGAGAAGTTGGCGGCTCGATACTTTGGTCCTTATCCAGTGGTGGCTCGGGTGGGACAGGTGGCTTATCGTTTGGGACTACCAGACACATCATCGATTCATCCCGTCTTCCACGTATCTCAGTTGAGGAAGGCGATTGGGGATCAGGCAGCGTCCCCCACTCTTTCTCCGACGCTCACGGAGGACATGGAGGTACAGTTAGAGCCCTTAGCAGTACGAGCTATCCGACGAGGACCCGGCCAGTCGAAGGAGGTCCTGATTCATTGGGTCGGCCTGCCAGACTGTGACGCGACCTGGGAGAATTCTGCGAGCTTCCAGACGCAGTTTCCAGATTTCCACCTTGAGGACAAGGTGGCTCTGTTAGGGGGGGTATTGATGTGGGCCCACCCATCATCACGTACACCCGTCGTAGGAGACGGGGAGCGATTTAGGCCCAGGCCCACTGTTTAGGCCTTTTCTGTTATTTAGTCATAAAGGGTATTGTGGTCTTTCACCACAATAATCCCTTTAGGATTTTGTTTCCCTTTTCTATTTATAGCTAGGGCTAGCCGTCTTTTGTTTTCATGCTTGTATTGAGAAACTCTCGCAAGTGTCAATGAAGAAGGATTTATTACTTTGATCCGTTCATCAAAGTTGGGAGTTTTGTTCTTTTTCTATATAAAAGATCATTCTATTTCTATTCCTCTTAGTATTTGTTGGGTTTTGGTGAACCGATTGAGTCGATTCACATCACACACACTAAGATACCAAAGTGAGACTGAAACTGAAATAAATTAAAACTGAAATAAATCACATTAGCATGTAGTTTTTCCAGGAAGACATCAATGGCTCAAAAGAAAATTAATTAAAAATGGGTTACAATATGGTAAAGCAAAGAAATGATTACCTCCTATAGTTGATGCCATCTATTTATGCATTGATTCATATGGATTTTTTGCTTACATGTATTTATTTGTGCCTTTTGTCCTTTCAAGTTTCAGGTTCTCTGTTGGTGAACCTCCCAACATCATCACCCTTTCCTATTAAAAAACTAAAAGTAGAAAGAAAGAGATACCCCTTTTGTTTTAGGGTATAAGTACTAGCTTAGGGTACTTTCCATATAGCATTAGGCACTCCATAGTTCCTACACAATTTTTTAATACTGCAACCAAAACCTTCCATTAATCGATGTGTTAAACAGTTTCTGATTCTTTAGCATATGAAAATCATAGTGCCATCAACCATTTACTATAAAGCAAGCAAACAAGGAAATGAAATGTGTCAAATTTGTCTATGTTATATATCGACAATTGCTTTAGTAAAAAAACAGAGCTGAATATCAACCACATGCTCCTAAGTTGCACATCACTAATAATCTAGTATTACTTGATGATTGTGAATCTGTGAAAGATCTTCGACTATAAACTATAACGAGTAAGAAAATAGTAAGATACAAAATTGTCTAGTATTCCAGTTTACGTGTTACCTGGCAAATCCAATCAGTTTCGCCCACCAAGAATCAGCTATGCCCCATCCATTTCCTTTAATACACCAAATTATATAAAATATTATTTGAGCAATCATAGCAAACACAGAGAAGAAAATTGTACAACATTATATCACATACATCCGCCAATAAGAGAGTCATGTTAAGCAACATCAAAAAGTTATCATTACAAAAGACAAGTGGGAACACTAGGTAGCCTTATAAAAGTGCATATAATCGTTTGCAACAAACTATTTCACAATTTATTACCACTGATCTACAAAAAAGAAAGGGAATTTTAACTTTCGTCCCACTTATTAATATGAATTTGTACTTACATCCCACTTTTTCTGTCTATTAGACTTACATCCCACTTTCTGTCACGGAAAACATTTGTTTTGCCACGAAAATTGTTTACCATGACAAAAAGTAGAACGTAAGTCTAATAAACACAAAAAGTGGAATGCAAGTATAAATTCATATTAATAAGTAGGACGAAGTCAAAAAATTCCATAAGAAAATAAAACCTAACATTACATTACTTCCATAAAACAGGGTAAAGATCTGGAAAGTTGAGGCACATATCATGTGCTGGTAGGGAATAAAAGTGGACCAGTTGGTTCAGTCATGGATATAAGGGACCAGTTGGCTGAAATACAAATACTACAACCTACAATGCCAGTTCGCTTCACTCAACAGGTTCATCGGTGGTTAAACTAGGTCTAAAGGAAGTAGGACTTAAGGAAGTCCTATTGATTCAAAAATTCAGGTGTCGTTGTCTAGGCCCTAGGATATAGGCAGGACACTTATATCTGGTCAATCGCGTGCTTGGGAGTTCAAAACATTCAAGATCAAAGTCAGACCAAGAAGAATTCCTTGGGGAAGCAAGCTGGCACAATAGGGATCTTCTCTTATTACTTCCCTCTAAATATAGTAAGCCTTCCTCCTCTTCTCAACCCCTCAAATGCCATCCTTCCATCCGCCTTCTCTCAACCATCCATCTTCATCCCTTTGGTTTATCAATATTTCATTATCAAGATTGCGAACCTTTTAGAATAGCCAAATGCAAACCTAGTTCTCAGCATACTAATTTTCCTTATCTTTAGGTCTAGTTCTCAAATATTGGTCCATACATGCTCTCGGAACAAATATTGTGGATTTTTGCAAAACTAGTAGCAAGAAATGTTGTTTTCTTACAAGATTTAGTGTTGAAACACTTGAGTGCTAAAAAAGAATTTTGATGTAGACTTCAATTTTATTTGACACAGTAGAAAATTACATTGTTGAACTTGATTTTAGGCTTTCAAGTTTTGTTGAAAATTACATATGCATAGATTTTTGCAGTTTCTGTACATGTGTGCACATGTACATTAGGGTATTACCTGCAGTTTTTTGTAAGAAGGGGGTGTATTAAAGGGTATATGTCCCTATCACCTGGTTGTTGTTAGAGTTGTGCTCTTACCTTCTAATATGTAAAAGAAGAACTAAAAATCAAAATAAAAAAAGAATTTTCTGGACAAGTATTGCAGATGAGCAATGCATAAAGAACCCAAGTGAACTCGACCATTGTGCACAAAATTACAACAGGAAATACATATATAGAGATACAATTATAAGTTTGTATGAATTCCTGATTGCTATCATTTTCTTGCTTCTTCAAGTCCTTGTGAAATATAATTATTTGTTTGTATGGAATCCTTGAAGTTTCCGATTTACTTATGTTTGTATTTGTTATTATGAAATACAGAAGAAATGAACAGAGAGTGGATAAAAATTGATAACCGAGTGAGTACTGAATATATAGAAGGAATTACTTTATTTATCGAGTCAGGATGGAGTTAATGGAAGAATTAGGTATCCTTGTAATAAATGTAGGAACACCGAATTCAAAACTACAGTAGAAATTATATTGCACTTGTTAAAAAATGGATTTCATAAGAGTTACACAACATGGATTTTTTATGGAGAAAAATTAAGGGACACAACAGAAACTTCCAATGTTAATTGTGATGAACATTTGAACGATGAAGTCCAAATGAATGATGTTGATGACTTAATTGAGCTAGTTCATGATGCTTATGCCTTTGAGAATGTGAATTCTTCTCAAATGCATGAAGAAATGTTTGGTGAAACCCCAAATGATGTGGCTAGTATGTTTTACAAGCTACTGAAAGATGCTACTGTGGAACTTTATCCGAACTCTAAAGTCTCCAAACTGCCTTTTATTGTAAAATTCTTAAACTTTAAGACTCTTCACAATTTGACAGACAATATTGCAGATGCTAAGTTAGATTTCTGCATGGAGATTCTACCTGGTAATGCTTTGGTTCCGAATTTATATTATGAGGCACGCACTATCATTCGAGATTTATGTCTTGACTATGAAAAAATTGTTGCTTGTAAGAATGACTATGTATTGTATTGGGAAAAACATAAAGAGGCACAATGTTGTCCAGTTTGTGGGTTATCTAGGTGGAAGGTAGTTCGTCGTAAACGTAAAATTCCTCATAAGATTTTGCGTTATTTTCCACTCAAAGGGAGATTACAGAAGTTTTTTATATCAAAAAATACTACAAAGAACAAGAGTTGGCATTATCAAAGGCGAGTTGATGATGGAATATTAGGACATCCTGCAGATTCTATTGCTTGGAAATCATTTAATGAGCAACACAAGTCTTTATCTGAAGATCCAAGGAACGAACGACTTGGTTTGGCAAGTGATGGGTTTAACCCTTATGGGAACATGAGCACTTCGTATAGCATTTAGCCAGTCGTACTAGTTCCATATAACTTGCCTCCTTGGTTATGCATGAAGCAACCTTACTTCATGATGTCACTTCTCATTCCGGGACGTACATGTCTTGGAAATGTCTTAGATGTCTACTTACAACCTTTGATCAAAGAGTTATTTGAGCTTTAGGAGGTTGGGGTTCATATATATGATGCATATGCACAACAAAATTTTCAGTTACATGCTGCTATATAGTGGATCATTAATGATTTTCCAGCATATGGTAACTTATCTGGATGGGTGACTAAAGGAAAACTAGCTTGTCCGTGTTGTCATAAAGACACTAGCGCTCTTTCAATCAGAAGCAAGCTTTGTTACATGGGCCACCATCGTTTCTTGCCAAGTAATCATCCTTGGAGACGTAATAGGCGATCATTCAATGGAGAAATTGAGGATCGGCTTGCACCTCAAATGTTGTCAGGAGATGGAGTATTATATCAATTATGCTTCTTTGAAGGTGTCATATCTGGTAACGGTCAAGGAAGAAAGCATACTGATTCTAATAATGTCTACAATTGGAGAAAGAAGAGCATTTTCTTTCAATTTCCTTATTGGAAAACACTTAAATTATGTCATAACCTTGACGTTATGCATATTAAACGTAACGTTTCAGATAATGTGCTTGGAGCTATAATGAACGTGGCAGGAAAGACAAAAGACACAATTAAGAGCTGTTATGATTTAGTGGACATAGGTATTAGAGAAACTATTCATCCTCGTGTTCAAGGTAACAAAGTAATACTGCCTGCAGCTTCCTATGTCTTACCGCCAAGTGCAAAGATTAAATTTTGAAACTTTTTGGCAAACATAAGAGTTCCTTATGGTTTCTCGCCAAACATATCAAGATATGTCAATGTTGGTGAGAAGAAAATTCATGGTTTGAAGTGTCATGACCACCATATACTTTTTCAGCGAATACTTCTACTTGCTATCAGGGGGTTACTACCAAAAGAGGTGTGTGAGCCGTTGACTGAGCTAAATAAATTTTTTAAGAACTTATGTTCAAAGTCACTACGACTTGTTGATCTAGAGCAACTTGAAGCGCAGATCCCTATAACACTATGCAAGTTGGAAACAATATTTCCACCGACATTTTTTGATGTTATGACCACTTGGCAATTCACTTAGCAACTGAAGCTAAAATTGCTGGGCATGTGCCTTATAGATGGATGTATCCAATTGAAAGGTAACCCTTATTGATATTATATCATTTTTCAATTTTTGTGGTTTTGTTCTTTGAATTATAAATAAAAAATAATTCATTTATATAGGTATCTACGTACGCTTAAGAAATATGTCCGCAATAAAGCTCGTCCGGAAGGATCAATCGCTGAAGGATATATATTGGATGAGTGCTCCACATTTTGTGCAAGGTACCTTAATAGTATGGAGACAAAACTTAATAAGGCACCAAGAAATGATGATGGTCGTATCTCAAATCATGGGCTATCAGTTTTTTGCAAAATTCGGCCGTCCAAAAGGAGCTGATGTCTTGTACGAGTTATGTCTTGAAGAATACGACCAAGCTCATATGTATGTGCTACAAAGTTGTGATGAAGTGTGGCCTTTTATTGAGTAAGTTATTGAACAACTTAAAATAGAATCTAGTTAATAGTCCAAGGAATTTTTGACTAAAAAATTTGCTCATTTTTAGGGAGCACAAAACTGAAATTTCAATGGATAGCTCAAGAAATGTATTGGATAGGCATAACAAAAAGTTTCATACATGGTTCTATCATCGTGTAAGTATCTTATGTTATTAACTATATATAGCATCCTTGTCTGAATTGTACCCATCTATTAATTCACCATCCTTTATGCTAATAGGTTTCAAAGCTACATGCAGATGGGCATGCAACAGATGAGCTCCTAAGTTTAGCAACATGTCCTTTAAGAATGACTCATCGATATACCACGTATATTGTTAATAGTTTTTTCTTTCACATGAAAGATCGTGCCACGGAGAGAACAACTCAGAATAGTGGAGTTCTAGTAAAAGGGGATGATTCTTCCCCAGAAAAAGAGTATTATGGAGTCTTAAAAGATATTTTTGAACTATCTTATGTAGGAGGCCGTAAAATGTTTCTCTTTAGGTGTCATTAATGGGATGTGGGACGACTTGGAAGAGGATATAAGGTCGATAAATATGACTGCACAAGTGTCAATGTGCATGGGTCTTTAAACAGTAATGAGCCTTTTGTATTAGCCTCTCAAGCTGAACAAGTATTTTACGTCGATGACAATATTGCTAATGACTAGCTTGTTGTTGTTAAAACCACTCCTCGCGATCTTTACAATACGCCACCGCTACTTGAGAAGGATGGAAATTCAACTGATATTGATGATTCATCAGAAGAAGAAGATGCTTACCAACAACAAGAATTTAAGCAAAACACGTATCCTACTGAACCTAAAGACACCAATCCTATCCTTTCTAAAGACGATGTTGAGCCTGAAAGTTAATGTCCATATAGATCAGTTGAATGCCTCTATAAGTGATGGATCTGAGGAGTTCATTGATGACAATTTAGAGGATGACCTTGACAATGATGGGTTTGATAGTGATTTTAATGACGAGTAACATTGTTGTTTATTGTGATATTCACAATTCCATTGTTATTTATTTTGTTCTATGCGAGTAATTTTGTTATTTATTGTGATGTTCACAGTTCCATTATTATTCCTTTTTTTTTTTTTGAAGTTTAAGATCAATTCAGCTAAATGCAGTTTCAATTATATTCATGTCTATATCCTGTATCTATTATCTATTTTAGTAGTTGTAGTTGTAGGTTGTAATATAAAATATAAGCTTAATTAAGGGTACAGACAACCATTCTTAGGCTTACTCATAAAAACCATCTATTGGGCCTTTTTAGGGTTTTCCTAGATAGTGGAAAGCAGGGTTATTTGGACCATTCTCTATTTAACCTTAACTATGCAGACCTAAAAAATTATGTTTGAAATACTTTGCATGCAGCTTTTGAATGTATTGGTTTGTGAAAGTTAATGTTAGCTTGCTAGCGAAACAAGTAAAACTGCATAATATATTTAGAAGAGAATATGTTAGGTAGTAGAGTAGTTCGGTGGCACTTAAAAGGGACAAATCATAGGCATAAGAGATTTTGTTCCATCACTCTTTCCTTAAGAAAATCTATATTGCTAACAAAAATCTACGAAGCTTTATGTAAACCCTTTAGCTCTCGAGTTGATCATAAAATAGGGAGATTATGTTAGGCAGCATGTTCAGAAGAATGATCAACATGCATATCAGAATATATGATGCTCTATCCAATCATCAGCATATATGATGCCCTCTGTACCCTTGAAGTCTCGGGGTCCCATATTCTTAAAGGATTGGATGTCTGGAGTCCTCGGCTGATACGGCTGCATCTGACCTCCCAGTGGCTGAGCAGCCACCAGCTCTACTATCGTCCTGACCAACTGGTGAGTATTTTGTATGCTCTGTCGAAAATCAGCAGACTGGCTCTGCTGCATCTGCTGCTGAGTCTCCAAGAATCGCTGGAAAAGGGTAAACATATGAGCCGCATCTACTGTCCCTGAAGGTAACTGCTGCTGATACATATCCGGAATGACGGGAGAAGACCTCCGGACAGGTGGAGGTACACTCCCAAAAGCTGCAGAAGCTCCTATATGAGCAGAAACAAGAGGTGCTGTGGTCACAACGTCCACAATCTGACGAGGGGTGGTAGGCCTCTCACCAGCGTCTGCTGGGCCAGAGCGATGTGATCGTGTCTCAATCACCATCCTGGAGACAGATCAAACAAGGAATCAATACTGAGATAGAAACGATAATTCAAGGAAGGACAATTATTTCTAGGAAGCGATCTTCAACAGGAATTTAGATGGCAGGAATTTAGTTAAGAGTTTTTCCTAATGTGATTGAGTACCTCAAAATAATCCTAATCCTACTGCAGGCTGTAGTGATACTCTAGTTCGAATACCACTACACAAATTCGACCTGCATGGGCCACCACTAAAAATGTGTCACGACCTGCATGGGCCACCACTAAAAATGTGTCACGACCCGCATCCACTGTGAGGGTACGAGTACGTAACAGCGCCCAGCCGACGCCGCAGTGTCGGCGGTAGAACGCTGTTCTAGGTCATGAACTATAACATAATATAAAATACTCTCCAAAAGGAGGCCAATCACAGAAGGTACAACTCAATCATAATCTAAAGGTAGAATATAGCACGATGGAATAGATAGGGAAGTCCTCAACTGAGGTACAACAGAAATGAAATAAATCAAATTAACAAACACAAGTCTCAACATCTCTATAATAGTACGACTCTGATATTAAAGACAATAACTAACATGAAAAGAAGAACAGTCTAGACTATCTACACTATGCATGCTATCATCCTCAGCAGCTGCCTGAACCTCCCCAGGGGTCCAGGTCGCGAGTGTCATCTAGGCAAGCTCCATAGTAAGGGGTGCAGGGTTCCTCATCATCCTCTATAAAATTTTCAACAGGTCCAGTCAGGACGGGAGCGAGCACAATACAACTCACGCAGATCATAACAGGTTAGAAAATATAAACATGCAAGAGAGTACGATACATAAAATTGGAAGAAAATACATGATGTAAATAAAGAGAACTGTAATGAAAATATCTACTATAAGTAGAGAGCTACCAGTGACTAGTGATTTAGAGTACAAAGTCGACATGTGAACGGCTGGATTTGCACATGAATATACTAAAGAGGCACACATGGTTATACTACTTTGGGATTGTTCACATGACTATTTATACTCCCCCATACCCCAATCAATTACACAATGATCCAGACAAGTTATATTGCGTACATGATTTTCACATGAAAGCCCATAGATGGGTGTACATGAAGTATACATGAGGGCTCAGAACTGAGTGCACATGAATTCCACATAAAGGCCCAAGAAAGGTACATATGAAGTATAGGTTATACATGAAATACACGAGAAACATGACCGAACTTAAGAGCACATGAGAGTACACGAGCGAGCATAAACGAGCATGAAGCACATGAGAAACATGAATAACATGAGAGCGAGGAATACATGATGTACATAAAACAGACGACATGATGTATCCGATGCTCCCGAGGGGGATAACATCTCAATGTAGGGATCCATATAGTACCAATCCGTGATAATATCGTGACAGCATCAAATAAGGTAAACTAGAGCAGGAATATAATCCTAAGCAAGTTATGAAATGATCAGAGAATGTACTAGCCTGGTATCTGAATGTCTGTGAGAATATACTGCCCGAGATGAGGTACCTGACTCCTATTTAGAGCAACACAAGTCAAGACATATACCGAGGATGATAAATGAAATGTACAATGCATCTGCATGCTGTCTAGGTCAAACTAGACTATAGTCAACACTTGGTCAACTCTAGTCAACCATATAGTCAAACTAGGTCAACTAGGTCAAATCTAACCCAACAAGTCTTACTAGTCATAACCAAGACTATCCTAGCAAGCACACGTCAATACAAGTCTACCTCACACTAACTCATGTGTATATATACCATATGCCATAGGCTATTCTACCTAGGCCATGAGCCATATACACATATCTATTTCATATATCTATCTACATATTATTTATATAGACAAATGCAATATCTATATTACATCACATTATCACATTAAGTTATATATTATATATATACATATACACATAGAGTGGGATAGGGAACAATGCATATGTGGGTGTGTGTACTCACATGTGAGAAAACAATGTAATTAGTGTGAGAGTGTCCTGTGTATTTGTAAACATTGTGTAAGTGTCTAAGATTTCATAGTGTAACAATCAATGTGCAATGAGCATTTGTTCTCAGATTTTAGTGGATTGAGTGTCATGTGTGTGTAGATACATAGTGTCTCAGGAATGGTGTAAAGTGTGTGAATGATAGTGTCTAAACATGTGTGTGTGTGTGTGTGTGTGTGGGGGGGGGGGGGGGGGGGGGGGGGGGCTTAGTGTCTCAGGTAAACAGTAAAATAAGTGAACATATTCTCAGTTAACTAAGTGACAGTTTACATATATCCATTCAGATTTTGTATACATACAAATAACCAATTTTGAAAACAAGGCTCAAACCTATTTGAAAAGAGTGTCCATTCTCAGATTCAGGAACAATGTCCATTCTCAGTTTTAATTCAGTTTGTGTGATGTGTGTGATAGGGACTAAATCCTAGGTTCTCAGGTTTTGTAGATGGTGTGTGATACAGGAATGGCAGAAAATCAATAAGGAAAATGTGTTAATGAATGTGTGTGTTTATAGGACTGAATCAGTGTATATAAATCTCAGGTTATAGTTTTCAGGAAGAAGAGAACCAAATGACAGTTTATCCAATCAATCCCAAACACAAATTCGAAACCCAATCATCCAAATTCTAACACAATTGTAAACCCCATATTGCAGTAAACTAACACATGTGTAATGAATTAAACATGGTGATTTAGACATCAAAACTCAGTTTAGACTCGAACTCAAGTTTTCCTTCAGTTGGAACAATTGTCAGGAACAGTTCTCATGTGTGTGCTGACAGTTTTCATATAACAATCCCAAAGCCAATTTGAACCCTAAATTCTTTTGTTAACAACCAAACCTAACATGTTCAATAACCTTACATACCTATATGAGCTAATCATGGTAGTTTAAACATCAACAACAGTTTAGAATACAAATTTAAATTCAGAAATTAACACTAGTAAACTGTGTATCAGGAATCCCATTTTCGAACCCAATAATCAAACAAAACCAAATCAAAGTTCAAATCAGGTGTACATACATGTTCCCCATATTAGTATGTGTCATGGGGGTCTATTCGTGTCCAGGAAACTGGACACGAAGTATCCAAATTCAAAATGGAACAATCTTCTGAAACTGGCAGTAAGGACTGCCTCGTGCAGCCATGTTGAGTCCAATAGGACTCGACACACAACACGAGGAGGGTCGTGTCCGTGTCCATTGATAGAGTGGGTCTAGGGCTAGGGAATCAACACCCTGAATCGGGTCAAAGTCGTGTCGTGTCCGAGATGTAGGTGCGTATCAGGGGGTGATTTTTTGGCGTGTACAGTGCGTGTGCAACAGTGTGATTCAGTGCGGACAAGATTGCATCGCGTGTAGTGCATCATTTTCTTCCAAATTTTGGGAGCATGATGAGAGACAGTGCCCCCTCCTCCCACCAATTTTTACGTCCTCACGTGTCCTATATAGTGAGTACTAGGGCCCGATAGGCAGGACACTTAGTCGAGCCCCGTGCAGCGTGTCCATCACCAAAACCGACACGAAAACTGACAAAACACAAATCAGTCTTCACGAAATATAACATACACACATAGATCTATAAATTCATGTAATTAGTTTTACAAAAATCGAAAATCAAAACCTAAGAGGCATTCTATCAAACACCTACACATACACTATAACACGTGTCCGATACGGACACGAATTCTACCCAATTTCTAGGGATAGCTAGGGGACACCTAGATCTAGCCTAATATGCAAAGAAAACAGAATATTAGCACAATTTGAGGAGTTTACCTATAGGTGCAAATAGCAAGAAAAAGTTCCAAATAGGGGGTGTTCTCCTTGATAGCCAAGTGCTCCAAATTGCTCCCAAACTGAAATTCCTCTCCACAAACAGTCCGTAAACATCATTTAGAACCCAATGCAATAAGACTAGGATGAAAAAGGCGGATAAATGAATAAAATAGGAATTTTGAAGAAGGGAACAAACCTTGGTTTTCGTCAAATGGAGAAATGATATAAAAGAGGCAAGAACAATAGGAAGAGAGATTTTATAGGGTTGGGAATGACCTAGTGGCTGGTCATAAAGTGAAAGTTAGGGTTAGGGTTTAGTCTTATGGGCTATGGACCTAGTTGCACTAGTCATGGAACCAATTTCTAAGTCTCAAGCCTATGGACCAAATCACCAATCCTCATATTTCAAACTTGATCCTAAGTGACCTAACTTGAGTTGACTTAAGTTAGACTAGGGTCTCACCATGCTAATCGAGTCACCATAACTAGGGTCAACATCTAGGTTAGTCTCTTAAGTCACAACTAGTAAAAGTCAAAATCAACAACCATCAATCCAATAATTAATCAAATAATTCTAATAAGTCAAAATGACCAAATTATCCCTAGGCTAAGAATGATAAATAGATATTCCAAATCACATGGTTATGCTCTAGGGCAGACAGTCTCTAGGGTTTCATTAGCTGCACATCAAAATCACAAGTCATGATTTTTAAATAGTTTTAAAATGATTAAAAATCACCAAAAATTATATTATTATTTAAATATCATAATTAAATAATTAATATCGTAAAATTTCAAAATTAACCTTATTTAGAAAACTGGGTGTTACAAGTCTACCCACCTTACAAAAATTTTATCCTCGAAATCTAAGATGGTAGTACTCCTAGGTCAAATACCCCCACAATCATAGTCTCAAATCACACGGTTCGACAATCATATGCGTCTGTCCAGAATCATGATACTCAAAATCTTCGTCATGCTAGTGAGCAAGGCTACGATAATCACAGAGTTCTTGACTAAGGTACATACCTCTAGAATCATGGTATTTAAAATTTTTGCATTGTCGCATGCTTGGCAGCAAAAACCTTAAATTCCCACACCCGAGAAATACGTCCTAAATTCGACTATATGTCCTCACTATGCCAGCTAACACGACTATCGAAGATTCTAGATCCCATAACTAAGGTGACCTAGCCCATATGATTTATCTCAAAAAAATCAAATATAATACAAGAACAACAAAACAAAATTGATCAATAAACAAGGAACAGATGGAATCAAATTTCAAGACAGTTATAAGAAGCAATTGCGAAAATGGAATCGAGAAGAACGGAAACTGCAACAAGATCTCTAATGGCCTGTGCAACCTCGACTGTCCAGGCGAAAGCTCGCCCCTGTTGGCTTCCCCTGGCCTGCTGCTGATGCTGCATGTACCTCTGCTGCTGAGTTGGTAAGGGTAATCCCTTCTGCTGGCCCACCAAAGCCCTAGCTCCTGCTCCCTGAACTGTCTGTCCAAATGACTCAGGACACTCTCTTAGTCGATGATCGGATCCTCCGCAAAGTAAACATCTGCCGAGCCTCTTCCGGCATTCGCCCCAATCGTGCTCTGGTCTCTTACAGAAAGGGCAAATGATAACAAGCTGCTGTCCCGGGGCCTGCTGCTGCCTCTGTGGCTGCTGCGCCTGCTGAAAGGGTACACGGTCCTGAAATTGTCGCTGCTGAAAGTAGACCCTCGGTTGCTGATACTGCTGCTGAATCTGTAGGTGGGACATCTGCTGCGAATAAGGCCCGTACTGCCACTAGCTCCCTGAGTGTCTCGCGTCCTCTTCTCCTTCAGCCCAAGATCGTCCTCCGCTGCCATGGCTCCTACCAGAATCTGCTCGAAAGTGGCGTCACGGCCGCTCTTGGTATACGACCTGATCTCCCTGATCAAACCCCTGCGGAACCTCCTTGCCTTCCCGTCCTCAGTAAGATCCTCAATGAATCTACCCAAACGGCAGAACTCTCCGGCGTATTCCTCAACGGTCTGGTTCCCTTGAACCCAACTCTCGAACTGCGCCTCCAAGGCACCGAGTGCTGTATCGGGAAAGAATTTCTCCTTGAACAGTTTCTTGAACGTTGTCCAAGTCTGACCTGCTGTACCAACCCTCGGGTCCGTCTGGTACCAAGTACGGGCCAAGTGCTGCATCTGACTGGCAGCTGCCTCGATCTGTAATCCAGCTGGTATCTGTGCCAATCAGAATACCTCCTCAATATGCTCTATCCAATCATCAGCATATATGATGCCCTCTGTACCCTTGAAGTCTCGGGGTCCCATCTTCTTAAAGGATTGGATGTCTGGAGTCCTCGGCTGATACGGCTGCATCTCCTTCCAATGGCTGAGCAGCCACCAGCTCTACTGTCGTCCTGACCAACTGGTGAGTATCTTGTATGCTCTGTCGAAAATCAGCAGACTGGCTCTGCTGCATCTTCTGCTGAGTCTCCAAGAATCGCTGGAAAAGAGTAAACATCTGAGTCGCATCTACTGTCCCTGAAGGTAACTGCTGCTGATATATATCCGGAATGACGGAGGAAGACCTCCGGACAGGTGGAGGTGCACTCCCAAAAGCTGTAGAAGCTCCTATATGAGCAGAAACAGGAGGTGCTGTGGTCCCAGCGTCCACAATCGGGCAAGGGGTGGTAGGCCTCTCACCAGCGTCTGTTGGGCCAGAGCGATGCGATCGTGTCTCAATCACCATCCTGGAGACAGATCAAACAAGGAATCAATACTGAGATAGAAACGATAATTTAAGGGAGGACAGTTATTTCAAGGAAGCGATCTTCAACAGGAATTTAGATGGCAGGAATTTAGTTAAGAATTTTTCCTAATGTGATTGAGTACCTCAAAATAATCCTAATCCTACTGTAGGCTGTAGTGATACTCTAGTTCGAATACCACTAAACAAACTCGACCTGCATGGGCCACCACTAAAAACGTGTCGCGACCCGCACCCACTGAGGGTACGAGTACGTAACAGCGCCCAGCCTACGCCGCAGTGTCGGCAGTAGAACGCGGTTCTAGGTCATGAACTATAACTAACATAATATAAAATACTCTCCTAAAGGAGGCCAATCACAGAAGGTACAACTCAATCACAATCTAAAGGTAGAATATAGCGCGATGGAATAGATAGGGAAGTCCTCAACTGAGGTACAACAGAAATGAAATAAATCAAGTTAACAAACACAGGTCTCAACATCTCTATAATAGTACAACTCTGATATCAAAGACAATAACTAAAATGAAAAGAAGAACAGTCTAGACTATCTGCACTATGCATGGGTATCATCCTCAGCAGCTGCCTGAACCTCCCCAGGGGTCCAGGTCGCGAGTGTCATCTGGGCAAGCTACATAGTAAGGGGTGCAGGGTTCCTCATCATCCTCTATAAAATTTTCAACAGGTCCAGTCTGGACGGGAGCGAGCACAATACAACTCACGCAGATCATAACATGTTAGAAAATATAATCATGCAAGAGAGTACGATACATAAAATTGGAAGAAAATACATGATGTAAATAGAGAGAACTGTAATGAAAATATCTACTATAAGTAGAGAGCTACCAGTGACTAGTGATTTAGAGTACAAAGTCGACATATGAACGGCTGGACTTGCACATGAATATACTAAAGAGGCACACATGGTTATACTACTTTGGAATTGTTCACATGAATATTTATACTCCCCGATACCCCAATCAATACACAAGGATCCAGACAAGTTATGTTACGTACATAATTTTCACATGAAAGCCCATAGATGGGTGTACATGAAGTATACATGAGGGCTCAGAACTGAGTGCACATGAATTCCACATGAAAGGCCCAAGAAAGGTACACATGAAGTATAGGTTATACATGAAATACACGAGAAACATGACCGAAAATAAGAGCACATGAGACTACACAAGCGAGCAAGAACGAGCATAAAGCACATGAGAAACATGAATAACATAAAAGCGAGGAATACATGATGTACATGAAACACACGACATGATGTATCCGATGCTCCCGAAGGGGATAACATCTCAATGTAGGGATCCATATAGTACCAATCCGTGATAATATCGTGATAGCTCAAATAAGGTAAACTAGAGCAGGAATATAATCCTAAGCATGTTATAAAATGATCAGAGAATGTACTCGCCTGGTATCTGAATGTCTGTGAGAATATACTGTCCGAGATAAGGTACCTGACTCCTATATAGAGCAACACAAGTCAAGACATATACCGAGGATGATAAATGAAATGTACAATGCATCTGCATGCTATCTAGGTCAAACTAGACTATAGTCAACACTTGGTCAACTCTAGTCAACCACACTAGTCAAACTAGGTCAACTAGGTCAAACCTAACCCAACAGGTCTTACTAGGCCTAACCAAGACTATCCTAGCAAGCACACATCAATACAAGTCACACAAGTCTACCTTACCCTAACTCGTGTATATATACCATATGCCATAGGCCATTCTACCTAGGCCATGAGCCATATACACATATCTATTTCATATATCTATCTACATACTATTTATATAGACAAATGCAATATCTATATTACATCACATTATCACATTAAGTTATATATTATATATATACATATACACATAGAGTGGAATAGGGAACAATGCATATGTGGGTGTGTTTACTCACATGTGAGAAAATAATGTAATTAGTGTGAGAGTGTCCTGTGTATTTGTAAACATTGTGTAAGTGTCTCAGATTTCATAGTGTAACAATCAATGTGCAATGAGCATTTGTTCTCAGATTTTAGTGGATTGAGTGTCATGTGTGTGTAGATACATAGTGTCTCAGGAATGGTGTAAAGTGTGTGTGAATGATAGTGTCTAAACATGTGTGTGTGGGGACTTAGTGTCTCAGGTAAACAGTGAAATAAGTGAACATATTCTCAGTTAACTAAGTGACAGTTTACATATATCCATTCAGATTTTGTATACATACAAATAACCAATTTTGAAAACAAGGCTCAAACCTATTTGAAAATCAATCATGAAACCAAATCTCAGTTATTTACAAATGTATCCATCCATAGCTTAGCAAGAATTCTCAGTTTTACTCAACATTTCAAAGTCCCTAAACCAACTGTGAACAAACACAACCCATTCATTCTCAGGTAATATGGTTCTCAGTGTTTAGACAAGTGTACATATCAATAGGGGGCAGAAACGTGTCTCAGGTTCAGTTTTCACTTAGTGACATGTGTGTGTGTGTCAAAACATAGGAATCAATGCAGCAGTTCATGTCTCAGATTCCTGTTTTAGAGTGTAGCTGTGTGTATATGTGATATGTATGTAGATGGAAACAGTGTGTGTGTGAAATTTTAGGTGTGTGACAGAACATAGGCTATAGGTGGGTGATAAGTGTGTCCATTCTCAGATTCAGGAACAGTGTCCATTCTCAGTTTTAATTCAGTTTGTGTGATGTGTGTGATAGGGACTAAATCCTAGGTTCTCAGGTTTTGTAGAAGGTATGTGATACAGGAATGGCAGGAAATCAATAGGGAAAATATGTTAATGAATGTGTGTGTTTATAGGACTGAATTAGTGTACATAAATCTCAGGTTATAGTTTTCAAGAAGAAGAGAACCAAATGACAGTTTACCCAGTCAATCCCAAACACAAATTCGAAACCCAATCATCCAAATTCTAACACAATTATAAACCCCACATTGCAGTAAACTAACACATGTGTAATGAATTAAACATAGTGATTTAGACATCAAAACTCAGTTTAGACTCGAACTCAAGTTTTCCTTCAGTTGGAACAATTGTCAGGAACAGTTCTCATGTGTGTGCTGACAATTTTCATATAAGAATCCCAAAGCCAATTTGAACCCTAAATTCTTTTGTTAACAACCAAACCTAACATGTTCAATAACCTTACATACCTATATGAGCTAATCATGGTAGTTTAAACATCAACAACAGTTTAGAATACAAATTTAAATTCAGAAATTAACACTAGTAAACTATGCATCAGGAATCCCATTTTTGAACCCAATAATCAAACAAAACCAAATCAAAGTTCAAATCAGGTGTACATACATGTTCCCCACATTAGTATTTGTCATGGGGGTCCATTTGTGTCCAGGAAACTGGACACGAATTGTCCAAATTCGAAATGGAACAATCATCTGAAACTGGCAGTGAGGACTGCCTCATGCAGCCATGTCGAGTCCAATAGGACTCGACACAACACGAGGAGGGTCGTGTCTGCGTCCAGTGATAGAGTGGGTCTAGGGCTAGGGAATCGACACCCTGAATCGGGTAAAAGCCGTGTCGTGTCCGAGCTGTAGGTGCGTATTAGGGGGCGATTTTTCGCGCGTGTACAGTGCGTGTGTAACAGTGTTATTCAGTGCGGGCAAGATTGCATCGCGCGTGGTGCATCATTTGCTCCCAAATTTTGGGAGCATGATGACAGATAGTGCCCCCTCCTCCCCACCAATTTTCGTATCCTCACGTGTCCTATACAGTGAGTACTAGGACCCGATAGGCAGGACACTTAGTCGAGCCCCGTGCAGCGTGTCCATCACCAAATCTGACACGAAAACCGACACAAACACAAATCAGCCTTCACAAAATATAACATACACACATAGATCTACAAATTCTTGTAATTAGTTTTACAAAAATCGAAAATCAAAACCTAAGAGGCATTTTATCAAACACCTACACATACACTATGACACGTGTCCGATACGGACACGAATTCTACCCAATTTCTAGGGATAGCTAGGGGACACTTAGATCTAGCCTAATATGCAAAGAAAACAGAATATTAGCACAATTTGAGGAGTTTTACCTATAGGTGCAAATAGCAAGAAAAAGCTTCAAATGGGGGTGTTCTCCTTGATAGCCAAGTGCTCCAAATTGATCCCAAACTGAAATTTCTCTCCACCAACAGTCCATAAACATCATTTAGAACCCAATGCAATAGACTAGGATTAAAAAGGAGGATAAGTGAATAAAATAGGAATTTTAAAGATGGAAACAAACCTTGATTTTTGTCAAATGGAGAAATGATATAAAAGAGGCAAGAACAATAAGAAGAAAGATTTTATAGGGTTGGAAATGACCTAGTGGCTGGTCATAAAGTGAAAGTTAGGGTTAGGGTTTAGTCTAATGGGCTATGGACCTAGTTGCACTAGTCATGGAACCAATTTCTAAGTCTCAAGCCTATGGACCAAATCACCAATCCTCCTATTTCAAACTTGATCCTAAGTGACCTAACTTGAGTTGACTTAAGTTAGACTAGGTCTCACCATGCTAATCGAGTCACCATAACTAGGGTCAACATCTAGGTTAGTCCCTTAAGTCACAACTAGTAGAAGTCAAAATCAACAACCATCAATCCAATAATTAATCAAATAATTCTAATAAGTCAAAATGACCAAATTATCCCTAGGCTAAGAATGATAAATAGATATTTCAAATCACATGGTTAGGCTCTAGGGCAGACAGTCTCTTGGGTTTCACTAGCAGCACATCAAAATCACAAGTCATGATTTTTAAATAGTTTTAAAATGATTAAAAATCACCAAAAATTAGATTATTATTTAAATATCATAATTAAATAATTAATATAACAAAATTTTAAAATTACTCTCATTTAGAAAACTGGGTGTTACAATATAGTAGCACCTTGTTTCCTTGTTTGGAGATATTGTTTCCTTGTTTGGAGATACAAGATATTGGTACATAGTTTGGAGATATTGGTACAAATGTTTGGGTATATTGTTTCCTTGTTTCTATTTTATTGAGATGGAAAATAAGAGCCTTAAGCAAGTTCATTCATGCTAATACAACATAGATGCAAATTTGACAAACCCCCTAAATCTGATACTATGTGATACACTACATTGCAGCACACACTTGCAACACAGTACATATACCCTACTGGAATCTGAACTGTGCACAGAAACTCCAATGATAGCACACTAACCCACACGCACATTTGAGTATGAATTCTCACTCAGTTCCACTTATACATGCCTTAGCTTGAAATCTGAAAGAAACAAAGCCAATCAACAAGAATTAGAATACCTGCCATATGATAGAGTATCAGTTTTAAAACATAAGCCATCTTTGCTAAGTATGGCCTAGATTATTTGGGAGATTATAAGTAACATTCTATGTTAGGCTGCTTAGGTGATATTTTATTTGAAAAAGTTTGTCTTAACCTTAAATCTAATTGGAGACGGCTTAGACCATGATTATTTGGGATGATAGTGCTGACTGTACTCCTTTTCTTGTTGCTATTTGGACAACATTACTAGCTAATTTTACAGTCTACTTGTCTTGTCCAACTAGTTGAATGTATTCCTGGAGGTCACAAGCAAGTAGAACTGTATAATTAAGGGCAAAAGTTAAAGTTCTTGCTGTCAGGTTAGAACTGCTTGTATGTTTCACCGAAGTTTTGTTGTGTCAAACCTTAGCATATCGTGGCCATTTAATCTTTGTTCTTGTTGGCATGGATTTCACGATCCTTTTTTCTTAGAAGGTATGCAATTTTTAGTATCTATCTTATCATTATTTTCTCAGAAGTTCTTGATTTGATGTATATTGCAAGGAAAAGACATACGATGCTAGGATATGTTGTTCCAGATGTGTGAAATCCTATGAGATCCTTGTCATCCTTTTTGGTAGGTTTATGTATGATGAAACCAAACACACTGACCCAAACAAACTTAGATCTGTGGTGGGGTATGGTTATGAATCTTACGATTGGTTAATTTAAGCTTAACCTGACCCTAAACAATAGTGCTTGGGACCTAATTGATCATAAACTAATATCTAAATTAATATGATATATGACATGTGAAGATTTCAGCAGTCAAAATATAAAACATTGTTGAAGTTTTGGTGATCTTTTGTTTGTGTTCTTTGAAATGTTAATTGGTCAAGCTAAAAGATATTGAGCACAATGAGATCTGAATGAGTATTTCTCATTTGAATTTATGTTTAGTTTTAATTCTCGGCCCTCCTAGTTTTACAGCAAGGCCCTCTCTTATCTCATAGCTACCTGGGCTACAAGTTTAAAACTAGAACAAAGGATTGACATCAAGTTGACAGTCGGTCTAAAGAAACTGCCAATTCTTGTGCATATTTATAATGCGCCATAGAGGACCCCACTGATGGCGGGCAGCTAGGATGATGACGCTGATGTTCTTTTCAAAGAAATTGTGTTAGCTAAATAGATACTTCAAAAGATTTGCTTTATCCTTGATTAAATTTATTCATGTTCTTTCTCCTAATGGTTGCTTAACTTGATAGTGTTTATCTGATAAAATTGACAATAGGTGCATGTAGTCAAGTTGTAAGTAGGTTAGAACTTAAAACTCTAATTGAAATAAAACAAAGTAGGAACAAGGTTTAATTAGGTCCTTATTACACTGAGACTGGCGTATATTGGTGGTTCAATATGTTATTTGTGTGCCTTAAGAGAGCCCTTATCTCTTAGTACGTATTATAATGATGTGGAAAAAATAGATTTAGGCTTGATACTTCAACATCGGCTGTCAGTGCTCATTCATTATATTTTATTGTATTATCAAAAATCACTTCCATTTCGCATATCGGACTATATTCCTGATCATAGCCACATTCAAAACTTTAAGAATTTACCGTTCTATTTTTCTGATGCAATTTCTTAATATGTAGTGGTAAAACAATATACTGTAACCAATCATCAACTTCATGCTTGTCTTAATCCTTATTCAATTTTTTTACTTATCTGATAAGGCTAAGTAGCATTAGAAAGCTCCACATAAGGATTCATGTGCCTTACCCCAAAATTTTGGGGCAAAGGTTTTCTATTACGTCATTCTGTATTTGTCAGATCTTATGTTGCATGAATAGGGACAGGTACGGACACGATATGGATACAAGATTCGAACATTTTAAATAGTTACAAAGGTAGTTACCTATGATACATCAGTTGGAAAAGACGGGTAAAGGTAGTCTAATAGGCAATGGACCTTTGTGGTAAGAGTCGCAGGTGGTGTCTTAAACTTTGTGGTAAGATTTACTTCACACATCAGTAGGGATTAAACGTTATTAGCCATTTTTGTTGTGGTGTCATGAACTCCCCATTGAATATCGATATTTAGAGATTGGTCCAGGATCACTACTAATTTGTAGCATCAAAGAGAAACATCAAAACTATTGGATGCTCTAATGGTTACAATATTTTTTTCTTTGAATATCTGTTCTAATGGTCGCAAAATTGTTTCAATTTTGTTTGCTACTTGAACTGATTGATGATACATGGATGATTTTTATGTAGTTTACTGAAAATTTTGCAAACTAGGACCAATTTGTATTGATGTGAGACCATGATGAATATTTGGCAGAGTGTTGAGCTCTTTCAGGAGCCTTACAAGTTCTGTGTATTGGTTGTGAATAGCGTTGCATTTGCTAGTCAATTCTATCTGCTGATATATGACACTAAGCTGTGTAAAATTTTGATGTGTTACATTTGATCTTGATATCAATCTGCAAGTGACCATGCAACTCTAACCCTTGGACGATAAAATTATTCTCCCAAAATTTGAATATTCAGGTAAACACTATTTTAAGTAATCTTTCATTATTATTTTAGTACACTAAATTATTTTTCCATAGCAGACAATGGTTTGTTATCGAGGTGGACGAGGTGGAATTCGTACACGAAGTGGGCGAAATGGTATAACATTTTGTAGTTTTTTTGTTATGGATTTTAGATTTATTTTTTCTAAGCATATAATTATTATTTTTCAGTCAAATCCATATCTCCATATCATAACGCAGAGCCTACAAATATACATTTACAACCACTATGAAGAAGAGACCCTGAGCCAAGTAATTATGAAAATAGAAGAGTTGAAGATCAATTAGTCCAAGATCCATTATTGCCAAACAGTGAACCTGAACCAGTAAAAAGTCCTTATTCTAGTGCTGGTATGTATGTATGTATGTGTGTGTGTGTGTCTATTTCAATATGCTAATTATTTTGATGTATCGATCTTTACTGCATCCTGCAATAACATCCGAAAGACTATAAGAGGGAAATACAAATGTTTGAATTTAGAGTTGAAAACCAAAGATGGAAAATTAGAAATTGTTATGCCTGACGATATTCAAAGAGCCGTTGGAGACAATTAAAAAGATGAAGTCAATTTTTGTGGGTATATAGTTAGAAATATAGCCCCTTTGTTTGTAGAAAAAGAGGGAAAAGTGGTGGATGCTAAGTGGGAGGATATTATAGGTGCTGTAGGAGAACAAACGTGGATCCAAGTGAAGGTAATATATTGTATTTGTATATGTATTTGCATTAATGTTTTAGAAATGTGAACTACTTAGTGAATTATTTTGTTTGTATATTTTTTTGCCTTATATTAGGAGAAGTTCACAGTTGCAGAAAGCAAGCAACACAGGTTTCAAGCATTTGTTATAGATACTATGCGACACTTGTATAGAAATTCGAAACATAGACTATATGAGACTTATAAGAAGTTTTAGACAGACAAAGAAAGGCTAGAAAATGCTCCTAAGGATGTAAAGCCTGAAGATTGGAAGCTTTTGATAGAGTACTTCGGTTCAGATAAATTTTAGGTATTTATTGGAATGTATAAATTTTTAAAAGGCATATTTTTATTCCTTAATATCCTTGATACATCTTTAGCACTATATAATTGTTGTTTTAAAATTGACTTGCATTATTTATCTTTTGTATATCCTTTTGCTTGTCATTCATATACTATTAATTGTTTTTAAAAAATTAGTCAAAGAAATGCAGCAAATAGAGATAAGCTTGTGACCAAACATACTTGCGGTACAAGATCTTTTGTTGAAGTAGAGGAGTCAATGGTAAATACATTTGTCCTCTTTGTCAAGTTTTTACGTATTTCATCTAGTTGTACTTTTAAATGTCTTGGTTTTCTAACAGAGAGATCCGATCTCTGGTGAAAAGCCACCACCAGATGAGATTTCGCTTAAACAACATACCAAGAAAAATAAAGAAGGAGAATTACAGTGGTCTGATCCAATATCAAAAGATGTTCATGTACGTGTACTTATATATTATCTTGAGATTGTATAGGTAAATTTCTTTTTATGTAAACTTCAAGTTAAAAGTTCTGATCGTGATTCATGTGTAGAAAAAGCTTCATGATCTTGTCATTCAACAAGAAGAAGTTGATCCTGAATCTCAACATACACATGATGAGATGTTGCTTCAAGTTCTTGGTCAAAAGTCTGGTTATTTTCGGGGTAAAGGAGCTGGAATTAGACCACCAACAAAAAGGACAAGATATCTAGATAACACGCAGGAAGAAGTACAAAAGGCCATTGAGTCGACTAGAGAATCCATGATTGAAAGTGTGAAGGCTGATGTGATGAAGAATTTACAAGAAGAAATTAGAGCAAATGTTAGTGATGAACTCACAGTTGAAATTAACAAAAGTGTGGAAGACGACATTAGGAATGATCTTACGATGCAAATTCAAGGTCAATTTAATGCTATGTTCCAAGCACGAATGGCTGCCTTTCTAGGCTCTTTATTACAGTCTCCAAATATTTTAGTTCCTACAAATAGAAGAGCTATAAACTCCAATAAGTATTCGAAAAAAAGATACCTCATATTTCCATTCTACCTACTAATGTAAAGACACCTTACTTTGGCTTTTGAACTATAAACTACAAACATTTGTGTCTTTTTCTTTATTCTCATTGCTTCTATTGTCGAAATTCTGGTTTCATCCCTTTCATATAGACTACCACAAGTGTGATTTTGTGAAGTATATCAGCAACAATGAGATAGTAACCCTCAGATTGTAGGTTGGTTCAATTTTTTTATAAAAATCAGATCAATTGGCAACTTTCGTTCTTGTTGTTCTCTCTTCTTCTTAGCTTCTATTCCCTTTATTTTGTTTTGGGTTTCTACCTCATATATTGTTCTGCTATTGAATTTATATTTTCTTCTTCCACTAGTTTATGATCAAGTTCCATCTACATGGTGCATGACATGAATGATCAAGTTTTATTGATAATTTTGTTCTTCTATATATATATATATATATATATATATATATATATATATATATATATATATACTTACGTAATATTCTAAACATCTCTTTATTAATTTATGCAGGTTATTAAAGATTGATCATCACCAAGACAGGAGCTACATATGCAATTGATCATCAGTTTATATTTACAGATTACTCTAGGTTTTATGTACCGTCTAATTTGGATATTCTTTGTTTTACAAGTACTAAATATTACTTCTCTTTATGTTATATGCACTAAATTTTGAGGAGCAATATAATTAATTTTTGAGGATTGCTATAATTACTTTTCATGTTGTTGTCTATAGTTACTGAGCTACAACTGCGAGCAAGAATTGTGTGATATTGTATTGTGTGTTCTTGTGTTTCAATGGCAATGACAAAAAAAAATCTGTAACAATATTGATTTGCCACAAAACATATAAAGTGTACACTACAGTGACAATATTTACCTTCACTAAATATATAAGTATACCGTAACAACAATAAAAGTGTTAGTGCAAGTGTTTACAATGATGACATGTACTTATAACTACACATATACGTTATTATGACAACAATAAATGTGTCACGAAAATAAATTTCATCTTTTGTCAAAAAATTTATATTTATTTTTAATTACAACAAAATGCTATTTGTGACAATACCATGTGTCACTTATAATAGTTTTAGTGACGGATTTGTTGTCACGGAAAAAATACTATCACTGACAACATATCTTGTCACAGTATAGAACTTTCTGTGACAACGACTTTTAGTCGTCACTTATACTTTTAGCTATGGAGGTATATGCGACGAAAATAAGTCGTCACTGTACTCGTCACAGAAGATGTGTTGTGACGACTTTCATAACTTCTGTGACAACTTTACTTGTCACAAAAACCATGTTTTCTTGTAGTGGATAAAGCAAAAGAAAAAGAATCCTAAAAGCATTCGGAGTTGGAATCCACGCTACATCAGTCTCCCCTGCTTCAAAGAACTCATCCCCGAGTTCTTCTCAGAGTAAAGCGGTTCGCCAGGTGAAAAATATTTGTATAGATCGAAGATATTGATGGTTGGAGAGATCTGTGTGTCTTCATTCTAAAGTTGCAGACGAATCATAGGTAGAAGTTGGTGATACCATAGAAGCTTTGAATTTCAGTCACTGTCTTTGGTGTAGGCCAGTCGCGGTTTGCTCGAATCTTCTCTTCATCAATACTGTGGCCATCGATGCTAGTCACAAATCCCAAGAAGATGAGTTGGTTAGTACGTACAGTACACTTCTTATTTCGAACAAGGTTGAGAACTTCCCTGAGGTGCTTCAGATAATTAGCTTGGCTCTTGCTATAAATAAAGAGATCATCAAATTAGATGACTACGAACTTTCTTGTTAATAACTTCAAAACATGATTCTTGATGCGCATAAAGATTTTTGACGCATTCGAAAGTCCGAAGGGCATAAAGAGCCATTCATATATTCTTCAAATTTTGACAATAGCCTTCCAATCATCATCAGGTCGAATCTCGATCTGATGGTAACCGCTCTTCAAAGTGATCTTTGATAAAATTGTAGAGCTTGAAGCTGTCTGAAGAAAACGCATATATGTAGGATTTTTTGCAGCATCTCAAAAATCCAGGAACTGACGATCAAACTTAGATGATGTGTCTGGCGGATCACTCCGAGGTTTGTGATGAGGAGGTTTGCCATCGGTATTGAAAGCTTTTGATATTGGTGAATTCTTCAATGCTCCGTCGGAGGAGAAAGTCTCTTCTTAAGGTGTTGAAGATTTTAGCCCAGCATCTGCATTGTGTGCATCCAACTTTGAAACGATCTTCTCAATCTCGTCGTCTTCATAGTCAACAATGACCACTGGTGCTCTTAGTGGACAACTGTTGTGAACACACTCGAGTCCTTTTTTTGGATGGCTGGTAGTAGAACGAGCATTTGCGCCTCTTGTCTCTGTATGTGGTATCCTCATGAAATCAACTGTAGCGCTATATTCGATACCAAGAAAATCTAGTATTCTGTCCAATTTGTCAGACAAGGCATCCAATTTGTTGGCAAAATTTCAACGTTGTCTGACAGAGCATAAAACTTCTTGCACGTGATGGATTTTGCCATTGTTACTTGAAAAAAAGAAACTTTTCAGAGGTTCCCAAAAAACTGGAATCCTTAAACTGTAGGGCTCTGATACCACTTGACACAACGTGATAGTAGAACGGGCTTACCTTCGTGCTTGGCAAAGGCCAAGTCGATCGGTGATGATGATAACTAGACCACATTGCTTGGTGAGAGTGAAGCGGTGCTGCAAAAACTCCGACGGAGGGCCTTGTGAGGGGTCCGCACGAAGGTTGCTTGAAAACCTCAAGCAAGGGGCTTCCGAATCCACGGTACAGTCGAGTCCAAAACCAAGAAAAGAAGAGAATAAATCTCAAATTTTAAAGAAGAATTTTTATTGATTAAAAGTAGTTCCTCAATTGCATACAGAAGGTTCCTATTTACAGGGCTTTTGTGACAACCTAATCCTACTCAAATAAAGATAAAACTTATTCTATCAAAGATAAAAACCTATCATAGTAAAAGATAGAGTCAAAATAAGAGTCCTAAAAGAAATAGGATTCTTATCAACTCTTAAAAAGATAAACCAAAAGAAAAAGCATCCTAAAAGGATTCAGAGTTGGAATCCATGCTACATAACATTCTCTACTCAATTATTGTAACGACTCGCACCCGCTTTTCTGGATGCAAGTGCGTGCACAAGCCAGCTACGTATCAAGCGGACTCTAGCCCAACTTGAATACGTATACACTATCTAAACTAGGGTAATATGCCTAATCATGGCATGACAAAACTATACTCAATCCACAAGAAGAATATAAAACAAGAATGAACATTATGGTTCATGGTCTGCAGTCCACTAGCATATATGTCCAATTAGACTCCAAGAAATAATATGAGTCTATAAAGCTAAGCTAACAAGTAGAGTGCAAATAATGGATGTAAATATGTAATCACAAAAGCTATATACCTGAAATCTGTAATAATCAATCACCATCACGATCAGTCAACTATCTCTGCGCAATCAACTACCTGAAGAGATCATCAGGTCCTAAGGGGACTAGCAAGATACATAAAAACATGCATATCTAACAATTTATTAGGCATGAAGAAAATTTAGGAATAAGATAGAAAATGACAAGCAACTATGAACGTGGATACGAGAATAACTACGCATAAATGAAATGTTGGAAAGGAAACATGAACACATGACAAAAAACCAATCGGATACTCAAACCTCGCCCCTAGAGTGGACTCGCAGGTTAGCTTCAAGAATCACCTCGCCCCTAGTGTGGACTCACAGGTGTGGACAACTACTAACCCTCGCCCCTAGTATGGACTCGTCGGTTAGCTTCAAGAAATCAACCCTCGCCCCTAGTGTGGACTAGCAGGTTGAGAAATAAAAAACAAATTATAGCAGTTCATTTATGACTTACTCGTCCTATGACACGATACGACTCAGTGGTACATATGAGGACAAATTCGGAATAACTACAATATCAAGTCATCAACGGTGATGATATACGAACAAGATAAATAAACTAATATACATGGTATAAAGAAAAACATATAAACCAAAATCAACCAGATAAGCTAGATGATAACATATAAAATAGGACTATAAGCATGAAAATAAACTGTAGAGGAAGGCAAGGTATACTTGCCTGGTATAGAATCGACCGCGTCTAAATAAACAACTCGTCAACCAATGAACCACAAAATTCCAAATCCTGCAAACGACTCCGGATGTTGAAACAGATGTTACCAACATATTTAGAATAGTCAAATTAGCCAGGATAGCGCACCCATAAGTCCAATTCTGGACACAGGAGCAAAAAGATAATTTTGGGTCAAAATAATGTTCGTCGTTGGACCCACTTTGCACCAAAAAGTGTGCCAACATTTTGGGAGGCAAGTGCGTGCACAAGCCAGCTATGTATCAAGCGGATCCAGCCCAACTTGAAAACGTATACACTATCAAGACTAGGGTAATATGCCTAATCATGGCATGACAACACTATATCTCAATCCACAAGACGAATATAAAACAAGAATGAACATTATGGTTCATGGTCTGCAGTCCACTTGCATATATGTCCGATTAGACTCTAAGAAATAATATGAGTCAATAAAGCTAAGCTAACAAGCAAAGTGCAAATAACGTTTGTAAATATGTAATCACGAAAGCTATATACCTGAAATCTACAATAATCAGTCACCATCACGATCAGTCGACTATCTCCGTGCAATCAACTATCTGAAGAGATCATCAGGTCCTCAGGGGACTAGCAAGATACACAAAAACATGCCTATCTAACAGTTTATCATGCATGAAGAAAATCCAGGAATGAGACAGAAAATGACAAGTGACTATGAACGTGGATACAAGAATAACTACGCATAAATAAACTACTGGAAAGCAAACATGAACACATGACAAAAAAAACTAATCGGATACTGAAACCCTCGCCACTAGTGTGGACTCGCGGGTTTGAACAACTACTAACCCTCGCCCCTAGTGTGGACTCGCAGGTTTGCTTCAAGAATTACCCTTGCCCTAGGGTGGACTCGTAGGTGTGGACAACTACAAACCCTCGTCCCTAGTGTGGACTCGCAGGTGTGGACAACTGATAACCCTCGCCCCTAGTGTGGACTCACAGGTTAGCTTCAAGAAATCAACCCTCGCCTCTAGTATGGACTCGCAGGTTGAGAAATCGAAAATAAGGTATAGCAGTTCAGCTATGACTTACTTGTCCTACGACACGATACGACTCAGTGGTACATATGAGGATAAATCCGATATAACTACAGTATCAAGTCATGAACGATGATGATATACGAACAAGACAAATAAACTAATATACATGGTATAAAAAAAGCATATAACCCAAAATCAACAAAAGAAGCTAAATGATAACATATAAAAGAGAAGGACTATAAGCATGAAAATAAACTGTAGAGGAAGGCAAGGTATACTTGCCTGGTGTAAAATCGACCACGTCTAAATAAGCAAATCGTCAACCAATGAACCACAAAATTCCAACTCCTACAAACGACTCTGGATGCTGAAACAGATGTTACCAACGTGCTCGAAATAGTCAAATTAGTTAGAATAGCCTACCCATAAGTCCAATTTTGGACACAGGAGCAAAACGATAATTTTGTGTCAAAACGATGTCCGTCGTTGGATCCGCTTTGCACCGAAAAGTGTGCCAACATCTACGGTCTCTAAAGTCGTCAAACTATGTGTCTAAGGGTCTTAGGTTTTTGATACAAAACCAACCGTATATCTAAAGTTGGATTCCGGCAGACCGTGCACAAATTCGCACGTTGGATAGGGTCGCGGGCCCGCCAAAATAGCGTTTCGGTCAACCTTCTCAGAATCGGACCAAACTTGGCATAAAGGACCAGAAAAATGACAGTCCTATTGGCGCAAGTTTCGTCTCGAGATAACTAATGTGCACAAAGTAATTGGCTAATTTGCAAATAGGCCGATATGGGGTATTTCGACGTATACACATCAAATTTGTCGCGTACACGAAACTAATTTGAATTTCATCAAAGCCCACATATGCACGAAGTTCATACGCACCTTTCGATGCAAGTGGTTCATGACCAAGTCTCCCAGATTGTCGGGATGGACTCTGTATCATGGTTTTCGGGGTTTTGAAAATAAATTTTTATCTAACTTTAATCTAATTTAAAACAGAATATAATAAGAAAATAAATAAACTAATTATTGGATTTCCATCTCCTATAGGTTGTCCAGGACTGCATTCTTTTACTTTCCTGGATTTCTCAATGGATTGACCAATTTTGGTCTTCCAAAACGAGGTCGGGACTACTCCGTTTGCTATTTGCAAAACAGGTTTTTAGTCGATTGTTGCCTCGAGTTATCGGCAACCTAGGGCATCTAGTTATAAAGCAATTTAAGGAATTTAAAGACGTATATATCGACTTCGTACCAGCGAAGGAAGATTGTAAAACGATCAAGTGATCGTCGAGAACCAACGTCGTGAAGTTGGCCCCGATGACCGCTACTACTGTTGCTCACTCCGCCGTGCAGTGGACTTGCTGCGCGCACGCGTATCTACTGGCGTCTCCGGCGGTCCCCTGGCGATGCTCCGGCGTCAAAGTGGCCGCCTCAGGATCGGGGAAGGCTGGGCTAGGGTTTTTCGAGAAATGTCTCTCTCGATCTATATACCTATACTGTTGACAGTTACGATAGGTTTGATATCATTTTGCTCGGTTGGGGCCTTTGCTCGGGGTGATGCTGGGCTGGGTTTGAGTCAGACAGGGGATGTTATGAGTTGGCTTGGCTGGGCTTTTAGTTTTGATTTTGCTTTTGATTTTTTTCTATTATAGCCATATATATATATATATATATATATATATATATATATATATATATATATATATATATATATATATATATATATATATATAACCATACATTTCTATATATATGAATAAATATTCCATAACCAAAAATCTTAATAACAATTTCCTTGTGTATGGATTATAAAAATATGCACGCACACACACACACACACACACACACACACACACACACACACACACACATATATATATATATAATTCATTTGATAATGAATTATCAAAATAAATGAATACTAATGATATTATTTAAGATCAATATAATAATAATAATAATAATAATAATAATAATAATAATAATAATAATAATAATAATAATAACCAACTAAAATAACCAATAAGAGTTTTGGTGAACATATCATACCCCATCTTTATTTGGCCCTAGAAAATCGTACAAATATTCTAAAACACCATTTAAATATTAATAATACCTATTTTGTACGAATAATCAAATATTTAGAAAATATTTGTCAAGTCCTAAAAATAAATAAATAAAATATTTGTACACACATAAAATCTGCCTACATGGCTGTCTTTGGTCTCACTACATGCCTACATGGGCTTCGATTTGGTTCGGGTCCAGTTCGGACTAAATTGGCACAACCGGGTCTCCTAAAAATTATAATCTTATTTAATATATAATTAATTTGCCTATAGTGGTTAAGTCGTAACTTGGCCTGGTTTTTCTAGTTATAACACACCTATGGCTCGGCCTTTCCTACCATGGCTAATATACTAGTTAAAGCACACCACTGCACTATCCGTGCCATGATTCTTGGTCATCTTGCACTCCAAAAATTTAACTATGACTAAGGAATTCTATCGCAATAACTATTTAACTAAATATTTACGAAATTCCAAAAATTGCTATTTAATTCAAATAAAAAAAATATTTTCAACATTCCGGAAAGAGGGGTTACAAATCTACCCACCTTAAAATAATTTCATTCTCGAAATTTAAAGAGCTATGATCTACTAGAATGGTCTACACTATTGCTATTAGCATATTCCAAGTACTCTCAACCAAATGTCTAATATAGGACCATCAATTACTAGCAATCCATATATTATCACGTTTCATGAAGACACCCATTACCGCAATGCATTACTCTATAGAATCCCCAAGTCCAGTCCTCAATAAAATTCCTATTCACGTCTGACCCATTTTAACTAGAACATCATTAATCATCTCGTATACAACCATTCTAGTTTGCATATGTTAATGATTTATCAACCAAATCTAATAAAATATATCAATGTTCCTCACAATTAACTAACCACAAAGAATAAGTTCGCTAGAATCTCTACCCACCTTTGGTCACACTACCCCTTCAACACATGATGTCATAAAATTTATAACCTTGTACGGTAGTTGCAAAAATCGCTACCAATAGATATCTTTGGCATATAGCATCTCTAATCCCCTCCTATCTATCAAGCAACCAAAATTCAAAAATCATACTAACTTACACTATAACTTAAGAATTTCTGATAAATTCTAGACAGCACGATCATTCGTCACCTCAAAATAAGAAGGGACGAGAATCAATAGTACTGGAAGGCAAGAAAGAATAATCGAGAGCAAATACTAAGTTTCAAGGACGGTAGAGAAATTTCTAAGAGAATTATCGAGGCAGTGTGGATTGAGATTTCTAAGTGTTTAATCATATTCGCAGGCTCGTATCAGTATAGTTACATAACCGATACGATATGCTGTGACCTGCATGGGCCACCAAAAAAACTTGTCACAACCCACACCCGCTTTTCGGGATGCAAGTACGTGCACAAGCCAGCTACGTATCAAGCGAACTCCAGCCCAACTTGAATACGTATACGCTGTCTAGACTAGGGTAATATGCCTAATCATGGCATGACAAAACTATATCTCAATCCACAAGAAGAATATAAAACAGAAATAAACATTACGGTTCATGGTCGGCAGCCCACTCGCATATATGTTCGATTAGACTCCAAGAAATAATATGAGTCTATAAAGCTAAGCTAAGAAGCAGAGTGCAAATAACGAATGTAAATATATAACCAAGAAAGCTATATACCTAAAATCTGTAATAACTAATCACTATAACGATCAGTCAACTATATTCGTACAATTAATTACCTGAAGAGATCATCAGGTCCTCAGGGGACTAGCAAGATACATAAAAACATGCCTATCTAATAGTTTATCATACAAGAAGAAAATCTAGGAAGGAGACATAAAATGACAAGTGACTATGAACTTGGATACGAGAATAACTACGCATACAAGAACAGCTAGAAGGAAAACATGAACATATGACAAGAAACCAATCGGATACTCAAACCCTCACCCCTAGTGTGGACTCACAGTTTTGAACAACTACTAACCCTCACCCCTAGTATGGACTCGCTGGTTAGCTTTAAGAATTACCCTCGCCTCTAGTGTGGACTCGCAGGTTAGGATAACTACTAACCCTCGCCCCTAGTATGGTCTCGCAGGTTGAGAAATCGAAAACAAGGTATAGCAGTTCATTTATGACTTACTTGTCCTATGACATGATATGACTCAGTAGTATATATGAGGAGAAATCCGGTATAACTACAATATCAAGTCATGAACGATGATGATATACGAATAAGACAAATAAACTAAAATACATGGTATAAAGAAAAACATATAAACCAAAATCAACTAGAGAATCTAGAAGATAACATATAAAAGAGAAGGACTACAAGCATGAAAATAAACTATAGAGGAAGGCAAGGTATAATTGCCTGGTGTAGAATCGACCACGTCTAAATAAGCAACTCGTCAACCAATGGAGCACAAAATTTCAACTCCTGCAAACGACTCCGGATGTTGAAACAGATGTTACCAACGTGTTCAAAATAGTCAAATTAGCTACAATAGCGTACCCATAAGTCCAATTTTGTACACAGGAGCAAAACAATAATTTCGTGTCAAAACGATATCCGCCGTTGGATCCACTTTCTACCGAAAAGCGTGCCAACATCTACAGTCTCTAAAGTCGTCAAACTATATGTCTACGTGTCCGCTTTTTGATAAGAACACAATCGTATGTCTAAAGTTGAATTTTGTCGGGTCGTGCACAAATCGCTCGTTGGATCGGGTCGCGGGCCCGCCAAAATAGCATTCCGGTCAACCTTCTTAGAATCGGACCAAACTTTGCATACAGGACAAGAAAGATGACACAATTCTGTTGGTGTAAGTTTCATCTCAAGATGACAAACGTGCACTAACTAATTGGCTAATTTACAAATAGGTTGATACGGGATATTTTGACAGATACACATCAAATTCGTCGCACACACGCAACCAATTCGAATTCCGTCAAAGCCCACACGTGCATGAAGTCCATACGCACCTTTCGATGTAAGTGGTTCATGACCAAATCGCCCAAATTTTTTGGACGGACTCCGTATCGTAGTTTTTTGGGGTTTTAAAAACAAATTTTTGTCTAACTTTAATCTAATTTAAAATAGAATATAATAAGCAAATAAATAAACTAATTATTGGATTTCCATATCCTATAGGTTGTCTAGGACTGCATTCTTTTACTTTCCTGGATTTCTCAATGGATCGACCAATTTTGGTCTTCCAAAACGGGGTCGGGACTGCTCTGTTTGCTATTTGCAAAATAGGTTTTTAGTCGATTTCTGTATCGATTTATCGACATCCTAGGGCATCTAGATATAAAGCAATTTAAGGAATTTAAATGCGTATATATCAACTTCGTACCAGAGAAGGAATATTGCAAAACGATCAAGTGATCGTCGAGAGCCAACGTCGTAAAGTTGGCCCCGATGACCGCTATTGATGCTGCTCACTCCGTTGTACAGCGGACTTGCTGTGTGCACGCGCATCTACTGGCAGCTCCGGCGGTCCCCGGTGATGCTCCGGCGTCAAGGTGGCCTCCACAGGGTCGGGAAAGGCTGGGCTAGGGTTTTTTCGAAAGATCTCTCTCTCGATCTATATACCTATACTGTTGACAGTTACGATCGGTTTGATATCATTTGGCTCGGTTGGGGGCCTTTGCTCGGGGTGATGTTGGGCTGGGTTTGAGTCACACAGGGGATGTTATGGGTTGGCTTGGCTGGGCTTTAGATTTGCGTTTTCTTTTGATTTGATTTGATTTGATTTTCTATTATAGCCTTTATTTTCTATTATAGCCGTATAATATTTTATATATATATATATATATATATATATATATATATATATATATATATATATATATATATATATATATACGAATAAATATTCCATAACCAAAAATCTTAATAATAATTTCCTCGTGTATGGTTTATAAAAATATGCACAAATATATATAATTCATTTGATAATGAATTATCAAACTAATCGAATACTAATGATATTATTTAAGATCAATATAATAATAAAAATATAATAATAATAATAATAATAATAATAATAATAATAATAACAATAACCAACTAAAATAATCAATAAGAGTTTTGGTGAACATATCATACCCCGTCTTTATTTGGCCCTAGAAAATCGTACAAATATTCTAAAACACCATTTAGATATTAATAATACCTATTTTGTACGAATAATGAAATATTTAGAAAATATTTGTCATTTCCTAAAAATAAATAAGAAATATTTGTACACGCATAAAATATGCCTACATGGCAGTCTTTGGTTTCACTACATGCCTATATGGGCTTGGATTTGGTTCGGGTCCAGTTCGGACTAAATTGGCACAACCGGGTCTCCTAAAATTCATAATCTTAATTAATATATAATTAATTTGCCTATATGGGTTAAGTTGCCACTTGGCCTGGTTTTTCTAGTTACAACACACCTATGGCTCGGCCTTTCCTACCATAACTAATACACTAGTCAAAGCACGCCACTGCACTATCCGTGCCATGATTCTTGTTCATCTTGCACTCCAAAATTTAACCATGACTAAGGCATTCTATCGTAATAAATATTTAACTAAATATTTATGAAATTCTAAAATTTGCTATTTAATTCAAATAAAATATTTTCAACATTCTGGGAAGAGGGTTTACAATTACCTTTTCTACACAGGTAAGTCACGGCCTAATACTCAATCATCTATAAATAACCTTACCCACATATTAATATCTATACTAATGTATCATATGCCTATTCATATAAAACATATATATAGTTGTACATAACCCTTATAGGAATACCTTAGCAATTTGCCCCCAAACCCAATATACCATATATTACCTAATCTTATGTATCCCTATCTATTACCCTAACACCTATCTACATGCACACCCATATCAAAATCCTTACCTATATCCACTCCCTTGTTTAAGCTAAACCTATCACTCTTATAAGTAAATACTTTACCTAGACACTTACCTAGGATACCCTATATCCAAAGCTATCTAGCCTTCACCCTAATCTATTACCTATGTTAATCCTACGTGTATATATACTATAATATCTCTATGCTAATCATGGCTCCACACTCAAGACACATCCACACTCATATTCTCACTAAACACACACTCAGTTGCCCCGCTGCATGCACTGAGAGAAACTCCCTACTAGTTCACATAAGGAACCTCCTTGACCTGCTGTTGGCAGGCTTTACAAATCATATCCTAGCCCTCTCCTAAACTGCCTATTTGTTTTTTACTTCAACTATGACCAACTAATTCACGCAAGTGCACTCTTCCCCTACTAACTATAACAGAAAGCCCCTACAGCTGATGTTTCATATTGTAATGGACTAACACTTCATCTATTTGTACCCATATACCTTTGTATTGCCTATATGAATATCTTAGTTATATCTATAACTTGGTATCTACAACCATAGCTCATTCTAACCAATTTCCTAGTCGCTCTAACTCACTTAACACACATATATAGCATCACTGTTACCGACTTGTGACACACACTAGGACCAAACTCCTCACTGCCTAACACTCACTCTCTTGCTGCTGTCCTTGTAGATTCACACCCACATATTTGTGCAACTATAGGGATGAGAATCCCCTACTGCTGTAGTCCCAAATTCATGCCTATACTTAAATTCTCCCTATTTTCTATCTGTTGTACTAAGTAGTTACCTACTGCTATACTACTTCCCTATATTTAATTAGCACTCCATGGTACATATAACCTGAGATGGCATCCTTTCAGTAAAGCCTTCCCCAGAGATGGGCGCCATGAGGAATACCTTGAACCTAGGAAAATCGACTGTCCCTAACAAGAATCCTAATCTTTTCGATCCTCAAAAATTGAGTAACCATTTCTAGTTCATAGATGATGGTTGAACCACACACTTACTTTAGGCAGGAGTGGTGGAAGAATGGTAAACCTTCACTGCTTCCTTATTACATAACCTAACCAAAACTTGAAACCAACTATTAATTCCAAAGTACACCTAAAAGAGATGGGATGATAAGCCAGTTAAAGACATGAGGATTGATTGCATCAGAGCTCTAAGGTCACAACACACACACACACACACACACACACACACACACACACACACACACACATATATATATATATATATATATATATATATATATATATATATATATATATATATATATATATATATGTGTGTGTGTGTGTGTGTGTGTGTGTGTGTGTGTATATATAGTTTTAGGGATTTTAAGAGGGATCCATTTCTGATACAATGTGGACTAAAAGTGCGCACAAGGGCAAAACAGTATATACAAGTAATATTCCAATAATAGCCTATTCTAGCCTTTGGCACCCCTCTCCCCTTCACAAATCTGCTACTACTACTGTGCTTCCAAACTCATCATGCTGCTACTATAGTAGCACCTCCTACACACCCTACTGAACCTTTACATTCCCCTCTGATACACAGGTTATGACACACCTATACCCACATATACATAAGTATATAGACACACGACTATGCAGATTACAAAATTAGTCTAGGACACATACTACCCTATCTACTGCTATACAAACTTCACTCACTCATGATGCTATATCTATTGACACACTCTCCTAACCATTTTTACCTACACTCAACTAACCCCAAACCCCAATTCCTATCTCTGACAACCCCTTGCCTCCTATTTCTAACCCTCTTCCCTACAACCTACAGTAGCAGCAGGTGCAACTACTATTGCTATAGAGATAGTTGGTTCCCCCCTTTACACTCCACCTATTACACACTATGACAGGAATTGTATAGTGATACACACACATGATTTATATAGATTTATTCCACCTAACCACACACCCAATACTTATACAAAAAATATATATAGAGCCTCATATATATATATATATATATATATATATATATATATATATATATATATATATATATATAGAAGGAAGAGAACTATTATTGATGTATCAGGCATAAAATGTCGAAGCCTATACAAGTAAGCGCGTCACGCACGAAGAAACAAGAAAAGGAAAAGACCAAAATCGAGCACCAGAGGGTGCTGCGGACTAAGCTAGAGCAAAGCCTACCAAAACCGGTCCAAGGAGTGGGAGCAGCAGGTCTTGATTTTAAGAATTTGACGGAGGACTTCGCGGATCAGTTGAGCTTGGTTGTATTGGCGACCTTCGTACCTGAATTTTTTTCGATTTTTCCAGAGGACCCAAATTTCGGCAGTAGTGACGATCTGGTGACAATAGGACTCGCCCCAGTTGAACATGAGATCGTTGAAGCCCCCGGGCTGATGCCTCTTCCTACAGCGTAGAGCAAGGTCTTACCAAACCTGATTGGCGAGATTTTCGGAGAGCAGGATGTGTTCAGCTATTTCTGGATGGTGTGAGGTACAACAGTGGCAGCTAGATGCGAAGCTAAAATTGATGGTGGTTAGGGAGTCGTCGGTCGGAAGCTTCCTACGCTAAGCGCGCCAGATCAGAAAAGACTACTTGATGGGGATACAAAATTGCCAAAAAGGAGCGATCTGAGGGTGCAGCGCACCGCTGCCCGCCACCTTGCGCTTGGCAGAGGCCATCGTGAAGGAACCTCCGACAGTGGGGATTCAAATGAAGGCGTCTGGGGTTTCGTTGATCCGAACATCCACAGCTGCTAGTTCGGTCTTAGCATCCTGCCCGATCCACTCTCTGACCCGCTCCTATCTCCAACCCGATGATGGGTCCCAGAGATCCCGGATCGTGCAGCTAGGTGGGGCATTCGAGGATAGATGGTAGACCGAGTTACCAATCCATCGTTCGTGGAAAGGTGACGAAAGGCCGTTGCCAAGCTGCATGTGGATAAAGGGTTTGACAAGGTGGCGACCTTGGAGAATACGGCACCAGGATGCTGAGGAACGACTGTAGGCTACCACCGTCATCGGATGAGAGTGTTGGAAGTATCTAGCTTTCATGAACCGCGTCCAGATAGAGTTGTGCATTCTGATCTTCCACCATAATTTCATGGAGGAGGCGTCCACAATGTACGCTAATTTGATGAATCCGAGCCCCCCTCGTCCATAGGTTCGGCCATCGAATCCCAGTTGGCCCAGTGGTGCTTATCCTTACCATCTTGATGACCCCAAAAGAAGTTGGCGAAGAGAGCCTTCAGGGAAGATAGAACCTTCCTAGGTGGGGAGCTGACGGCCAGTGTGTAAATTGGGATGGAAGACAGAACGTACTTGATGAGGATCAACTTGCCGCCCGGAGAGAGAGTCGTGTTGTGCCATCCCTCGATCGTCAACCTAGTCTTGTTCACAAGCCTTTCGAATTTGCCCGAATTATATCTGTCGTATACCAACGGACAGCCCAGGTAGGTGAATAGAGGGTATGCGGTGGTGAAGGAGGTGAGATTGGTGAGAGTGGCTGAGTGGCTCCTGTCGACTTTATGGTGGGTATAGATGACGCTTTTGTCCCGGTTGATCCGTTGTCTGGAGCATCTAGTGTATTTATCCAGGATACTGCAGACCACCTCCACTGATCCGACGTCTCCGGAGAAGAAGATAAGGATGTCGTCTGCATAGGCCAGGAGAGCGATAATAGGGCAACCAGTGGTGGTGTGAAAGTAATGGAATCTTGGGATGTTGTTCTTGCTGTTGAGGTTTCTGCTGAAGGCTTCAGCAGCAATGATAAAGATGGTGGAGGATAGGGGTCCCCTTGTCGAACCCCTCGGCTAGACTTGAAGAACCCGTTCGCTTGACCGTTGATGACAGTAGAAAACCATGAGTTGCTAATAGATCTGTATATGATGTCTATCCTTGTTTCGGAGAACCCAAAGGCCCTGAGGACCCAAATCATGAATTGTCAGTCCAGGCGATCATAGGCCTTCTCCATATCGAGCTTGATAGTTATATTACCCTCCTGGACGGAAATTTCATGCATGTTATCATCTCCTGGGCTAGGAGGATGTTATCAGTGATGTTCCGTCTCGGGACGAAACTGATTTGTTCCTCGAATATAATCTTGGAAAGGATGTGGGCCATACGGGTGGCGATGCACTTGGAGATGATTTTATTGGCGAATGTGCATAAGCTGATCGGTCTGAAACCTTTAAAGGTCTCCGGGTTATCTTTTTTGGGATTAAGTTGAGGTTGGCTCGGGATAAGAATTTAGGATAGCACGCTCCTTGAAAGAAAGCGGTAGTAGCCTCGATCACGTCAGACTGAATAATGTTCCAACAGGTCCTGAAGAAAACCCCAGAGAATTCGTCTGGGCCTGGGGCGCTGTATTTGTCAAGGTCCCAGACCGCTGCCCTAACTTCTTTCGCTGAGGGTGGGGTTAATTGCATTTCATTGTCCTGCTCGTCAATTAAGGGAGGGACCTTAGCTAATAAGATCTCATCCTTGACGACAACATCTTTTGTGAAAAGTTTAGAGTAGAAGTTGGCGGCAGCCGCCTGGATGCTCCCCTGGTATTTGAGTAAAGTGTCATTGTCATCATATATTTGATGAAGAGAGAGTTGATGCCTGCATCCCCTGACGTAGGCGTGGAAGAAAGCGGAGTTTCTGTCGCCCTCGGTGTCCCAAGTCAACCTGGCTTTCTGTTTCTAAAATTCTGTCTCGACTTTCAGACGAGATTTAAGGATAGCCTTGTTAAGGTTAAGCGTGGTTCGGTTCTTGGAAGAACAATCCTTAGCCAATCTAATTTCCACACGGGTGATGTCGTCTTCCGCTGCCTTAATTTCTTAGAAGATGTTGCCAAAAGCGACTTTGCTCCAAGATGTGAGGGCACTCCTAGTGGCCTTAAGTTTCATAGCCACTCATATAATGGGGTCTGGGTTGTGTGCCGAATTTCAGGCGGAAGCCACGATGTTTTGGAATTGAGGGTGATGTCTCCAGAAGTCCAGGAATCTGAAGGGTTTTTTAGTTGGGTTGGAGTTGTTGCTGACCTCAATAAGAAGGGGAGAGTGGTCGAATTCTGTGGAGTTAAGGTGGGAAAGGTTGGAGATGAGATTTATATCTGACCATCGGTTGTCGACAAACACGCGGTCCAGACGAGAGTATTGGCGACGACCTCCTTCTTGCATGTTGTACCAGGTGAAGGAGTTATCGGAGTATGGGAGGTGGTGCAGGTTGGCTAGAAAAATGAAGGAGTTGAAGTCGTTCATGGCTGGTTGGTGGGGCAGACGCCCCCTCCCCCCATTTTTTTATCATTGTAGGCGATCATGTTAAAGTCCCCAATGCATATCCACGGGAGGCTGTTGAGGGAAGTATGGGTATCCATAAGGGTGAGCCAGAGCTACTTGCGTTCAACGTAGTCGCAGCTGCCGTGAACTGCAGAAATGAGGGATCGGAAGGGGAGGGTGGGGTGTTCCACCCAGCAGGAGAGCGCATGTTTGGAGTCGAGGATGGTACCAAAGAGGTAATCATCGAAAAAGATGATCCAGATATCGTGACACCCAGCGATGGCGTTCGTGAATCCAAGCTGAAGTTGGATGGATTTGAGTTTCCTCTGGTAGATTTTGGGTTCGATGATAACTACAATATCGATCTGGTGGACTTTGATTAGGGTGATTAATCTTCTCATGGTTGGTTTGTTGGCCAGCCCTCTGACATCCCATGTTAGGATGTTAAGCATTAGAATGATTGCGACTGGGGGTTGGATTGAGCTTTGAGGCTGACTGTGTGGTCATGACCGATTGCTCTTTTGCAAGGTTCTTTTTCTTCTTGTTTTGATGGATTTTAGGGGCCCTTTGGGTTGCTGTGGGTGGATCTATCGTCGCTTCTTGGCGTTGTGGGACCTCTGAACTTGTGGCGTTCTCCATTTGATCAATGAGTTCTGACTCAATTTCGGCCAGCGTGCTGAGGGGATTGTTGGGGTTGAGGAAACCGGCATCCTAGGCTTGTCTGATCCTGGCCTCATATTCTTGGCCTAAATACTGCTCGACCTCTATCTGGGGGGGAGGTGGTGGGATCACCTAGAGGGGGGGGGGTAATCAGCGCCAACCTGTTCTCTCCTGATATGCCCAGATCACCGACGGAGGGTCCTTCGGCGATCTCAACTCCTTCTTCAGGCTGGGACATGGTGGGGAGGGGGATAGGCTGGTCTACAACCTCAGAAGGGGAGCTAAGGATCTCGAATCTGTTGGGAAGGAAGATACATGTTGGCTTGTCAGGAACCTTACAAATGTTCGTAGTAGGGGGGAGCGCTAGTGCTGGAGGAGCTGTCGTTATTTGTAAAGTGGAAGTGGGAGTTAGGAAGGGGTAGGATAGGGCCTGAGAGGGGTAGTTGGGTCGTATTTGGGGATTGGGTCTTTTGTCTTGCTTTCTTCTTCAGCTCCGGATGGGCTTTGAAGCAATGCTTCGAGAGGTAGCCTCTGATCTGACAGTGCTTGCAGAAGCTAATGCTGTTGTCGTACTCAAGCGTCTGGAGGTGTGTCCGTCCTTCCAGCTCGAGCTGAACGAGCGTAGGGGGGTCGTAGGATAGATCGATCTCTACACAAATCTTAGCATAGTTGCCTTTGGAGAGATTGTGTGTTTCTTCAGCGATGGCTACCAGGGTCCCGAATGAACTGGCAATTCTCTTGAGTGTTGCGAGGGCGAAGCAAACAAGGGGGAGGTTCGGCAATATAATCCATATTAAGATAATCTTTAGGTCCACATTGGAGCTGAAACAGGGGGACCATTTGGCAATTTTCGCGCTGAGGGATTCGATGTTGGTGGTGCCCTTAGCCCATGCCATAGAGCAGTCTTGATCAGAGGAAAGGTAGAGGAGGAGGTGTTTTGAATCCAATGGTGCAACCTTGTATGCTGCTGAGAGACCCCAGTTGGCGATAGCTTCTTTAACGTAGGGCAATTTTGGGTATCCGGACTGGAATTTCAAAACAAAGGTCTTCGAGAAGGATGCGGATAATGAGGAGATTTCGTCGGGAGAGAATGGCACTCTGATGGCATGGCCTTCGGGGGGTGGGGAACTCGATCTCCGGAAGTTCGAGCTCCTTCTCAACGGGGGGCAACTGTGCTACTCTATCCGGTCGTAATATCTTTGCGTAGGATGGCGTCGATGTGTGACCGAAAGGGGGTGGCTTGTGCTATCCGGACGGGGAGTTGTTGTTGGATACTGCGTCTCACACCGAAGGAGATCCACCCTGATGTGGGCGTCGCCAAACGTGTCCCTCGGGATTGGGTGCCGCGGAACGACAGAGAGGACTGGGCATAATGCCATCGAGTGACGGGATCGGTGCGCATGTGCTTGATCATGCCCTCAAGGGCTGAGAATCGCCAGCCAAGGTGGGGAGAGAGGGGATGTCCCCTGACTCAGAGAGCACAAGCCTGAGTAAGGGCACGAGAAGTGGGTACGTCCAGCCTACGCCGCAGTGTCGGCGGTAGAACGCTGTCCTAGGTCAATCATCTAACAATATAAAGTACCTGTACAGTTTATACTCTCCGAATGGAGGTGACAAACAGAAAATAATCTCAATCACATCTAGGTAGAAGAATGAAAGATAGATAGATAGACAGTAACTCAAAAAGAACAGTAGAATAGATGAAATAAGTCCAAGTGTCTAGGATAACATAACATCAGAATGTCAACTCATAATACAATAAGTCTAAGAGTCTATACATAACTCAACATCTCAAAATACAACTCAGATGTGAGACAAAATGATAATATAGAAAGACTGCCTAGACTAAACTGGTCTAGACTACTGGAACAACATCCTCAGCTGCAGGTGGATCCTGCTGAGGGTCCACAACATAAGTGTCATCTAGTCCTGCTCCATAATAGGTAGACACCAGAGCCTCCTCCTCATCCTCTGTAATATTTTCAACAGGTCCAATCAGGACAGGAACGAGCACAATACATCTCACGCAGTGCATAGTATGATAGGAAATATAAAGCATGCAATAGAGTAAAATACAGGAAACGCTGAAAGAAGATACATGTAGCAAAAGAGATAACTGTAATAAAATATCTACTATAATAGAGAACTAGCAGTGTCTAGTGAGTCAGAGTAAAATATAGACATGTGAAATAGCATAGGAGATTCATGACTACAGCTAGGAGTGATTCATGACTACAGCTACTGGGGTAATATCCACATGACTATTTCCACTCCCCCATCCCCAATCAATACACAAGGATCCGTTCAAGTTATGTTAAGATTCATGATAAGCCCATAAATGGGAGATTCATGAGAGGCTCTGTGAGCATGAGAGTACATGAGTCACAAGCGATTCGTGAATCTATGAAAGCATAGAGATACATGATAATTCGTGAAAAGCACAAACATGCTGTATCTGATGCTCCCGAGGGGATAACATCTCATGAAAAGATCCATATAGTACCAATCCGTGATAACAATCGTGTCAGCATCAAGTAAGGTAATCTAGAGCAAGAATATAAATCCTGGCAAATATGAAACGGTCAGAGAATGTACTCACCTGATAACTGAATGTCTGAAGAAGATATACTGTCTGAGGAGAGGTGTATGGCTCCTAATCAGAGCAATACAAGTCACAATGTATCCACAATGGTAAAAATAAAGTATACAATGCACACTACATGATTCTAGGTCAATTTGGTCAAAAGTCAACTCTTGGTCAACTCTAATAGTCAAACTAGGTCACAGGAAGTCATACTAAGTCAAATAAGGTCAAACAAGATCAAACAAGGTCAAACAAGTTTAATCTAGGTTAAAGTCAACTCCTGGTCAACACTCTAATCAAACTAGTCAAATACTAGTCAACATGATCAATCTGGATCAAGTCTAGATCAACTTAGACCAACTAAGATACGGGTCAAACAAGGACTAGTCAGTTAGGTAATTAGGTCAAACATGGTCTGACTAGTTGAGCTAGTCATTTATTAGGTCAATTAGGTCATGGTTTGACCAATAGTTGACTTTAGTCAACCATGGTCAACAATGGTCAACTCTAAGTCAAAGCTAGGTGAACACTAGTCTAACTAGTTAGGGTTTTAGTCAACTAGTTAAACTAGTCATTGTAGGTCAATCCTAGTCAAATCTAGGTTAATTAGGTCAAGGTTTGTCCTAAGGTTGACTTTGGTCAACCTTTAGTCAACAAAGGTTAACTAGTAGGGTTTTGGGCCTTTAGGTCAAATTGAGTTAGCCCCCAAGCCATAGGCTAGTAGCCTAGGCCATAGGCTATTCTTAGGGTTCCATAGGCTAGTGATTATAGGTTTCTATATAAACCTAGACTTAGCAAGTTATACATATATATATATATATATATCTATATATATAAATATATATATACACATCAATCTACTATCTATATACCTATATGGGAATACCATATATACCATACCCAAAAACCCACATACATATGATACACTATATATGTGACCTAAAACAAATATATATATATATATATATATATATATATATATATATATATATATATATATATATATATATATCAATATATATATATATACATATATATATATATCTATATATATAAAACTTATATATATACTATACATATATAAAGAGAGGAAAGTGAGGGACATAGAGAGAGAGACATAAAGTGAAAGAGGAAAAACATGACAGTGAGAGAGAGGGGAAAATGGGGTGACTGGACAGTGGACAGGAGGGGGGTGTTCTCAGATTTCCTGAGAACAGGAATTGCCCTCCCCCCTCACAGAAAATACACACACACACAATTCATATATACATATATGTATATATACATCACAACTACCTATTCACTCACCCAAATACCCTCAAAATTCACCCACACTCACACATACCAATATACTACATGTTTATACACTAAAAATACATATATACATGTATAAAACATATCAAAAATAGATTTGAAAATCACTTTTGAAAACTGGGAATTAATACAAAATCTGGAAAAAATTTGCACTGTACACTTGACAGTAGGCAAACCCAATTTCTTCTACAAATCGAGCTAAGACCCGAATCAAAGGGTTGGTAACTGAGCCCTAGGTGTCCTCTAGTGTCTAGTGTCCCTAGGAGTCCACCACGACACGACACAACGTGTCCAACCGCCCAAAAACCCAATCGGGTAAATCAAGATACGCACACACACACGCAGTGTCGTGCACGTGTGCACTTAACTCTAGGACACGACACACTTGCACCCGTGTCTCGTGCTCGTGCACGAAGGTGCGCCTAGGGGTTGGGCACGTGTCCAACACCCTGCACCGTATCCACGTGTCTCACAGTATCGACACGAGAGCCGTATCAGTCGTGAAAACACGACTGATGCGCGCGTTTGGCACTGCGTCGTGCAGTGAGTCACGCGCTTCGTGGATACGACACGAGCCACGTGGGGCCTCGTGGTCATGTCCATGTGTAGCCCAGGTATAGGGCTACACACTCGTGCAAACACGAGGTGTCCTCGACTCGTGTCCATACGATACGAAGGCCGTGTCCAAGTCGAACTTTCGACTGGACTGTGCGCGTGTACGACAGTGCACAACCAGTGCACGTATCCTCGTGTCCTCGATACGACACGAGGTGTCCTAAAATTTTGGGGGCATGTGCGCAGACACTGCCCCCTCGTGTCCACCAATTTGGTGTGTCGACGTGATCTGTGCAGTGCGCACGAACCGTGTGGTAGCAGGACACTGCCACACTGTGCAGTGCAGTGCAGTGCAGTGTGTTCGTGTCTGATTTGACACGGATACGACACAATAATGTGCTCAGTAGGTTAGGGTTGTGACCTAGGTGTCTAGGGCTACCCAAAAACATATTTTGTTTCACATTTTAATAAAAACCAGTTCTTTGTGGCATTTCAACAAACACAGTTTCCTAGTCTAGGATACGTGTCCGATACGGACACCAAACCAACTCAAACCTTCACCAAAATTGTCCTACAGTACCCTAGTACCTAGATGCATGCAAATATAAAGAGAAAACATAATATTAACATGGTTTATGGACATTTACCTATTTGGTGAAAAATCAAGAAAACACCCAAGAAGGGGGGGTGTTCTTCCACTTGGTGATGCCCAAAGCCCTTCAATTTCCTTGATAGCAGGCCCTAACTAGTACCCTCTAGTGTAGGGGAGTCCAATGCAAGAAACTAGAGGTGATTTAGATCAAAATTGATCAAGTTGTGTAGGTTTGAAGAAATAGGATTTTTCTAGGTTTAATTTCATGCAAAATGATCATGAATAAATGTGGGGGGTTAATATAGGATGGTGGGCTGCCAAGGGGGGGTTCTTGGCCGGCCATAGCAAGGAGGGGGGGTGTCCTAGGCTTGCTTCTAGGTTAAGGCAAGGACTTTGGTGAAAAGGTCTTGATATTTTGAGTGTTTGTAGCAAAATATCCTATAAAGTCATTCTAAGATATTTATACTACCTTAACCCTATGCAAATATCTATCCCCTTAGCATTCTAGGTTAGTGACTAATCCCTAGATTAGGCCAAACTTGGTTAGGGACTATCATGACACTTAACAATAATTAAACAATAATAAAAACACATAAATCTAAATAATTCCAAATAATTCCTAGAAATTTACCAAAATACCCTTTAGGCTAAAAATCACTAATTTGGTGTTCTAAGCCTATGGCTAAGCTCTCATGGTCATGGCAACTTCTAGGTTAGAGAAAACTAGGGTTTACACTAAGTTATACTAACCAAAATCACAAAGTCATAAGTCATGACTTAGCATGACTTTAGAAATGGTTTAACTTAACTAAAATCACCAGAAAATCATACCATGACTAAAATACCACTAATAAATAATAAAAATAATAAATTTTCAAAAATCTCCAATTTTAGAAAATAGGGTGTTACAAGTCTACCCACCTTAAAATAATTTCGTCCTCGAAATTTAGATGGTCGTACTCCTCCTAGGTCAAACCTCCAACAATCAGGGACGAAGCCACTACCTAGGCAACATACAAGGTCAACAAGCAAAATATGGGTAGTAGACCTATACTGGGTCATGTCCAAAAATTGGCTAACAGTTTTAGGTCATAAGGTGTCCTTAATTCAAATCGAAGCCAAAAGTAACTCCATGGGATAAATCAGAATGGAGCCTCGGGTCAGAAAAATCATACTAAGCAAATGAAGCACACAATGGTATGCCTGAGTGGGATACTAAGGTCATGGGTGTAGTATGTCATGTCTAGGTTAGGTATGTGAAGTCAGTTTTGAGAAAACAACTAGTCTTGTGCTCCAATTTAAAAGTCACGGTAACGTGCCTACGGTGATCATAATTTAGAGTGGGAAAGGTCTATGGCCTAAATTAAACAAAAGATTGTGATGCAATAGTGATGTAAAGGACAGGTTAGGTGGGACAGTCCTGTTTATAGGTATAGACTAGGAAGATAAGGAAATAATAAATCACAAGGATAAAAGGGTTACCATTCTATGGTCAAAGCTACTCTATCAAAAGGCATAACATATATACATTAATCTATTTAAGAGAAAAATTCTTGACAAGGAAGTTTAGTCAAGAATTATATTAACAACTAAACTACTCCTACTCCTACTCCTAAGTAAGAGATGAAGAAACAAACAAACAATCGATAAAATAAAAGAACTACCAGGTCAAAACTTATCACTAATAAAGAACAGGTAGGAGCAGATGGAATTGGATTTCAAGTTAGATATAATGAAGCAAGGTGGGAATGGAATTTAGAAGAACAGAACCTGCAAGCACATCGCCAACTGCCTGAGCATCCTCAACTGTCATGGCGTAAGCACGCCCCTGCTGACCTCTTCCAGCATGCTGCTGAAACTGCAAAAATCTCTGCTGCTGTGGCTGTAACGGTCCTCTCTGCTGCTGTCCTACCGGAGCCTTGGCTCCTGCTCCTGGTGCTGCTCCCTGTGCTACTCTGCCTGTGAACTGGGAACACTCCCTCAGCTGGTGGTCTGCTGCCCCACATAGTAGGCACGAGCCCAACCTCTTCCTGCACTCTCCCCATCCATGTCCTGATTTCTTATAGTAGGGACAACTGGTAGTCTGCTGTCTCGGGGCCTGCTGCTGCTGCCTCGGCTGCTGATACTGCTGTGGCTGCCTCTGCTGATGCTGATAGTGAGGCCTCTTGGCCTGACCTCCACTGCTGCCTGCTCCCTGTGTATCACGGCCCCTCTTGAGCTTCAGCTCAAGATCATCCTCAGCTGCCATCGCTCCTGCCAGAATCTACTCAAAGGTGGCATTCCTGTCACTCTTGGTCAAGGACTTGACCTCCTTGACCAAGCCCTTCCTGAACCTCCTCGCCTTCGCTGTCTCGCTAAGGCCCTCTACAAACCTGCTCAACCGACAAAACTCACCGGAATACTCCTCTACAGTCTGGTTCCCCTGAACCAGGTTCTCGAACTGGGTCTCCAAAGCACCGACTGCCTGATCCGGGAAAAACTTTCCCTTGAAGAGCTCCTTGAAAACTCTCCATGTCTGCCCTGGAGTGCCTACTCTCGGGTCCGTCTGATACCAGGTATGGGCAAGATCCCGCATCTGGCTGGCTGCTGCCTCTATCTGTAATCCGGCTGGTATCTCCGCCAGTCGGAAAATCTCCTCAATGTGCTCAATCCAGTCATCAGCATAAAGAATTCCCTCTGTCCCCAAGAAGTCCCTGGGGTTCATCTTCTTGAAGTCCTGAATGCCCGAAATCTTCTGCTGTCGCGGCTGTCCCAATCCTCCCTGTGGCTGGACTACCAACCTCTCCATCGTCACTCTAGCCAGCTGATGGACCTCATCAATGCCTCTGGTAAATGCCGTCGTCTGACGCTGCTGCTGGGTCTACTGTGACTCTAGGAACTGCTGGAAATATGTAAACATCTGTGCAGTATCCACAAATCCAGATGGCATCTGCTGCTGGAACTCCTGCTGGTGCTGCTGGTGCTGCTGAAACTGTGGCTGACGAAACTGCGGGGGAGGCATGTCTGGGGTAGCTGGGATGGTCCCCCGAATAAGTAGAGGTGCACCTCCAAATGTGGCAGAAGCTCCCACATGAGCTGGAGTAAGGGGAGCTGTGGTCCCCGGGTCCTGGTGAGCTGGACGAGAGGTGGCAGACCTCTCAGTGGTATCACCTGGACCGAGACGCTGTGATCGTGTCTCCACCATCTTGAAGACAGATCAATAAGGAAGTCAATAACGATACAAGGATGATAGTATCAAAGGACAATATGAAATAGATTATACAGATTTGAACAATAGTCAGTAGATTCAAATCCATGGAAATTGCCTAATTGTGATTGAGTATCCACTCTCTCTAAGCCTATTCCTTAAATCCTATCACAGGCTGTAGTGATACTCTAGTTCGAATACCACTACATAAACAGGACCTGCATGGGCCACCACTAAAAACGTATCACGACCCGTACCCTAGAGTAAGGGCACGAGAAGTGGATACGTCCAGCCTACGCCGCAGTGTCGACAGTAGAACGCTGTCCTAGGTCAATCATCTAACAATATAAAGTACCTGTACAGTTTATACTCTTCGAATGGAGGTAACAAACAGAAAATAATCTCAATCACATCTAGGTAGAAGAATGAAAGATAGAAAGATAGACAGTAACTCAAAGAGAACAGTAGAATAGATGAAATAAGTCCAAGTGTCTAGGATAACATAACATCAGAATGTCAACTCATAATACAATAAGTCTAAGAGTCTATACATAACTCAACATCTCAAAATACAACTCAGATGTGAGACAAAATGATAATATAGAAAGACTGCCTAGACTAAACTGGTCTAGACTACTGGAACAACATCCTCAGCTGCAGGTGGATCCTGCTGAGGGTCTACAACATAAGTGTCATCTAGTCCTGCTCCATAATAGGTAGACACCAGAGCCTCCTCCTCATCCTCTGTAATATTTTCAACAGGTCCAATCAGGACAGGAACGAGCACAATACATCTCACGCAGTGCATAGTATGATAGGAAATATAAAGCATGCAATAGAGTAAAATACAGGAAACGCTGAAAGAAGATACATGTAGCAAAAGAGATAACTGTAATAAAATATCTACTATAATAGAGAACTAGCAGTGTCTAGTGAGTCAGAGTAAAATATAGACATGTGAAATAGCATAGGAGATTCATGACTACAGCTAGGAGTGATTCATGACTACAGCTACTGGGGTAATATCCACATGACTATTTCCACTCCCCCATCCCCAATCAATACACAAGGATCCGTTCAAGTTATGTTAAGATTCATGATAAGCCCATAAATGGGAGATTCATGAGAGGCTCTGTGAGCATGAGAGTACATGAGTCACAAGCGATTCGTGAATCTATGAAAGCATAGAGATACATGATGATTCGTGAAAAGCACAAACATGCTGTATCTGATGCTCCCGAGGGGATAACATCTCATGAAAAGATCTATATAGTACCAATCCGTGATAACAATCGTGTCAGCATCAAGTAAGGTAATCTAGAGCAAGAATATAAATCCTGGCAAATATGAAACGGTCAGAGAATGTACTCGCCTGATAACTGAATGTCTGAAGAAGATATACTGTCTGAGGAGAGGTGTATGGCTCCTAATCAGAGCAATACAAGTCACAATGTATCCACAATGGTAAAAATAAAGTATACAATGCACACTACATGATTCTAGGTCAATCTGGTCAAAAGTCAACTCTTGGTCAACTCTAATAGTCAAACTAGGTCACAGGAAGTCATACTAAGTCAAATAAGGTCAAACAAGATCAAACAAGGTCAAACAAGTTTAATCTAGGTTAAAGTCAACTCCTGGTCAACACTCTAATCAAACTAGTCAAATACTAGTCAACATGATCAATCTGGATCAAGTCTAGATCAACTTAGACCAACTAAGATATGGGTCAAACAAGGACTAGTCAGTTAGGTAATTAGGTCAAACATGGTCTGACTAGTTGAGCTAGTCATTTATTAGGTCAATTAGGTCATGGTTTGACCAATAGTTGACTTTAGTCAACCATGGTCAACAATGGTCAACTCTAAGTCAAAGCTAGGTCAACACTAGTCTAACTAGTTAGGGTTTTAGTCAACTAGTTAAACTAGTCATTGTAGGTCAATCCTAGTCAAATCTAGGTTAATTAGGTCAAGGTTTGTCCTAAGGTTGACTTTGGTCAACCTTTAGTCAACAAAGGTTAACTAGTAGGGTTTTGGGCCTTTAGGTCAAATTGAGTTAGCCCCCAAGCCATAGGCTAGTAGCCTAGGCCATAGGCTATTCTTAGGGTTCCATAGGCTAGTGATTATAGGTTTCTATATAAACCTAGACTTAGCAAGTTATATATATATATATATATATATATATATATATATATATATATATATATATATATATATATATATATATATATATATATATATATATAAATATATATACACACATCAATCTACTATCTATATACCTATATGGGAATACCATATATACCATACCCAAAAACCCACATACATATGATACACTATATATGTGACCTAAAACAAATATATATATATATATATATATATATATATATATATATATATATATATCAATATATATATACATATATATATATCTATATATATAAAACTTATATATATACTATACATATATAAAGAGAGGAAAGTGCGGGACATAGAGAGAGAGACATAAAGTGAAAGAGGGAAAACATGACAGTGAGAGAGAGGGGAAAATGGGGGTAACTAGACAGTGGACAGGAGGGGGGTGTTCTCAGATTTCCTGAGAACAGGAATTGCCCCCCCCCCCATCACAGAAAATACACACACACACAATTCATATATACATATATGTATATATACATCACAACTACCTATTCACTCACCCAAATACCCTCAAAATTCACCCACACTCACACATACCTATATACTACATGTTTATACACTAAAAATACATATATACATGTATAAAACATATCAAAAATAGATTTGAAAATCACTTTTGAAAACTGGGAATTAATACAAAATCTGGAAAAAATTTGCACTGTACACTTGACAGTAGGCAAACCCAATTTCTCCTACAAATCGAGCTAAGACCCGAATCAAAGGGTTGGTAACTGAGCCCCTAGGTGTCCTCTAGTGTCTAGTGTCCCTAGGAGTCCACCACAATACGACACAACGTGTCCAACCGCCCAAAAACCCAATCGGGTAAATCAAGATACGCACACACACACGCAGTGTCGTGCACGTGTGCACTTAACTCTAGGACACGATACACTTGCACCCGTGTCTCATGCTCGTGCACGAAGGTGCGCCTAGGGGTTGGGCACGTGTCCAACACCCTGCACCGTGTCCACGTGTCTCACAGTATCGACACGAGAGCCGTATCAGTCGTGAAAACATGACTGATGCGCGCGTTTGGCACTGCGTCGTACAGTGAGTCACGCGCCTCGTGGACACGACACGAGCCACGTGGGGCCTCGTGGTCATGTTCACGTGTAGCCCAGGTATAGGGCTACACACTCGTGCAAACACGAGGTGTCCTCGACTCGTGTCCATGCGATACGAAGGCCGTGTCCAAGTCGAACTTTCGACTGGACTGTGCGCGTGCACGACAGTGCACGACCAGTGCACGTGTCCTCGTGTCCTCGATACGACACGAGGTGTCCTAAAATTTTTGGGGCATGTGCGCAGACACTGCCCCCTCGTGTCCACCAATTTTGGTGTGTCGACGTGATCTGTGCAGTGCGCACGAACCGTGTGGTAGCAGGACACTGCCACACTGTGCAGTGCAGTGCAGTGCAGTGTGTTCGTGTCTGATTTGACACGGATACGACACAATAATGTGCTCATAGGTTAGGGTTGTGACCTAGGTGTCTAGGGCTACCCAAAAACATATTTTGTTTCACATTTTAATAAAAACCAGTTCTTTGTGGCATTTCAACAAACACAGTTTCCTAGTCTAGGATACGTGTCCGATACGGACACCAAACCAACTCAAACCTTCACCAAAATTGTCCTACAGTACCCTAGTACCTAGATGCATGCAAATATAAAGAGAAAACATAATATTAACATGGTTTATGGACATTTACCTATTTGGTGAAAAATCAAGAAAACACCCAAGAATGGGGGGGTTTTCTTCCACTTGGTGATGCCCAAAGCCCTTCAATTTCCTTGATAGCAGGCCCTAACTAGTACCCTCTAGTGTAGGGGAGTCCAATGCAAGAAACTAGAGGTGATTTAGATCAAAATTGATCAAGTTGTGTAGGTTTGAAGAAATAGGATTTTTCTAGGTTTAATTTTATGTAAAATGATCATGAATAAATGTGGGGGGTTAATATAGGATGGTGGGCTGCCAAGGGGGGGTTCTTGGCCGGCCATAGCAAGGAGGGGGGGGGGTGTCCTAGGCTTGCTTCTAGGTTAAGGCAAGGACTTTGGTGAAAAGGTCTTGATATTTTGAGTGTTTGTAGCAAAATATCCTATAAAGTCATTCTAAGATATTTATACTACCTTAACCCTATGCAAATATCTATCCCCTTAGCATTCTAGGTTAGTGACTAATCCCTAGATTAGGCCAAACTTGGTTAGGGACTATCATGACACTTAACAATAATTAAACAATAATAAAAACACATAAATCTAAATAATTCCAAATAATTCCTAGAAATTTATCAAAATACCCTTTAGGCTAAAAATCACTAATTTGTTGTTCTAAGCCTATGGCTAAGCTCTCATGGTCATGGCAACTTCTAGGTTAGAGAAAACTAGGGTTTACACTAAGTTATACTAACCAAAATCACAAAGTCATAAGTCATGACTTAGCATGACTTTAGAAATGGTTTAACTTAACTAAAATCACCAGAAAATCATACCATGACTAAAATACCACTAATAAATAATAAAATAATAAATTTTCAAAAATCTCCAATTTCAGAAAACAGGGTGTTACAGTCTCACACCGAAGGAGATCCACCCTGATGTGGGCGTCGCCAAACGTGTCCCTCGCGATTGGGTGCCGCGGAACGACAGAGAGGACTGGGCATAATGCCATCGAGTAACGGGATCGGTGCGCATGTGCTTGATCATGCCCTCAAGGGCTGAGAATCGCCAGCCGAGGTGGGAAGAGAGGGGATGTCCCCCGACTCAGAGAGCACAAGCCTGGAGCCTGGCGCATAACCGAGGGCAAAGGAAGGATGAGCATGGTGGGGCGTATGGCCTGCCGGGAAAGGCAATGCCGGTGCATAACGGGGGGAGAAAGGAAGATATGCCTGGTGGGGCACATAGCCTGTCGGAGAGGGCAGCGAAGGGTCCCGGACTGGCTCCGCGGGTGCATGCTTCAGCACGGGGGGGTAGGCGCTACGGGCGCATGCTGCAACACAAGGGGGTGGGCGCATGTGCGAGCATGGGGAGAGATGGCACATATGCACGTGGACAGGAGCCGAATGCATGGCTCCCCGGGGGGGGCATATGGCAGGATGGCGCATACTCCACCGCGGGGGGGGGGGGGGGGGGGAGGTGGGAGCATACACATTCGTGGATGCGGTCGCATGGCTCCCAGGCGGTGGAAGGGACGCACGGCCGAGAGGGAGATTCGAATTTTCAAAATTTGAATTCGAATCTCTTGGAGGGAGGAGCCCGGGGACAGAAGTAATGGAAACCACGAGGTCCTTCTGTGCAAGATAGTTGGGTCCACATGGCACCGTCGAGGGCGGTGGCCACCGGAGAGGAGATAAGTTGCCGGGGTAGGGAACTGGAGGGGCCTGAGCTCCTCCGGGAGCATTACGTGAGGCGGTCGAAAGAGATGGGGATCCGACGACGGTGGGTGAAGGGGCCTGAACGGTGGCCGAGGGCGGCCACCGTAGCTTCGGAGCGCGTCCGACGAGGGATAGTCCGAACATGGAAAGCTGAGCCGGGGTCCAAGCTGGGGGCGGGATGGAGGTGCCCGGCGTGCTCCTGGTAGCCATGGTCGCGCCACTCTTCCGACGGCAGGGGAGATAAGGGTACGGGAGGTGGGGGCCTGTCTGAGCTGGGCAGTGCCGGCCTCGTCGTCGGAGATGGGCGACGGTGTAATACTACGCCGAGCTGCCATGGGATCGGGGAGGGGCGCTGGGGGAAGGGAGCAGAGGAGGAAGCATCAGTGTATCTATGTATATATCATATATATATATATATATATATATATATATATATATATATATATATATATATATATATATATATAGGCCATACACACATGTATAGTCAAATCTAACCATACGTTTTATGATATATCATGACACCACACCACGTACCCTATTTAGGACACGTACCCAAAATCTCAACTCAAAAGGGACACAAAAATCCCTTTGGAGACACGTGTTGAACACTTAGTGCACTAGTTTACGATACACCTAAGATACACTTTCAAATCTTGTATGAATTCTACCAAACTTCATAGGCAAGCCTAAAATAGGTAGACACACCTAATTAGTGAGCCACTAGGCTAGTGTCAAGTGCCATGTGAAATATAGCATGGGGACAACATGTATAGGAGGCCTAAAACCCCAAATTAACCTTGTGTCTACCGTATCCAATTGTAAACACGTAGCTAGCCTCACAACACACTAACAAGCTAATTAGGTCACCTAATGATAAACATTTAGTGTATCATTCTCGGATTTTTCCAAGAATGGTACAAAAACTTATTGTAAAAGGGTCAAATGAAGCTCAAGCTTCTCCCCATAGGTAGCCATAATTCATGGGTTGAAGAATAGGTAGGCAACTCTAGAGGGGGTGAATAGAGTTTATAACAATAATAGCCAAATAAAAATTAAACTCTTTTCACCAACAGTAAATAATCAGAGTAAATGCGAAAATAGAAAGATCAAGAGAGCATACGCAATCACAGTCATTTTTAACCTGGTTTCCCTCGTGGATGACTAGTCCAGGCATGAGAACTCTAACTCAGGATTAAATCCACTAGTTACATCCTGTGCCTTTTCTTCAGAAGAGCACGTCAACTTCTTACAAAGATCGTTGTGGCGATGCTTAAAATTTTCCAAGCGACTTTCTTGACTCTTACACAAACTCCTAACTGAATAGCACTGAGCACCTTGAGGCTTAGGAAGCTTGTGGCTAGTAGATGAGAAGGTTAAGGCTTGTATGAGGCCTATAGAGAAGATAAGAGAAGAAAATTGGATGAATGAAAATGAGAGAATTCAAGGCCTATTTATACTAGTTGGAATAGGCAGAATTCGTCCAGAATTCTGTGTCAAGAATTCAAATTTTTGGCCGTTGGACAACTAGCATACAATAAACCCTAAAAATTAGGGTCCAGTAATTTAGGGGACAGAGTTCGGCCTGTAACGCCCCAGTCCCAAAATACGTAGGACTAGGTACATCGACATGCCAGCTGTATACATACGAAGTATACTCCAATATATGGAAACCTCGTATGAATGCATAAGCTGTAAATGCAGTAAACCAAGAGTAATCTAATCCCATCCAAAATAAAGAATAAAAGATATCATATAATCAACTATCATAAGTGTTTGAACAATACGTTGGGCGGAGACAAAGTCCACTACCAACTATCTCAAATAAAAGGTACAAGAAAGAATAGATGAAATAACAAGACTAGCCAAGTGCAGTCATCTTCGAAAGGAAAGAAGATCACGGCCTCGACTAGAATACCTGCAACATCACAGAAGCACACACACCTGGAGAGATAACCAGGTCCTCAGAGGGACATAACAAGATACAGAAAGAACATGCCATATGAACTGAATATAAATGCACATAAAATAAAGATAAAGTAAAAAAAATGTCCAAACCATAACACGGCTCAATATCCCATCATCGAAACAGTAGGCTACCCCTACAACCAAACAAGGACAATGGGTAACTTACTATTCTGCGATGTGACATTTTTCTATGCCATGATTGGAACATAAAATTTGCTAAGGTCCTCTAACCTTTCTAGTAGGCAATTTAGAAGACATATCGATATCGATGTATGGGCAGGTGAAGGCTGACTCCCCCAGGACCAGGTAACAACTCACAACACGCACACGTCAGTACCAATACTATCAGCCGGCATAACTCGAGGCTAGCGGCCCACGTGACCCATCAGTCCACATAGCTCGAGGCTAGTGACCCTCGCGACTCGACTACCGTAGTACGCAGTTACTACAGCTTTTGGATTTGGGGTACCCCATACATTTAACTGTCTTCTCCCTCCCAAGGACACTAACAAAAGGTAGTTCGCTAAGACTAGGTCCATATGCATACAAAAGACAAGAAGGAAAAATAACTGAAGCAAAAATAAAATGAACTAAAATAGCAAGTAATGGATCCAACTGAAAACAGATAATAAATATACAGTAAATAATTAAACAAAGATGCATCTAATTATAAACAGTAAATAAGGCAAGGTATCTTGCCTGCGGGTGGTGCGAGAAGCAGCAAAATCCAACAATCAGAATCGTCAACACGAAAGTCAAAATCCACAAGAAGCTCCGGATGCTGAAACAAACATCACGAACGAGTTTGGAATAAAGATATGCCCAGAAAATGCCTGTCCAAAAGTCAAATTCGGGAACAGGGGCAATTTCGTAATTTTGGATCAAAACGATGTCCGTCGTTGGACCCGCTTTGCACCAAAATGCGCGCCAGAACCTACGGTCTCTAAAGTCGTCAAACTACATATCTACAGATTTGTTTTGACGAGACGAACCCAACGGTATGTCCAATTTTGGATTCCGGTGGGCTGTGCACAAAATTGTCCGTTGAGTGAGATTGTGGGCCCGCCAAAATAGCGTCCCGATCAACGGTCTCAGAATCGGACCAAGCTTGGCTCACAGGACCAGAAAAATATTTCGAGTCCAATGGCGCAAGTTTCGTCGTGATTTGATGGGTGTGCACAAAATAATTTGGAAATTTCGAAAAGCCCGATACGCAAAAATTTGACGGATACGGACCAAATTCGTTGCGCACACGCAACCAATTTGAATCCCGTCAATTCTCGCACGTCCACAAATTCGATACGGACCTTTCGGTACTTTTGGTTTGCGACGGGGTCGCCCGATTTGTCGGGACGTTCCTCGTACCGGGGTTTTAAGGTTTATAAAAAAAACTAATTTTTTTTCGAGATATTTAATTTAATTAAAAGCTGAAATTTATTGTAGAATAAATAAATCTATTTGAAGTGATGATAGAGGGTGTGACTTTCTACACGAATTTACGGATCAAAAATCGGAATAGAATTGACAGTTAAATTAATCGGGGAAGTGGATTACCTTAAAGTGGGAATCTGTTGTGTTGTTTGTTGTTTCCGTTGCTGTTGGTGCGGGGTGCTGCTGTGCTCGTGGGTAGCACGCCGAGGAGAGGGTAGGAGGAAAGAGGAGAGGAGGAAGGAATTTGATTAGGATTTGGATTTTCTAAACTTACACACACTTACATATATATATATATATATATATAAAAGGGGAAAGGTGGTTTCGGCCCCTTATACTGCTACTATTAATAGTCTGTTTTTGTTAAAGAATATAAATAAATAAGAAAGGAATCAAACTTTATTTAAATGTTAATTTATTAAATGTTAACACGGATAGCTACGACCCCACCTACTCCTTCGTAGGGGTGAGCATTATTTGGTTTTGGACCGAAAACCGAACCGAACCGAACCGAACCGAATAAGAGATTCGATTCGGTTTTAAAAAAAATTCGGTTCGGTTTCGGTTTTGAAAATACTAAATTTTCTTATTCGGTTTCGGTTTTGGATTTTGGTTTCGGTCCAAAACCAAAAATCGAATAAGAAAAATTAGTTACTATATATGTATGTATATACTATATATACACACACATGTATTAATATATATTGGTATATACCGAATATACATATGTATATACTATAGGTATATACTAAATAAATTTAGGTATATTTAGTTACTATATATATTAACAAAAAAAAATGCAAATACCGAAAAATTGGATAAACCGAATAAACCGAAAATCGAACCGATTTAATTCTGTTCGGTTTGATTCGGTTATGAATCAATTCGGTTCGGTTTCGGTTTTGCTTATTCGGTTTTCGGTCCAATTCGATTTTCGGTTATTTGGTTCGGTTTGAACCGAATAAACCGAATGCTCACCCCTACTCCTTCGGCCAAAGAATCTCGTATTCGGATGCAACTAGTCTACAGAGAAACAAAAGTGCTCAGAGAGAGAGAGAGAAATGAAAATAAAAAGAGATTCTTTTATTTAATTATTTAAGTTGTTTTCCACCGGCTCGGATCACCGCACATATATAACTTACATATATACAAATATATTGTGCAGCTTTTACTGCTGCTATTCCATGCATGTGGGTGGTCGGCCAGGTGGTGGGGCCGACCACCCACCCATCTTTTCCTCCCCTTTTTTTTCTAATCAATAAATCTTTTCAAAAAATCTTTTTAAACACAACTATTTATATCTATATATGTATATATCTAAAAATATACCAAAAATCTATTTAAAATCCAAATAACAATTTAAATATTATCCAACCAAATATTGAATATAAATTTAAACATATCTACATAAATTTAATTCTCAATAAATGCACTCAAAGTAATAATAATATTTGAATAGGAAAGCATATATATTAAACCTCCACAAAATAATTTTAATAATAATAAATTAATAATAACTGCTCCAATGGGTGAACTTTACCGCTCACCCATGTATGGGTCCAGAAAATTTGTACCACCTTGTAAAATATTATTTTATTAATAAAACATAAATTTTGTACCAAAAGTCAATAAATATTCAACAAGTCTCAAAATTATAAAAATATTTGTACATACACAAAATAGACCTGCATAGGCCACCTTAGTCACCCCATATGCTCACATGGGCTTAAATTTGGTCCGGCCCAGTTCGGGCTGAATTGGCCAAGCCGGGTCATAAAAATAAATAAATAAAACTAGCAATTGTATAAATTCATTTTTTTGTCTAATAAAATAATAATAATATAATAATAAAAATAGGGGTTTTACATCCTATCCAACTTACAAGAATTTCGTCCTCGAAATTTAGGATTAATAGGGTAGATAGGGTTGAGGGATAGGAAGAGTTTGTTTATACCGAAAATGTAATTAAATTTGGAGGAGACGAATAAAACGTCGTTCAACACCACCGTGCAATAGAAAATTTGGGGAGTCGATATATACAAAAATATATCATGGTTATGGAATTGAATAAGAGTTGCTAGTGATGGTAACAAAATTTGATAATCCAGTTTAGGAAATAGTAAGGATTTGAGTAGACCAAAGAGAATAAATTAGACATTTAGGAAATGTGGTTCCTAGAGAGTAATTGGAGAATAATCGCCTCGATGGAGAGTTTGATTTAAGTGAATGATCAGAATCGTTCTCGAGTGCTCAAGAACATTTGGAAGGGCACGATAATAATTCTAGGGTTGAGAAATGAGGAGTAGTTAAAGGCGAGGATATAGTCACATGAGTCGGTCGGTGGCTATCTACATTTGTGTATAATTAACCGATTGGGCAACCAAAGATAACACCTTGAGTCTATCTATCAAGTACAGTACCTTGTCTTTCCAAAATGAGTAAAAGACAAAAATAACAAAGGTTTCAAAGACGGTGTTATATATTGAGTACGAATTGCGGGGTTCATAGGCGGCAAAAATAATTCAAAAGAGAATTGCCAAGACTGTCGCGGATGAGACTCTAAGGCAAGTTTACTATGTCTTCATCCACGTAGAATAATATGTGATAAGCGAACCAAAGTACAATAGGTTGATCAGACCATCATGCACCGGTTCTGATTAGACAATATGTTAGTGGGTGCACCCAATAAAATATGTCATGATCAATCTTGATAACGAAATAAGCTTGCAAAACTGAAGCTACATTAGCAACATGGGATAGTCAAAATATGTGCAAGGGAGGTACCGATGAAGGAAATTAAATAGTCTCGAATCTTTTAAAAATCAAGGCTCGCCCGAAGTGTGGGCCTATACAGTTGTCCTAGTGTTTCTTTATTTATAGCTTGGTAGACTAGATAAGGTAGGGTCCTCTGAATTTATAGTCTAAGTGAACTTACCAATGTGGTTCACAAGGAAAAAGGTTTGTTAAGTGGTGAGGTATTCTACCCAACTTACAAGAGTTAAACTAATAGTATCATGGGACAATAGGTCAAGCAATCAAGATAGAGTACAAATTTAAGCATTTAAGTAATTTAGTAGAACACAATCACATATCGGTCGAAAGAATTGAGTCGAGATGGAAATTCCTATCTGTGGTCGAAAATATATTGGTATCATGGTAAAGATTATAGTTTGGCCATTTTGACCATAAGGTCATGTCAAAAAAATAGAGTACAAGGAGATGAGTTTTGGTGGGACATGATATGTCTACAGGAAGGTGGGCTTGTCTAGGTCTTATATATGAAATTTGTTGGGAGAAAAAGTGTAGTGTTGTACTCCAAATATACAAGTCACGGTGGGGGACGCTAGAAGATCAAAAATAGAAAGTGAGAGTTCACGAGGTGATAATTAATGCACAAAAATAAAGAAGATCAAGTTAAAGCATGAAATAAAATTAATTAGAGAATCCAGTAAAAATAATTTAGGAACACAATTCCGGAGAGAAAATAGTATCCTAGATGAATACAGTTAAGGAACCATAAATCATTATTCAAATTGCAAATGGGTTAGAAGGTCGCAATTAAAAGATCTAGAATTGAAGGAAGGTCGACTACGTCAATGTGGAAATACAGTCGCATAGCTTGGTAGATGACTAACAACACTTGTGTATATACTACTATCATGGTCATGGGTGACATGGCAATTAGTGTGGAACACTCAGTAGGGTTATCTTGGGGCCTACCATTAAAATTTAACTCAAGTTTCCTCCAAAAGTTTTAAAAAATAAACTTTCAAAAATATACCACCAAAATTTGTACTTACTCCAAGCCGTTCAAATTCATCAAAAAAATTTAAATCACTCTAATAAATCTCAAAGCAAAATTTTATCACGTTACTACTAACCTGTTCCAAAATTAACGTTTAAATTCAACTATTTAACTCAAGAGTTCATAATTTACGAATTCATAAAAATTTCACAATCAATCAAAAATTTAACACTCTAAAATTTTCAAATAATTTATAATACAACTCTTAGCATATTAAAAGCAATCTCAAAAAATTAAGCTCAATGCTCTCATCAATTTTAACTTCTATTTATGCTATGTTATTCCAACAAAATCACAACTTTTAAATGGTAACTTCCTTTAATCAATCAAAATAATTTTCCATCACATCCTTCGAAATTCTCTAAAAATTTAATATTAACAATCCCACATTAAACTAAATTTTCAAATAATCTTATCAGTCAATTTTTTTTTTTACCAAAATCTAAATAGATTTGAAATCCTCAATCATAGGACACTATTAAAATAAAAATTTCTCAAAAATCGTTTTCATAACTTTCAAATATTTTAAACCAAAATTCACCATCATTACTTTCACTTAAAATTCAAAATTTACTAAACACAAAAATTACAAGTTGTATGTCTCAAATTAAATAATTTATACTGCCACATTTAAATCTACGATCATTTTCAAACCAAATTTATAACTATTCAAAGGTGTATAACTCTAATCCAATAATTCATAAATGTAACAACTCGAAATCAAATCAATTTTATATTTGTTTAAAGATGTATATCTACCACCAAAAACTCATAAATATCACAACTCGAAAAGCAAATAAATTTTATACTTGTGCAAGGATGTATAACTATAATCCAATAAATCATAAATATCAAATCTTAAAAATCAATCAATTTCTTAAACCAAGTATGAAATTCTATAAATCCTCGGGTGTTTACTATTTAGAAATCTCAAAGTTAAAACTTTCCGTGGCAATATCCTACTTTACCAATTACTAATCATTAAATCACACTAAAAGCCTTTTTAACTCAATTAGAGTCTTGAATGTATTCCAATTGCCAATATAACCATTCTAGCCATGTGTTTGACCTACGAGCATATACTAGTGTAGTCATCTTCCTAGTTGACACTAAGCACAAAAATACGAATCAACGGTAGAGAGGAATCAAGCAAGATGTAATTCAAGAAAGTCGATCGAGAGTTCGGAATTTGAAGCCAAGGGAAGAGTCAAGCTGTATGGATGAGATTTCTAGATTCTAATCCTATGTTGCAGGCTCACATCGGTACAATTACGTAACCGAAGTGACAAACTTGACCTGCATGGGCCACCACAAAAATATGTAACGCCCCAGTCCCAAAATATATAGGACTAGGTACATCGACATGCCAGCTGTATACATACGAAGTATACTCCAATATATGAAAACCTCGTATGAATGCATAAGCTGTAAAATGCAGTAAACCAAGAGTAATCTAATCCCATCCAAAAATGAAGAATAAAAGATATCATATAATCAACTATAATAAGTGTTTGAACAATACGTTGGACGGAGACAAAGTCCACTACCAACTATCTCAAATAAAAGGTACAAGAAAGAATAGATAAAATAACAAGACTAGTCAAGTGCAGTCATCTTCGAAAGGAAAGAAGATCACGGCCTCGACTAGAATACCTGCAACATCACAGAAGCACACACACCTGGAGAGATAACCAGGTCCTCAGAGGGACGTAACAAGATACATGAAGAACATGCCATATGAACTGAATATAAATGCACCATAAAATAAAGATAAAGTAAAAAAAATGTCCAAACCATAACACGGCTCAATATCCCATCATCGAAACAGTAGGCTACCCCTACAACCAAACAAGGACAATGGGTAACTTACTATTCCGCGATGTGACATTTTTCCATGCCATGATTGGAACATAAAATTTGCTAAGGTCCCCTAACCTTTCTAGTAGGCAATTTAGAAGATATATAGATGTATGGGCAGGTGAAGGCTAACTCCCCCAGGACCAGGTAACAACTCACAACACGCACACGTCAGTACCAATACTATCAGCCGGCATAACTCAAGGCTAGCGGCCCACGTGACCCATCAGTCCACATAGCTCGAGGCTAGTGACCCTCGCGACTCGACTACCGTAGTACGCAGTTACTACAGCTTTTGGATTTGGGGTAGCCCATACATTTTTTAACTGTCTTCTCCCTCCCAAGGACACTAACAAAAGGTAGTTCGCTAAGACTAGGTCCATATGCATACAAAAGACAAGAAGGAAAAATAACTGAAGTAAAAATAAAATGAACTAAAATAGCAAGTAATGGATCCAACTGAAAACAGATAATAAGAGAAGATAAGAGAAGAAAATTGGATGAATGAAAATGAGAGAATTCAAGGCCTATTTATACTAGTTGGAATAGGCAGAATTCGTCCAGAATTTTGTGTCAAGAATTCAAATTTTTGGCCGTTGGACAACTAGCATACAACAAACCCTAAAAATTAGGGTCCAGTAATTTAGGGGACAGAGTTCGGCCCGAACTCTGTGTGGAATAAAGTGCAGCCCGAACTCTGTCTCCATAGGACAGAATTGCTCAACTGGGCTTTTGTGGGCCAGTTTGATTTGGTGGAGCTTTTGGTTTTGTTTGGTGATAAGGTATAGGCTCAGTGCTACTCAGTTTACATTTAGCAAGAATCAATAAATGTAAAAATACAGACTCAAAAAATCGAGTACGCTGTAGGAGAGAGCCGACGTCCGTCTTACACTGAGTTCTGTCTTGATGTGTCTTATTGAAATATGACAAGTATCATATTATCAATTTTATCAATATTTGGTTGACTATGATTTGGGTCAACAATCTTCTCCATATTGATAATTGACAAAATGATATTTGTATATTCAATGTTCATACCTGGACACAAGTAGTAGTCAAGCATAGAAGCAGTAGCTCCCCCGTAAAAATAGCTCCCCCATAAACATAGCTTCTCTGTAAGCCAATGTTCCTTATCCTGATAAACATAATCTCTACCAAAACATAGATATCACAGGATATGATAAAAATATGAATATCAAATAAATCTCCCCCTTTTGTCATTTATCAAAGATGCATAGCTAATATGAATAGCAAACTAAAACAAACAAAAAACTGTAGAAGAAAGTAACTGGCAAGCACACCATAGTAATAATAAACTACAGATAAAGTCTGAAGATCCATAGAACATAGAGTGTACTCATACAATAAAATCAACTACATAAATAGAAGTCCATAACATATAAAAACTAAATAGGATCATCAGCAGCAACAGTAGGTATGGAACTACATCCATCATGGAGTGCGAGATGGTCCAGCTGTTGGACCAATGATTGTATCATATTTTTGAATATGGTTAATATATTAAGTTTAGCATTTCTTTATCACTAATCTTCATACTAACGCTATAGTATTTCTACTTATACCTTTGGTGATATGTGCCTATTGGTTTACATATTAGTGATATGAGCTTATCTATCTTAAATTTAATCGGGTTGCCAAAATCAAAACTATGTTTTTGATTTTGGTTATTCAATTAATTTTAATCATTATGATATCACTAACATTTATGCTATCACCTTAGCACTTATACTTAAACTCAGTGTTATCCTAATGTGCATTAAACTTATCATACTTGCTACATACAGAAAAGCAATAAGCAAGATCAATGTGGACATATGCAATAAAGAAATCATGGTGGGCCAAAGATGACGGATCCTACAAGATTTCTCTGAACCACTCGACGACATCTCCGTAGCCACGCACCCGGAGGAAAAAGCCAGCACCTATCAAAGGAAGAAGCCAAGCCATGCCATCATCATTTCAAGACTCTGAAGAAGCCTGCACCTGCTACAGTATTTCTGGAGTCTGTAATGAGTCTTAGAAATATTTGTAAACACAAGAAATGGATAGTAAAATCGAAAGCTAGGATAGAAATTAGCCCAGGATCATTTTCGGATGAAAACCGGCATACCGACGGTATACCGGTCCACCGATGGTATACCGATTTTGTTCACAGAAAGTTTCTGTCTACAAAATCGGCATACCGACGGCATACCGGTTCATACCGACGATATACCGGTTTAGTAACGATAAAATTCCAACGGTAGAAAATCTGAGCAATTAATGATCCCAACGGCTATATTTCTAGCCGTTGCATTCCAGACCAGTATACCGCCGGTATGCCAGTTCATACCGGCGGTATGCCGGTTCGCAGACTAAAAAGTTGCCTTGAGCTCTTTTCAATGATTTGGTTATAAATAGCCTTGAACCCCTTCATTCAAGGTTGATGCTTTGAGCCTAAAAATTTCTAAACCACCAAAGCCTATCCACAAACAACTCTATAAAGCTTTCATTTGCCATCCACAAATTGTGTTAGAGTTATTGAGTTGAAAAGTAAGATCTTCATTTTATTGTATAAGGAGATCAAAACCTATTGTGAAAGGTTGAAGTTGGAGAGTCTTCGTATCCAAACTCTCGGTTGAAGTTGGAGTGTCTTCGTATCCCAACTCTCGGTTGAAGTCGGAGAGGCCTTCGGATTAAAGCTCTCGTATAAGAAGTTGACGAGTTCTTCGGATCCAAACTCGTGTGTAACTATTTACTCAAATAGTGGATTAAAGCCGGAGAGAGTTCCGGGACTGGAGTGCCTCCTAGGAGGATACCAGGATATATCGTGTGTCGGTATTGTTATTACTTCTTCTCTTGTACTTATATTTTTAAATTGTCCATTAGCTTGTGCTAAGTGCTTGATTAGTTAGCTTGACCCTATTCACCCCCCTCTAGGGTTCCTACACCAGCAACGTCAGATGGATCAGTATCCGAACGATGAGGATCCATGAAGGCTGTATCCGAATCCAGATATCGCATAACCCAAGGGTCGTCAATATGGTACCCGTCGCGAGATGGATCCCGCTCCATAGGAAGTGGCATAGAAGGATGCTGAGACATAGTATACCGGATGTCATATAATGAGTTGCTGATGGTACTTATTTGCAAAGTGGTACGATAGTTGAGCTGGGTCCAACAGTCGTCCTCCAACATGAAACGATCGCGAAGCATAGTTTGCATAGACTCGAGAGTAGCAGAAGGTGTGGGCGCAGGCTGCCCAAGAGCAGGTGCATCAGCCTGAGCATCAGAACCGGAATGCTCGGACTCAGTAGGAGATCCGACAGCTACCTGAAGCTATCATGCCTTAGATAGAAAGGCAGGGGCTGGAAGGAATTGGCACTCATCTAGAGGGACATGAAAAGTATGAAAAACTATAGGCAAATAGAGGGCATAGACCAAAGATCGTGGTCTCTTCCTTGCATTGATCATCCAGTCCATCATAGTACGTGGAAGGTTGAACGGGACATGGAAGTGAAGGTGATACAAAGCAGAAATCTCAAAAATACGAAACTTCATCAATCGATCCCGCTTTGGGCAGGATCGTGGAGAAGACAATACGATGAAGCTCGTAGAAATAAGGGTTAAGGAATTTTGTAAGTAACTTGCGTGGACGTGTGTTCGGGGTACACAAATCGTCCTTAAAACTCTCAAGGGAAGACCCATCGGAGAATTGAAACTTGCGTGCATCGACAAGCTTTTTCCAAGAGCTGGGTTCCAGAATCTCGAGATATTCCGTAAGTTCAAAATCATCGTACGAGATGTCAATTCCAGCAATACGAGAATATAATCATGTGTCATCAAATGTGAGATTGCAATAAAATATTTGAATTGCATTCAAGTAAATAAGTGAAGTTGTAAAAACTAATTCATCAAGACAAAGATATTAAAATAATGAGTCATAACGAGAAAATATAGTGAAGTTGATGGGATGACCCGCACACACGGGCCATGATAAAAAATCATTGAACCATTCGTTTGAGGCATCCAATGACACAAAAATTCGATCATCAAATGTGTCGGGGTCATTGGGTCGTGGTGGATTGAAAAGATGATGAATAGGTTGATCATCACGAAAAGGAGGGTTCGATGAGGAAGCACCCTCAGTTCTAGCCCTCTTTCCTCTATTAAATAACCTAGGTGCCATTGAAGAATGAAGGAAATTTGAAATTAAGATGGAGAAAAAAATTATACCTCAAGAGAATTATGGAGTATGGAAGAGAATGATGCAAGAGTTGGAAGAGAATGATGCAAGAGTTATTCTCCTTGAGTTTGGAGAAGAAATCCACACTAGATAGAGAATTCTAGGGTTAGGATTTAAAGAGGAGGGAGTTTGAAAAGTTTTGGAGGAGGCAATGGAGAGGAGAGAGAGGGAGAACCCGAAAATATGAAGGAGGGTTCAGATGGTCGGGTGAATCCTGGACTGTAGAATTAAAACAGATGGAGGGCTGAGAGCAGCTGGAAGTTCTGGAATATACAGACCAAATTCGGCTCGAACTCTATGTGAGGCAGAGTTCGGCCAGAGTTCTGGGTTCTGGGACCAGAACTGAAACCAGTTTAAAAATAGTTTAAAATCATTGCCAAGTTTAAAAGAATTAATATGAGGGATAAAATTTTAAGAAATTCAAAAGTAAATAGCCAAGTAGAAAATTTTCAAATGGAAATCAAATAGAGTAAATGAAATGAAGTTAGAAAATTTAAATGTGTCAAGTTATAAATAAAATTGAACCATATAATAAACAAGGAGTTATGACACAAATCAGTACGGTAAAACTGCCATGGGGTAGCTGCAGGGGCCGGATCCCAGCTTGCAGTAGTCCTAAGACTAGTGCACCATGTCGCTTAGGCTTTTACGTCTTGTTGTCAGAAGGACACTTTCGGCTTGTACCCATAGCAAAGTCATCATAAAGAAACATGACATAATCAATATTTATGCAGGCCTATTTAATGAATAACCGTTTCATCCAAAATTCCTAATTCATGACAAAGAAAGTTGAATCGCTCTTCGGATAGTGGTTTTGTAAAGAAATCTGCCAGCTGATGATCAGTGTCAATAAATTCTAAATTTATAGTGCCATTTTGTTGATGATCACGCAAAAAGTGGTGACGAATTTCAATGTGTTTTGTGTGTGAGTGACATATAGGGTTTTTAGTAAGGTTGATAGCACTAGTGTTATCATAGAATATAGGAATGTGCATAAAAAATACGTTGTAGTCTGTAAGGGTTTGCTTTATCCACAAAATTTGTACACAAGAACGACCAGCTACGATATATTCAGCTTCTGTTGTGGATAGTACGACAGAATTCTACTTTTTGCTAAACCAAGAGACTAGAGCCTTGCCTAATAAATGACACATGTCGCTTATACTTTTACGGTCGACTTTGCATCCCATGAAATCAGCATCCGAATAACCAATAAAGTCAAAGGATGTGGATTTGGGATACCACAAGCCCACTGTAATAGTACCTTTAAGGTATCGAAAGATACGCTTAACGGTGGACATGTGTGATTCCTTAGGATTGGCTTGATAGCGAGCACATAGACAAACACTAACATGATATCGGGACGACTAGCAGTTAGGTAAAGCAGACTACCAATCATACCTTGATACTTATATTGGTCAACAGGTTTGCCGCTTTCATCAGGTTCCATCTTGGTCATAGTAGCCATAGGGGTGCTGATTGGTTTGACGTTGTCAAGATCAAACTTCTTTAACATATCCTTTGTGTATTTTGACTTGCTGATGAAAGTTTTTTGCAAAGTTTGTTTGACTTGCAATCCAAGGAAGTAAGTGAGCTCCCTATCATGCTCATCTCAAATTCGTTCTGCATACACTTAGCAAAATCTTGGCATAGATTTTAATTAGTGGACCCAAATATGATATCATCAACATAGATTTGCACTAAAAGAATGGTGTCTTAAAAACTTTTGATAAAAAGTGTAGTGTCAATCTTTTCTTTTGAAAAACCTTTATCTAGTAAAAAATTGCTTAGGCGTTCATACCAAGCTCTGGGGGCTTGTTTGAGGCCATATAACGCTTTCTTGAGTTTGAAAACATGGTCGAGAAATTTGTGATTTTCAAAACCAGGGGTTGTTTTACAAAAACTTTTTCCTTAATAAAACCATTCAGAAAAGCACTTTTGACATCCATTTGGAAAAGTTTAAATTTTTTTGAAAGTTTGCAAAGGCACAAAGCATCTGAATGGATTCAAGTCTTGCAACAGGAGCATACGTCTCATCCTAGTCGATACCTTCCTCTTAGTTGTATCCTTGAGCTACTAGACGAGCTTTGTTGTGAGTGACTGAACCATCTTCAATTACTTTGTTACGAAAAACCCATTTAGTATCAATGATCGAATGGTTAGCGTGTTTAGGAACAAGTTCCCAAACCTGGCTTCTTTCGAATTGGTTGAGTTCTTCTTGCATAGATGAAATCCAAAACTTATCATTAAAAGCTTCTAAAACAGTTTTAGGCTCAATTTGCGAAATAAAATCAGTGCTAGCAATGGAATCTCTTAACAATGATCGAGTACTTACTCCGCATGATACCTCACCTATTACCAAGTTTTCTGGGTCTGACAGCTTGAACGCAAACTTCTTCGGTAAGCCCTCCAGAGAATTGGTTTCAGGGGTGGTATTCATCGGCGTGGAAGTTGATGGTTCAACATCATCGTCGGGGATAGCTGCTGCACTATTTTCCTCATCAAAAGTCACATTAGTAGATTCTTCTACAATCATTGAGCATTTGTTGAACACTATATATCCCTTACTCTTGGCAGCATAACCAAGAAAAATACCATCGTCAGCTTTGGCATCAAATTTACCTAAGTTGTCTTTGGTGTTTAGGATAAAACAACGACAACCAAACACTCTAAAATATGAGACATTAGGAGTCCTACCAAACCAAAGCTCGTAGGGTGTTTTCTTCGAAATAGGTCGAATAAGCACCCTATTTAAAATATGGCAAGCTGTACTGACAGCTTCTGCCTAAAAATATTTCGAAAGTAAAAATTTGTTCAACATGCCTCTAGCCATATCACCAAGAGTCCTATTCTTCCGCTCCATAACACCATTTTGTTGAAGAGTTCGAGGACAAGAAAACTCATGATCAAAACCATTCGTTTCTTAAAACTTTTTAAAATTAGAATTTTCGAATTCGTCTCCATGATCATTTCGGATTCGAGTAATCATGTAGCCTTTTTCGTTTTGGACCTTTTTGGTAAAGATTTTGAAAACTGAAATCACGTCGCTTTTGTTTAAAAGGAAGAAAACCCAAGTAAATCTAGAAAAATCATCTACTATAACAAAAGCATAGAGTTTTCCACCAAGATTGGCTACTCTACTCGGACCAAATAAGTCAATGCGTAGTAATTGCAAGGATCTAGTAGTACTTACAGTGTTTATGGAATGAAATGAAGATTTGGTTGCCTTATTCAATTCACATTTGGCACATACCGTGTCCTTCTTGAATGTGATGTCGGGCAGACCTCTTGCTAGCTTCTTTGTCGATAACTTGGATATAGTATCCATATTGGCATGACCAAGACGCTGGTGTCACAACAGTCTCTCATCCTTGTGGGCGTAGAGGCATCTACCTGCAATGTTAGTATTTCTAGATAGATAAAAAATATAAATGTTATCTTCTCTTATCCCTTCAAAAGCAATGTCTCCCGTTGACCTATCATAAATATAGCATTTATTTTGTCCAAAGTTAACATCATATCCATGACCAGCAAGATGACTTATGCTGAGCAGATTATGCTTTAACTCAGTCAATAGGCAGACATCCTTTATTACAGGAGAATGAGGATAACCAATAGTACCAATACCTATGATATAGCCCTTTAAATAGTTACCGAAGGATACATACCCTTCCCTCTTCATCGATAGTAATGCAAAAATATTTGCGTCTCCCGTCATATGTCACGAGCATCCACTATCGAGAATCCACTTACTTTTAGTTGAGGAAGGAAGGTCCACCTACATCACGAGTAGATGTGACCTTTGGTACCCAAGTTCTTGTGGGTCCTGAAATGTTAGTCTTCAATACCCATGCATATAGATTAATATCAACTAATTTCCTAATTCTACACTATGGTAAGATATGACCATGTAATCCATATATGTGCAAGTAGTACGCCTATTTGTGCTGGGAGCAGGTTGATAGTGATGTCTATATACAGCATGGTGATAGCTGTATGGAACAGCAGGATAGTGACTATATGTAGCAGCAGGATAATGGTTATGTCTATGTGCAGCATGGTGCTAGTTAGCAGGATAGTGACTATGTGTATATTGAGAATGATGTCTATGAGCATGTGGTTTATGTGCTGCATGGGAGTACGTGTACATATAAGCATGGTTACGTGCTGCATGTGGGTGACATGTTTTACTATTAAGAGTGGTCTTATGTTTTATGGTTGTTTTGTGACTGTGTGATTGGGTTTGAGGTTGAGCAACCTGTTTCCCAATCTAATCGCTAATTTCTTAGAGGCAGCATTCAGTTCATTACATTTAGCATTTAAACTATCAATCTTAGCAATAGAGACCTTGTGTTTGTTCTTTTTATCAGCAAGCTCTTTGTTGAGTGCTGAGATCTCATGTGTTTGCTTTTCAATAAGTGTTTCGGCATCATGTAGGCTAAACTTAAGCTTGGACACCTCATCAGTGACTTCCGTGGGTGGAGTGTCTCTAACATTATCAAGTAAGGAAGAAAGATTTTGAATCTCTATTTCATAGCCTTTGATTTTCTCCTTGGCATGCTTATATTTACTAATGACTTTCGTGTGCTCATTTAGTAAATCATTAAACGTATCGCCAAGTTCATCAAAAGTAAAGTCATCGAGAGTTTCGCTAGTTACCTTCTCGGATGTTGCCATTAGGCAGATTAGCGGTGTCTTGAGGAGAGTCATTTTTTTCCTCGGAATCACTTGCTTCGCTTTCGCGCCAAATACTAGTGTTGGCATACTTTCTTGAAGAAGGCTTCTTGTAGGGCTTTTTATATCTGTTGCCTTTCTTTGCGAAGGGACAGTCCTTTCGAACGTGTTCAGTCTTTTTGCAGCCGTAGCACGTTGGTTCTTTCTCGTTGTCTTCTTGTTGTTTTTTCTTTATTCGATTGAAACAATGGAACTTCTTGAAGTTGCGGACTAGAAGAGCTTGATCATCACCTTCAGAATTGTCATCGTCAGTCTCTTTAGGATCAGCCCTTCGACGATGAGCTTTTAGGGCAATTTCTTTTTCCTTTGGAGCAGGTTCGTAGAAGTCTTTGAGGTCGAGCTCATGGGTCATCAGCTTTCCCATCAAAGTTTCCATAGACATTTTGGTGAGACATTGCCTTCTATGATAGCTGTTACCTTAGGATTCCAGATCTTTGGTAGCCCCCTAAGTAACTCGCGGATCTTCTCATGATTTGTATATTATTTGCCAAGAGATGACAGAGGGTTGATGACGTCAAGAAACCTTGTAAACATTTGGGTGATCATCTCATTTGGCTTCATCTTGAACGTCTCGTATTCTTGAGTAAGACGACTAATTTTAGATTCCTTGACTTGAGTGGTTCCTTCATGCATCACTTCTAGAAGCTTCTATACTTCGTGCGAGGTGGAGCATGTCGAAACCTTATTAAATTTATTCATGTCTATTGCACAGAATAGAGCATTAATAGCTCTAGCATCTAGACTCACCTGTTTCTTTTTCTCGTCAGAATATTTGTCGTTGGGCTTCTCGATGAGATCTCCCTCGACAACTATTCTGGCGGGCCTTTTGTAACCATCGGTGACAATGGTCCACAGGTCGAAGTCTAAAGATTTGAGATAGAAACTCATCCTAATTTTCTAATAGGTGTAGTTGGTTCCATCAAATAGGGGTGGCCTATGAGTGGACTGTCTTTCACCATGATTGGAAAACATAGATTGTGTGGTTGCCATAGATCAGCTCTAGGATGTTAGTCCTTATAAAGAGAACAGAGCTTTGATACCAATTGAAGAACATGTAGGCAACTCTAGAGGGGGGTGAATAGAGTTTATAACAATAATAGACAAATAAAAATTAAACTCTTTTCACCAACAGTAAATAATCGGAGTAAATACAGAAATAGAAAGATCAAGAGAGCATACGCAAACACGATCATTTTTAACCTGGTTTCCCTCGTGGAGGACTAGTCCAGGCCTGAGAACTATAGTTCAGGATTAAATCCACTATTTGTGAAATAGTAGTTACACCCCGTGCCTTTTCTTCAGAAGAGCACGTCAACTTCTTACAAAGATCGCTGTGGCAATGCTTGGAATTTTCCAAGCGACTTTCTTGACTCTTACACAAACTCCTAACTGAATAGCACTGAGCACCTTGAGGCTTAGGAAGCTTGTGACTAGTAGATGAGAAGGTTAAGGCTTTTATGAGGCTTATAGAGAAGAGAAGATAATTGGATGAATGAAAATGAGAGAATTCAAGGCCTATTTATACTAGTTGGGATAGACAGAATTCGGCCAGAATTCTGTGTCAAGAATTCAAATTTTTGGCCGTTGGACAACTAGCATACAGCAAACCCTAAAAATTAGGGTCATGTAATTTAGGAGACAGAGTTCGGCCCAAACTCAGTATAGAGGCAGAGTCCGGCCCGAACTCTGTCTCCATATGACAAAATTGCTTAACTGGGCTTTTATGGGCTAGTTTGGTTTGGTGGAGCTTTTGGTTTTGTTTGGTGATAAGGTATAGGCCCAGAATACTCATTGCTACTTAGTTTACATTTAGCTAGACTCAATAAATGTAAAAATACAGACTCAAAAAATTGAGTATGCTGTAGGATAGAGCCAACGTCCGTCTTGCACTGAGTTCTGTCTTGATGTGTCATATTGAATTATGACAAGTATCATATTGTCAATTTTATCAATATTTGGTTGATCGTGATTTGGGTCAACATGGGTGGTTCCTAAATGATAAGTAGCACTAATTAGAATCAATTACAAGGGTTAAATTTAGATTTTACCTATTGAAAGATGGATTCCCAATGAAAGGGCACTAGTGGATACAACTGTCACTCCCATTTTTCGTTGTACGTATTTTCAGCATACATATACGGATTTTTGACATTTGTCAGGACCGTAATTAGACTTGTCTTGCCTAGCCTAGTCTTGGTTTAATCTTGACTTAGTTTATTTTAATTTGGTTTGGTTCAATTTGACTTGGCTTGGCTTGGTTTGTTTTGGTTTGAGATGAAGAGATTTTGTATAAAAACCAACTCCTTCTCTCTCCTCCATTATTTACATTTACTTCTTCATCTTATTCATTTACTCCTCCCAAGCCCTAGGCAAGGGCAACTTGCTTCATGATGGATCTCAAGTTTTCTTGTTCCATTCTCTTCCTTACTTAATTCTAAGCCTCTTTAGAACTTGACATTTTTGCGTTTGATGGATGGATTCTTGTAGAACTAAGTTTGTAACTTTTTAGTTTTCTATGGTTATGATCTCGGTATGATCTCTGAAACTTGGTTATTTCCGAGATCTAATAGTTCCATGTTGTAGGGAGTTCAATTATACACAATTTTGGCTTTTGAACCGCTTGATTTCGACTTCGTATGAGTAAGTTATGCCATTTTCGTGTTCATGGGTTCCCCACACCTTTTAGTATTGTCAGGATGATCAACAGTGCCCTGCACAGCATTTTTGCTGCCGAGCACTGCACGTCGTGCTTGTGCTCAACGTGCACTGTAGGCGGTTTTGCTCGTACGCGGAGCGCAACTTGCGTGTCGTGCGCCATGCGCAATTTTCTGCAGCGCAATGTGCGTCGTGCTTGCACGCAACGTACGTCGTGGGTTTTTTTGCTCGCGTGCGTAGCGCAACTTGAGCGCTGCGCACGATTTTCTGTCGTACAACGTGCACCGTGCTCGTGCGTAACGTGTGCCATACGCATTTTTGCTCGTGCGTGCAGCACAACATACACGTCGTGCACATTTTAGCTTACGCGCGCAGCGCAACTTGCGCGCCGCACGCTGTATGCGATTTTCTGCCACGCAACCTGTGCCATGGGTATTTTTGCTCACGCACCAGTGCACAAATAACTGCAAATGACTATTTTTGCCCGTTTGAGCTATTTTGTAGCTAAATCTTGAAAAACTTAAAACATGAAAGTTATATATCTTTGTCTTAGCTTCAAGAATATTCATGTCTCACTTTAATCAGAATTCATATGTGACTTATGATTTCATTTACACTTGGGTGCTCTCGATCTTCTTTGCATGTTTTCTATACTTGGCCTAAATTATGACGACCAGACTAATTGGCATTGAACTAGTGACTTGAACTTGAGCATGATAATTCTAGGCTATGAATCAGAACTTGACATGAACATGATAATATCATCTACCTTGACATAATAATTCTTGATAGTGGCACGTCGAGGCTCACTCTTGATAAACAACCTTGACATAAAATTCTTGATAGTGGTCTGTTGTGACACACTCTTGACATGATAAGTAACCTAACATGACATGTAGTCTCAACTCACTAAGTAACTCTTATCTTGACATCGTGGATGATTATGCATGTACAAGCTACATGTCTCGTCTTATATCATATCTAGGACATAGATAACTGATTACCACAGTCAGGAATTCATACTGAATCTGACTAGGATAATGACTAGATTGATCAAGTAGCTCATAAAGAGATTTTCCAGTCACAGGCAATCATGTTATCTGAGCGCCTTAAGTGGACTTGTAGCCTGCCGTCGAGTAGGGCACATTTCCAACACACTGTCATGTGTTGCACCTCAAAATCACCTAATTAACTCTCTCAACCTGCGTCAGGATAACATGGATAGTCTGTAGGACTTGTGACTGTTGGAATATCTCATTGCATCTTGCTAGTAAATATGCTTGTGACAACCCTAGTCAGTTAAAGTATCGAGCCGTACTCGTTGCTTGGCCGTATTATGAATGGAATCTAGTCTAGTCTTGTCTAGACAGTGCCAGTTATGATTACTTCTGTGCATTACTGTTTATGCTTTATTCTTATTGATAAATGGTTAGAGTCTAAGCTCTGTTCAGGTGAAGGGTTACAACCCCGGTCCTTGTTTGGTTTACGAATTATAACTTGGTTACCGGAATAGTTTTTTAGTTACTTATCGTTTATCCCCTATTTTCCTAACTCCAGTTTTCTTTTATTATTTATATCTTGTGATCTAATATGCTGGTTTAGTTCATAAGTGAAGCATCCCTTGTGGTACTTGCTCTTTAGGGTTTTGACCCAGCTGGTTTTGTATGGCCAAATTTCGGAGTACCACCCGAGGATTTACCTGCCTTTCAGCCAGATTGTGAACACCAGACGTAATCCTGGCAACGAGTGAGTTTCTTATTTTGCTCTCCCACTTTATTGTAAATTATTCTTTTAGGACGTTTAGCCGCCGAGCAAGTGTTAGCTCATGTTGAAACTTTAATTTTTGTCTGCCTATGAGTTGTTACATGATTGATAAATCCTAGGGTTGATCATGTATGACTTAAACTCTTGCTAGTCTTCGTATTTTGTATGACTAGCTTCATGATCATTTGAATAAGTAATATTTGGGACGCCTTACTTTGTATGTCTGATGATCTTATATCTTGTAATAATTACTTGTTTGTTGAGATTGAGACACTAGGCTTGTTCATGACCATAAGAGACTGTTGGCTTGTAGATAAACCTTCATTCATCTAGACAGCCGTGACCGTATATCGAGGTGGATTATACTTCAATATACATAGCTGGCTGTGTCTGTCCTCCACTCTCTAGTATTCTAGTTCTGGGGCGTGATACGGTTTAAGTGATGGCCCATGCAGGTCTTGTAAAACAAGATGTGTAGGATTTTTACCAAATAGATGTCTCAATCAGCACTCGCCCTTGATCTCTACTCGTCTCTCCTAATCTTTCTGAAATCTTGACCTGATCGCATGCTTATATCCTCGATCTATCTTGGTCCTTCCTTATTGTTTTCCATGTCATTTCTTCAGTGGCATTATTCCTGGTCCTACCGATCAGCCCGGCGGAGCACCTCCAGTGAACCAGCAACAACCTGGGGACCAAGTCCAGCACTCAGGGGTAGCATCCAGAGTCATGCCTTCCGGGGGTCAAGAGCCACCGGTTCAGCCAGTCCATCCTGCAGAGCCTGACAATGGAGTCTTGGTATGGCTCATCCGAGAATTGCTTGCGTCACAAGATCGTCGAGACGATGCCCTGCACCGGATAGTCCAAGATGCTATGGGCAGAGTTGTTTATCAAGGGAACAATACAGCCAACAACTTCAAACGCCTGAACCCTCCTTTCTTTAACGAAACTGAAGATACTATTGTTGCTGATGCATGGCTTCAGGACATAGAGGTTTTCCTGGAAGCAGCTGGGATTCCTGAGGATGAGAAGGTGGCCGTTGTGCAACTGCAATTATTGGACTTAGCCCCCACCTGGTGGGCGATGCTAGCAGTGGGTTTGGCGATGCCTATCTTATGGGCTGTATTCAGCGACAAGTTCCAGACGAAGTATTTTGAGGCAGTAGCTCACTTTGATCTGCAGACGAGATTCACCAATCTTAAGCAGATGGGAAGGATGGTCGATGTCTATGCGGTCGAATTTTTAAGACTTAGTCGGTTTGCTCCTACCTTGGTGGCGACCGAATTGGACTGAGCACAGCACTTCCAGCAAGGACTCTACCTAGAAATTATTCTAGCCATGGAGCAGTTTGAGCACCAGACCTTTGATGCCATTTTGCGAGCAGCGAAAAGGCATGAATATACTTCATAAAGGATTGTAGATCGAGCCAGAGGACGGAAGCGGTCCCATGGACAGATGTTCCAGTCATCAACACCAGCCCCGGCAGCTAGGGCTTTAACAATTGGAGCTCCTAGGAGGGCGACCACAGTTTCGTCGGTTCAACACTCGACACCGATGTACCCTCGACAACAGAAGCAGAAGCAGTCTTCCGCAAAGGGCTGCACTCATTATGGGAAGCCAGGACACGTGGTTTTAGAGTGTTGTAGAGCACAAGGATTGTGCTTGGCTTGTGGGACACCGGACCACAAGATAGGGTCCTGTCCGTATAGAGCCAGTTCATCATCGTCAAACCTAACCAGTCCATCGGTTAGGGCACCAGCTCCAATACAACAGCAGTACCAGCCTCCGAGGCCATTGCCGCCTCAGGCACAAGCCTTCCATCAGAGGCCGTAGCATTATACTCAAGCTCAGGTACAAAACAGGCAGATAGGTTTCCAACAGAGAGGACCAGCCCCAAGAGGACAAGGTCAGGCTATGGTTCTGACGGTAGAAGAAGAATTAGCATCAGGTGAGGTGGTGGCAGGTACCATTCTCGTTAATTCATTTCCAGCATTAGTATTATTTGATTCGGGTGCATCACATTCATTTATGTCTACACGATTCGTAACACGGATAGGACTGGAGCCCAAGTCATTATCAGCAAGGCTCAATATACTTACTGGTAACGGTCTTATGGGGGTATATAGAGTTTATTCCTCGTGTCGAATCATAGTTAGCAGTAGAGAGTTTCCCGCTAGATTGATAGAATTTTCGATGGCCGACTATGATATGGTCCTAGGAATAGATTGGTTGAAGGATCAATACGCAAGAATAGACTGCCATATTGGCAGGATTATTTTTGGTATTCTAGGCGAACCTGAGTTTTTATTTATCAGAGGCGAAGTAGAACCTTCTCCACCAGTATTGCGGATGGCAGTAGCAAAAGCAGTTTAATTTCCTTGACTAGTAGAAGAGTTCCCTGATGTGTTTCCTGAAGAGCTTCTAGGCATGCCGCCAGAGAGAGAAATAGAGTTCACCATTGATTTGATTCCAAGAACGGCACCAGTGTCAGAGAGAGTCTATAGAATGCCACCATCAGAGTTGAATATCCTGTACAAGATGATTAAAAAATCAGAACCAAGGGATTCATTCGTGCTAGTGGATCACCTTGGTAAGCTCCGATGCTTCTTGTGAAAAAGAAGGATAGTACGTCAAGATTATGTATTGATTATCGTACCTTGAATTCCATAACAATCAAGAACATATATCCCCTACCAAGGATAGATGATTTATTTGATCAACTCAGTAGGGCCGCAGTATTTTTGAAGATTGACTTGCAGTCAGGGTACCATCAGATCAGAGTCAGAGAGCAAGACATCCCAAAGACAATATTCAGATCAAGGTATGGACATTGGGAGTTCCTCGTTATGTCATTCGGAGCGACCAATACGCCAGCGGTATTCGTGGATCTCATGAATCGCATCTTCATGCCTTACTGGGATCAGTTTTTGATAGTATTTATAGATGACATCTTAGTCTATAGCAAAAGTGAAGCAGAGCATGAGCTGTACCATCGAATAGTCCTTCAGATTCTCAGAGAGAACGAGTTGTACGCAAAGTTGAGTAAGTACAAATTTTGGCTTGATCGTATTTCGTACTTAGGTCACATCATCACCAGAGGTGGAGTAGAAGTGGACCCCCAGAAGATAGTGGCCATAGAGACATGGCCAGTACCTAGCACCATCGTAGAAGTTCGGAGTTTCCTAGGATTGGACGGCTATTACCGTCGTTTTATGTCAAACTTTGCTCGGATTTTAGTACCATTGATGCAGTTGACCCGCAAGGATGTGCAGTTTGCTTGGGCAGCAGAGTGTTAGAGTTCATTCAAGAAGTTGAAGCAAAGATTGTTGACGGCCCCCATTCTCACGCTTCCAGATGGGACTGAAAGATTTTTAGTTTATTGTGATGCTTTCGGCAGAGGATTGGGATGCGTCTTGATGCAACATAGTAAGGTAGTAGCTTATGTGTCATGTCAACTTCGTGATCATGAGAGAAATTACCCTTGTCACGACCCGCTCCCGAATAATCAGACACGAATCGGAGACGCCCATCCTTTGTCATTAGACACAACAAAGTAAGCTATACCAATTTAGGGAAACTAACCAGATATCGAAACAAGTATGAAAATACAGCATCTATAAATGTATCCCAGAAAAGAAGTACAAGTCTCAGAATTCTTTTACATTCTAGCAAAATAAAAGATAGAGTCTACTAGTCTCAAATACAAGGTAAAACTGTAAAGTGCTAAGGTAAGCTCTAGGCTTCTGCAGCCTCTAGGTCTAACACAGCTCCAGTTAGCTCAGCAAGAATAGCAACATCCCGTCCATGAAGGTGTCGCAAATGGCCTCCATCTCACCTGCAACTTATCCAATCATGAGCGGAGCTAAGCACAGTTCTAGGTAATGAAACATGAACATGATATGAAATGAGTACAGGGGTACAGGAAAAAGATATACAGGAATGAATAGAAAAGTATAGGAAAATAGTACAGAAAATGAGTACGGGAAATATAGTACATGAATATAAAGTACAGGAACATGTAAAGTACAGAAAATGTAATGTACAGGAATGAAACTATAATCCTGAAGTACCAGATATGATAAGTGCACAATATCGAAATACATCTAGTCCATGTGACCGGCTGGGGTGAGAACATGCACAGGAGTACATGAATATGGTACGACTTAGGGCCCGCGTGCACGATGCGAGGCCTAAGCTAGGCACATGAATATAGTAACCAGGATTGGTCACATGGCTAGTATATTTTCCCACCCAACACTAATAAGTACATAAACAAGAGTACAGGGATACAGGAGTACATGATGTCGTGCCATGACGTGTCACAAGAAAGAGTACAAGAATGTAAATGCACAAAACCGTAGAAAAGTACTTACCTGGCTCTGGAAAAGTATTGGCAATCAAGGAAGCTGGATATCCTCCTGGTTTATTGAGTAAAAGTTGATTAATAACTAAACAAGCTCTAATTTGGTATTTGTAGTTATACAATTAATATTTGGTTAAACCTAAATGTTAACTACTCAATAATAAACTCCCTTACAACTATTCTTAAACCATTATTAGAAAATAAAATTAGCTAGGTTCCTAATCTATTCTCAAGTTTCTTAATTTATCCAAGACAAAGCATATATATATACTTAAGTTTATTGGTAAGATTCTAACATGATTTCTCAGGTTGACACTCACCTAATAGGCTAGATTTCAACCATGGTTAACCCTCTTAGATACCAATCATATGCAGGTTCAGTTGAAATACTAAGTTTGTTCATCTTCAGGTTACACTGAGTATAAATTCAGGTTCACTGAAATTGCATTTTATATTCACTGAAATTGCATCTCAGGTTCACTGAATTTGCCTCTCAGGTTTTCACTGAGATTGTATCTCATATGCAACAGGTAAGACCAACCTGTCCCACAGGTACTACAGCTTAAAAAGGAAATAAAGATTTGAAAACAAGAGTTGGCTCAAGATAAGCTTGCCATGGGACTGTACAGCAGGGCAGATACAAGACTAAATATAGGATTCTTGACTTAATTAAGACACTAAAATACATTCTTAGGTTCAATCCTAAATCGAAATCATCACAGGCTTTAACCTTACTCTTATGCATTCAGTCCACTATTCAGGTTCACTGGGAGAATCAATAAATGAACCAGTTAAGAATTTGATCAAAGCTTTACTGATATTACATTCTCAGATGACACTGAGAACTGATCTTAGGTTCCACTGAGATTGATTTCTCAGATGACACTGAGAACTAATCTCAGGTTTACACTGAGACTTCATTCTCAGATGACACTGAGAACTGATCTCAGGTTTACACTGAGACTTCATTCTCAGATGAGTTGAGAACTGATCTCAGGTTCCATTCTGAATCAAAGAGAACTTCAATGAACCCATATAGACTTATACATGATCACAGGTTCCCTGTATTTAAATAAACACTGTAGTTTTAAAAGAATCCTAGACTAAACCATTGAGATGTTATCTCAGGCTAACTGACAACCACTCTATTGTCCCCCATCAGGAATTCGACTTGGTTAAACTAAAATTCAGTCCATGGTTCCTGATAACAATATCAAACCCAATTGAGCATTTCAATAAGCTAGTGCAATAGGAAAATGGCATAAACAAGGAACCAGTAAATGTTTTGACATGTGACATGATCCCAGGTTAACTGATTCCCAGATTTTATTTGGACACATCATCCTTAATTATTTTAGGTTACTTATTTAGAATCAGCCCTGAACATGACTGATACAGTCCTGTTCTTGTTCAGGCTGATATAGGCCAGTCACAATAATCCTATCATCAAAACTGAAATTAATATAGGAGACTTACTTAAATGCCCTGTCTCAGAACAAATTAGCCCCTTCCTTAGTACTGACATGGATATCATGTATGTAAATAGGATATCTGTTAATCCACTTAAATTGACTGTTCTTAAGAAATTGAGAAAAAATAAGTCAATACCTAAATATGAGTTCAACATGTCTGATTTATTTGATAACACAAACTATCTAACTCGATTGCCATTAATTCTCTTCCTGATTTCATCTCCCAGAATTTCAATTCATCAACTATCCCAAATCTTATCCTACACTAATTCAGAATAGTGCTGGTTCGAATTTCATAGATTGCAATATGCCTGATCACAGGATTACCTGAAAATAGATCAGATCTTGGAACACACTTGGTGTCGTTGCACTGCGTATCAGACACGGCTACTCATCTGACCTGATCCAGTCTTTGAGATAATAGATCGAACAGTTGCAAAAATAATCAAAAAACTTTATTACCAACAATTGTATATTGCACACGAAAATCTTAAATTCGAAGGATTAACGGATCGAGTACTCACCCTCATCCTTGACTCAAAGTTGCAATCTGTCACGGTGTCCACACAAACAGATCCACACTACTAAGGAAAGAAAATAAAAATTCAAGGAAATTTCCAGATCTCGAGTACCATTCCAACTTCTTCGATAATTAATAATTCTTAATTTAAATTCAATACTTACAACTCACGAAGTCCTGGTCGAGACACAAGACTTCAAGCAATCAAGAGACCTGACAGAGTAGTCGGAGAAAAGATTTAAAATGATGGATTACGATTTGATCAAAAATCAATCATTCAGCAATTCGAACGAAGGATCAAAATAAAAATTGATTTCAACAGAGGATACACTGATCGGAAGATCGTCCTTACCAGAGTCGTTATGATTTCGGAAAGACACCGGAGAGCTCTTTGTGCAGTCGTCGAGGATGATGCTTCTGCTTACTGTGCTTAGGTAATTGCGACCTCCATTGCTTTGCTACTCCTTCTCGCCATGATCGATTCTTCAATTAGAGATTTAACCTCAGGGAAAGAGAGGATGAGAGTGCAATTTGGGAGAGAAGAGCAAGGAATGAGAGTGTTGCCATGATCCCTCTCTTATAGGCCGTTATTAGCGTGAGGAGTAGGCAACTTGGTGGCGGGAAAATTCTCCTTCTCCTTCTGACAATTTGGTTAGAAGAGAAAAAGGAGATCGGCCAATTTGAATTTCAAAGAAAACGGAAATGGCAGAGCTAACAATCGAATGAGCTTAGCTAAATTAAGAACTCATGGTCATTCCCAACAACAGGGCTTAGCTGTTTGGCTAAGTAAAGGGCTGGCCAATAAAGGCCCATAGTTAAAATGAGGAAACCTATTAGATGAACAAATTTATAATGATGTACATAATTTAAAGTATATAAAATTTCTAAATTGCCAAACAATATTATTATATTAAAACCTGAAAATTTCCAATTATCAGGAAGGTGGAGTTACAAATCTTCCCACCTTGAAAATTTTGTCCTCAAAATTTGAGAAACAATCAGAACAAAAAACAAATCTCAAAGTAAAAACTCAATGAGGGGTTAAACACAAATCATTTTATTGTATTTAAAATTTCTCAATATCAAGGTACACTTAAACAAACAAACTGGGATAGCATTTCCGTATCTCATCCTCGCGCTTCCATATGGACTCTTCCGGAGTGTGGTGTCTCCACATGACGCGGACAAGTAAAATAGTCTGATTCTGCAGCTGCTTCTCTCTTCCGTCAAGGATCTCCACTGGCTGCTCCTCGTAGGTCAATCTCGGACCCATCTCTAGCTCAGAGTAGTCCACCACATGGTTCGGGTCTGGAATGTAGCATCGGAGCTGAGACACGTGAAAAATATCGTGCACTCCCTCCAAGCTAGCTGGAAGCGCTAGTCGATATGCCACATTGCCAATCTGTGCCGTCACGTCGAAAGGTCCGATGAATCTTGGACTGGGCTTCCCGCCTCTACAGAATCTGATGACGCCCCTAGTCGGCGAGATCTTCAGGAACACTCTATCTCCAACCGCGAACTCCAGTGTCCGTCTGCTGCTGTCCGTCCAGTACTTCTGTCGATCATGTGCAACTCTGATACACTCCCTAATCAATCTGACTTTTTCAGTTGAGTCTACCGCCATCTCTGGCCCAAGCAAAGTCCTCTCGCCAACGTCGTCCCAAGATAAAGGCGTACAACATCTCCGCCCATATAGCGCCTCAAACGGGGTCATCTCGATGCTAGCCTGATAACTGTTGTTATAGGCAAACTCCACTAGATACAAATGATCCTCCAACCAACTGCCGAAATCAAGTGCACAAACCTGTAGCATATCCTCCAGTGTCTGAATGGTCCTCTCGGATTGCCCGTCCGTCTGTGGATGATAAAAGGTGCTGAATTTCAACTGCGACCCCAAGCTCAGCTGTAGACTCCTCCAGAAGTATGATGTGAACCGGCTGTCTCTGTCTGAAATGATGCTCATCGGCACCCCGTGAATCCTCACTATCTGACGTATATAGAGGTCTGCAAGCTTCTCGGTCGATAGCCCTACCTTGAACGGAATGAAATGAGCAGACTTCGTCAATCTGTCCACAATTACCCAAATAGCATCCTTGCCACTGGAAGTACGCGGTAATCCAGAGACAAAGTCCATGGTGATATGCTCCCACTTCTATTCCGAAATAGGTAAAGGCTGGAGTAATGCTGCTGGTCTCTGGCGCTCTGCATTGACTTGCTGGCACACAAGACATCTGAAAACAAATCTGGCTACCTCTCTCTTCATCCCATACCACCAAATATACTCCCGCAGATCCTTGTACATCTTGGTAGATCCAGGATGAATAGAATACTGTGACTGGTGGGCTTCCTGTATCACCTCCTCCCGCAAATCCTTGGACACACACAACTGAGTTCCGTGCCTTAGGGATCCGTCCTCTGCAATGGTAAAGTCGTCGAGCAATCCTGCCACCGCCTGGCCTCTGAGACATCAGAGTCCCTCATCAAGAACTTGGACCTCCTTGATCTTCTCTAACAGTCCTGACTGTATCTATATATGTATCATCTGTCCTCCAAATCCTGGTAGAACAATCTCAATCCCTAGGCTCTCAAGATCCTCTAGAAGATGCCGATCCATAGTGAGATACATAGCAACATGATATCGACTGAGAGCATTTGCTACCATATTCGCCTTCCCAGGGTGGTACTACAGATTGATGTCGAAATCCATCATGAGTTCCAGCCATCTACGCTGCCTCATATTCAACTCCTTCTGAGTGAAAATATACTTCAGGCTTTTGTGCTCCATGAAGATGTCTAATCTCTCCCCATACAAATAGTGCTTCCACGGTTTCAAGGCAAATATGACTGCTGCAAGCTCCAAGTCATGTGTGGGATAATTTTTCTCATGGGGTCTCAATTGTCTAGAAGCATAAGCAATGACCCTCTTGTTCTGCTCAAGTACACATCCCAAGCCTTTTCTTGAAGTATCGCTGTAGATGATGAATCCTCCCGATCCAGATGGCAAAGCTAGAACTGGTGCTGTCATGAGTCTTCTCTTCAATTCTTTAAATACTGACTGGCAGACATCGCTCCAGATGAACTCCTCGTCCTTCCGTGTAAGCTTCATCATAGGCTCCGCTATCCTGGCAAAATCTTTCACAAACTTCTTGTAGTATCCTGCTAGACCCAGAAAACTATGAATCTCTGCTACTGACTTGGGAGGTGCCCATGCTTCAACTGCTTCAATCTTCTTGGGATCTACAGAAATCCCCTCTCCAGTCATCACATGTCCCAAAAACTCCACCCGGTCCAAGAAAAGCTCACATTTCGAGAGTTTTCTATACAACTTCTCCTTCTGCAGAATCTCCAACACAATCCGTAGGTGCTCCACATGCTCCTCCTCGGTCTTCGAGTATATCAGAATGTTGTCAATGAAGACTATGACAAACTTGTCCAAATACTTGTAAAAAACTTTATTCATCAAGTTCATAAATACTGCTGGGCATTGGTGAGTCTGAACGGCATCACCAGGAACTCATACTGGCCGTATCGGGTGTTGAAAGCTGTCTTCGGAATATCTTGCTCCCGTACCTTCATCTGGTGATATCCCAACCGAAGGTCAATCTTGGAAAAGACCTTCGCTCCACTAAGCTGGTCAAACAGCTCATCAATCTGCGACAAAGGGTATCTATTCTTGATGGTGATGTTATTGAGTGCACGGTAATCAATACACATCCTCACCGTCCTATCCTTCTTGGACACGAAGAGTACTGGTGCTCCCCAGGATGAAGCATTAGACCGAATAAAACCCTCGTCCTCCAACTCATCAATCTGGGCCTTTAACTCTACAGCTTCCTTCGGGTTGATCTTGTAGCAATGTTGGGATTTTGGCGCTGATCTGGGCAATAGGTCGATGCTAAACTCTACATCTCAATCTGGCGGCAATCCTGGCAACTCCTCGGGGAAGACGTCGAGATACTCTGCAAGAAGTGGATGCGGCAACTCCTGGTCCTCTACAACAGCTCCGAAATAAACTCCCTCTGGCCTATCTGTAACTCGCCTGCTGATCTCGAACGGTGGAACTCCTGGTGGGCTGAAGATCACCTTCCCCTCATGGCAGTCTATTACGGTAAACTGCTCGCTCATCCAGTCGATGTCGAGGACTATATCAAATCCGGACAATGGCATCACTAAAAGTCGAGCCCTAATCTTCCTCCTAGCAATAGTGATAGGGCAATCCACCATCTCACTGACTGGCACTATCCCTCCTCTTGTCATAATTCGACAATTCCTTCTAGTGGGCTTGGATGTGAAGCCGTGTCTGTGCAGAAACTCATATGATACGAAGCTATGTGTGGCTCCAGAATCAAACAATACAATGGTAGGAAAAGAATATAAAAGTTTAGAAACTGTGATCACATCTGGAGCTACCTCATTCTCCTGAACTGCCGCCATGACATAAGCACGTCCCTGCTGTGGTCCTCCCCTCTGCTGACACTGTACAAACTGCTGCTGCTGAGTGGGTAAAGCCGGTCCTCTCTGTAGTACAGCTGGTAGAGCTCTGGGTGGTGCAGGTGGTGGTCCTCCAGCTCCTCTAGGTCCTCCAGTCAGTCTAGCCGTAGCCTGTGGGCAATCCCTCATCTGGTGTGCGTCTGATCCGCAGAATAAACAGAGCTCGAGCCTCTTACGGCACTCGTCAAAGCGGTGTCCCGACTGGTAACAGAATGTACAAGTAACTGCCTGCTGCTGTCTCTGATGCTGATGTGCAGGAGCTCGGGCTGGACGGTGATGCTGCTGTGCCAGCTGCTGTGGCCTCTTCTGAATCTGAGTCTGGACCCTTTTCGCTGGTGCTTGGAAACTGCTCCTGTCCACGTCCCGATCCCTCTTCAGCTTCGGATCTGTCTCCTTCTCTACAGCCGGAGTAATCTTGAGGATGCTCACATAGGTCGTCGTCTGACTAATCGCCACTGCGTGTCGCAGCTCCCTGGTGAGACCCTTCTTGAATCTCCAAGCTCTGTCCTCCGGTGCTCTGACTAGGTTCTCTGTGAACCTGCTGAGTCTAGTAAACTCTGAAGTGTACTGCGCAATCGTCATCGTCCCCTGCTGTAGTGCTTCGAACTGCATCCTCAGCTCATCCGCTCCACCTCTGGAAAAAACTTTTCCTTGAACAGAGTTTTAAAAATCTATCCAAGACACCTGGGGCTCCATCAACTGGGGCTCTTCCCGGTACCAAGCTCTGGCCAAGTCAAAGAGTCGCATGCTAGCCACCTCCATCTTCAGGTTCTTTAGAATCTGTGCCATCTTCAAGGTCCTCTCCGCATTCTCCAGCCACTCATCCGCATAGATGATCCCCTCGTTGCCCCAGAAGTCCATCGGACAGAGGTTCTGGTACTCCTTGGCCGTCCCTGGTCTCGGTGCTTATGGTGCTGGAGGTGCTACTGGTGTCGATGCTTCCGTTTCTCGAGTCCTGAGTGTGTCGATGATGGTCGCTCTAAACTATATGGCCTGCTGACTCTGAGCCTATCTGAACTGTGCAGCCTGGTGATTCTGTGCCTCTATGAACTGCTGGAACATGGCCATCACCTGGACACCGTCAAACATCATCATCGAGGGTAGCGACGGAAAGATTGGAGGCGGTGGTGGAAGCTGATCTGCTGTAACGTCCGGTACAGCCTGCTGATCCGAACTGCCTGCAACTCCGGGCTGATCCGCGGTCTTCCTCGTAGTGACCATCCTGTAATAGAAAGAAAACTTCGTGATTGATAAAAACCTAATCTACCAAAAATATAAATGTTTATATAATAATTGTATGTACCTGATGTACCCGATTTCCTATGCTGTGATTCAAGTTTCCCTAGTTTAAATCAAGTCCCCCAATAGTACTCTAATACCTAGGTACCATTAGGATAGACCTGCATGGGCCACCACTAAAAACATGTCACGACCGGCTCAAGAATAATCGGACACGAGTCGGACACGCCCAGTCTTTGCCGTTAGACACAACAAAGTAACCTGTACCAATCTAGAGAAACTAACCAGATATCGGACAAGTATGAAAACACAGCATCTATAAATGAATCCCAAAAAAAAATACAAGTCTCAGAATTCTATTACATTCCAGCAAAATAAAAGATAGAGTCTACTAGTCTCAAATACAAGGTAAAACTATAAAGTGCTAAGGTAAGCTCTAGGCTTCTGCAGCCTCTAGGTCCAACACAGCTCCAGCTGGCTCAACAAGAATAGCAATATCCCATCCATAGAAGGTTTCGCAAATGGCCTCCATCTCACCTGCAACTTATCCAGTCAGGAGCGGAGCTAAGCACAGTTCTAGGTAATGAAACATGAACATGATATGTAATGAGTAGAGAGGTACATGAATACGGGAATGAATAGAAAAGTACAGGAAAATAGTACAGGAAATGAGTACAGGAAATATAGTACATAAATGTAAAGTACAGGAACAAGTAAAATACAGAAATATAATATACAGGAATGAAACTATAATCCTGAAGTACCAGACATGATAAGTGCACAATATCGAAATACATCTAGTCTATGTGACCGGCTGGGGTGTGAACATGCACAGGAGTACATGAATAAGGTACGACTTAGGGCCTGCGTGCACGATGCGAGGCCTAAGCTAGGCACATGAATATAGTAACCGGGATTGGTCACATGGCTAGTATATTTCTCCACCCGACACTAATAAGTACATGAACAAGAGTACAGGGATACAGAGTACATAATGTCGTGCCATGACGTGTCACAAGAAAGAGTACAAGTATGTAAATGCACAAAACCGTAGAAAAGTACTTACCTGGCTCCGGAAAAGTACTGGCAATCAAGGAAGCTGGATATCCTCCTGGTTTATTGAGTAAAAGTTGATTAATAACTAAACAAGCTCTAATTTGGTATTTATAGTTCTACAATTAATATTTGGTTAAACCTAGATGTTAACTACTCAATAATAAACTCCCTTACAACTATTCTTAAACCATTATTAGAAAATAAAATTAGCTAGGTTCCTAATCTATTCTCAAGTTTCTTAATTTATCCAAGACAAAGCATATATATATACTTAAGTTTATTGGTAAGATTCTAACATGATTTCTCAGGTTGACACTCACCTAATAGGCTGGATTTCAACCATGGTTAACCCTCTTAGATACCAATCATATGCAGGTTCAGTTGAAATACCAAGTTTGTTCATCTTCAGGTTTCACTGAGTATAAATTCAGGTTCACTGAAATTGTATTTCATATTCACTGAAATTGCATCTTAGGTTCACTGAATTTGCCTCTCAGGTTTATACTGAGATTGCATCTCATATGCAACAGGTAAGACCAACCTGTCCCACAGGTACTACAGCTTAAAAAGAAAATGAAGATTTGAAAACAAGAGTTGGCTCAAGATAAGCTTTCCATGGGACTGTATAGCAGGGCAGATACAAGACTAAATATAGGATTCTTGACTTAATTAAGACACTAAAATACATTCTCAGGTTCAATCCTAAATCGAAATCATTACAGGCTTTAACCTTGCTCTTATGCATTCAGTCCACTATTCAGGTTCACTGGGAGAATCAATAAATGAACCAGTTAAGAATTTGATCAAGTCTTTACTGATATTACATTCTCAGATGACACTGAGAACTGATCTCAGGTTCCACTGAGATTGATTTCTCAGATGACACTGAGAACTGATCTCAGGTTTACACTGAGACTTCATTCTCAGATGACACTGAAAACTGATCTCAGGTTTATACTGAGACTTCATTCTCAGATGACTTGAGAACTGATCTCAGGTTCCATTCTGAATCAAAGAGAACTTCAACGAACCCATATAGACTTATACATGATCACAGGTTCCCTGTATTGAAATAGACACTGCAGTTTTAAAAGAATCCTAGACTAAACCATTGAGATGTTATCTCAGGCTAACTGATAACCACTCTATTGTCTCCCATCATGAATTCGACTTGGTTAAACTAAAATTCAGTCCATGGTTCCTGATAACAATATCAAACCCAATTGAGCATTTCAATAAGCTAGTACAATAGGAAAATGGCATAAACAAGGAACTAGTAAATGTTTCGACTTGTGATATGATCCCAGGTTAACTGATTCCCATATTTTATTTAGACACATCATCCTTAAATATTCTAGGTTTTTTTTAGAATCAGCCCTGAACATGACTGATACAGTCCTGTTCTTGTTCAGGCTGATATAGGCCAGTCACAATAATCCTATCATCAAGACTGAAATTAATATATGAGACTTACTTAAATGCCCTGTCTCAGAATAAATTAGCCCCTTCCTTAGTACTGACATGGCTATCATTTATGTAAATAGGATATCTGTTAATCCACTTAAATTGACTGTTCTTAAGAAATAGAGAAAAAATAAGTCAATACCTAAATATGAGTTCAACATGTCTGATTTATTTGATAACACAAACTATCTAACTCGACTGCCATTAATTCTCTTCCTGATTTCATCTCCCAGAATTTCAATTCATCAACTATCCCAAATCTCATCGTACACTAATTCAGAATAGTGCTGGTTTGAATTTTAAAGATTGCAATATGCCAGATCAGAGGATTACCTGAAAATAGATCAGATCTTGGATCATACTTGGTGTCGTTGCACTGCATATCAGACACGGCTACTCATCTGACCTGATCCAGTCTTTGAGACAATAGATCGAATAGTTGCAAAAATAATCAGAAAACTTCATTACCAATAATTGTATATTGCACACTCTGAAGGATTAACGAATCGAGTACTCACCCTCATCCTTGACTCAAAGTTGCAATCTGTCGCAATGTCCACACAAACAGATCCACACTACTAAGGAAAGAAAAAGAAAATTCAAGGAAATTTCCAGATCTCGAGTACCACTCCAACTTCTTTGAGAATGCATAATTCTTAATTTAAATCCAATACTTATAACTCACGAAGTCCTGGTCGAGACAAAAGACTTCAAGCAATCAAGAGATCTGACAGAGTAGTCGGAGAAAAGATTTAAAATGATAGATCACAATTTGATCGAAAATCAATCATTCAGCAATTCGAACGAAGGATCAAAATAAAAATCGATTTCAACAGAGGATACACTGATCGGAAGATCATCCTTACCAGAGTCGTTGTGATTTTGGAAAGACGCCGGAGAGCTCTTCGTGCAGTCGTCGAGGATGATGCTGCTGCTTATTATGCTTAGGTAATTGCGACCTCCATTGCTTTGCTACTCCTTCTCGCCATGATCGATTCTTCAATTAGGGATTTAACCTCAGGGAAATAGAGGATAAGAGTGCAATTTGGGAGAAGAGAGCAAGGAATGAGAGTGTTGCCATGATCCCTCTCTTATAGGCCGTTAGTAGCGTGAGGAGTAGGCAACTTGGTGGCGGGAAAATTCTTCTTTTCCTTCTGACAATTCGGTTAGAGGAGAAAAAGGAGATCGGCCAATTTGAATTTCAAAGAAAACGGAAATGGTAGAGCTAACAATCGAATGAGCTTAGCTAAATTAAGAACTCATGGTCATTCCCAACAACAGGGCTTAGCTGTTTGGCTAAGTAAAGGGCTTGCCAATAAAGGCCCATAGTTAAAATGAGGAAACCTATTAGATGAACAAATTTATAATGACTTACATAATTTAAAGTATATAAAATTTCTAAATTGCCAAAGAATATTATTATATTAAAACCTGAAAATTTCCAATTATCAGGAAGGTGGAGTTACAACCCAATCCATGACTTGGAGTTATCAGCGGTGGTTTTCGCACTTAAGCTTTGGAGGCATTATTTTTATGTAGATCGGGTAGAGATTTTCACCGACCACAAAAGTATTAAGTATATGTTTACCCAGAAGGATCTCAATATGCGCCAGAAAAGATGGCTAGAGTTACTGGTGGACTATGACATCAACCTGCAGCATCATCCTGGGAAGGCCAACGTAGTTGCAGATGCGTTGAGCAGAAGAGCAGGAGCTTATTTTATAACAGCCCAGCTAGATTTATTAGCAGATCTTTAGAAGATGGGAATATAAGTAGTTCTTCCTAACAATGTGGCATTGATGGCTAGTATGCAAGTTCAGTCTAGTATAACCGAGAGAATCAAGATAGCTTAATCAACAGATTCTAAGCTTCAGCAGCTTAGGGCAGAATGTGAAGCGGGACGAAGACCAGAGTTTTGCATTCACGAAGGCGGTATACTTCGACATGGAAGGCGTCTTTATGTACCTAGTGGTGATATCAGGCAAGAAATCATGGCAGAGTTTCACAGTTCAAAGTATTCGATTCATTCTGGTGGTACGAAGATGTATCGTGATATCCGTCAACATTTATGGTAGAATGGCATGAAGATGGAGATAGCCCAATTTGTCTCTCGTTGTTTAGTTTGCCAACAAGTTAAGGCTGAACATCAAAGACCAGTTGGACTTCTTTAACCTTTACTGATCCCAGAATGGAAGTGGAAGCATATCACCATAGATTTTGTAACTGGGTTACCTAAATCCCCAGCTAGGAGAGATGCAATATAGGTCACAGTTGACCTACACACGAAGGTAGCTCATTTTCTACCTTTCAGAATTGGTCAGTCGACGGATCAGCTTGCGAAGATGTACCTCAGGCAGATAGTCAGATTTTACGGAGTGTCAGTCAGTATCGTATCCGACAGAGATTCAAGATTTATATCGCACTTTTGGCAGAGTCTTCAGAAGAGTTTGGGGACTCGTCTCAAGTTCTGTTCAGCTTATCAGCCGCAGACAGATGGTCAGTCGAAACGCACGATTCAAGCTCTCAAAGATATGTTACGATCATGTACACTTGACTTTGGTGGTTCGTGGGAAGATCACCTGCACTTGGTAGAGTTCTCCTATAATAATAGTTTCCAGGCCAATATTGGCACCATTTGAGGCACTGTATAGCAGGAAGTGCAGATCACCTTTAGCCGGGGATGATGTAGGCAAAAGTCAGATGTTTGGTCCAGAGATGGTTACACAGACTATCGAGGTGGTCAGACAAGTTAGAGATCATCTTTGAGTTGCACAAGATTGTCAGCGCCATTGGGCCGATTCTCATCGGCGCACTCTTGAGTTTTCTATCGACGACCACGTATTCCTTAGGATCTCGCCTACCCATGGCATCATTCGATTCGGCGTACGGGAAAAGCTTAGTCCTAGGTATATAGGACCGTTTGATATTCTCGAACGAGTAGGTAATGTGTCCTATCGTCTCGCTCTTCCACCGCGTGAGGTACATGACGTATTCCATGTATCCCAATTACGACGGTACATTCCGGATCCAAGCCATATCCTCGATCATTCGGAATTAGTTATTGGTACCAACCTTTCATATAAGGAAAGGCCCGTATCCATATTGGACCAAAGGGAGAAGATACTCAAGAACAAGACTATTAGTTTAGTCCGTATTGCTTGGGGTCATCACACTTTTGGTGAGTCAACCTGGGAACATGAGAATAATATCCGATCGCGATATGCACACCTGTTTGACTCATAAGATATAGTGTCCTTCTTATGCCTTATGGTTTTAATTCCTTGCTTGCATTAATGATTGATTGATTAACTGCTAGTCGTAGATTGCCAGTTAATAGTGTAGCTCGCTCCGATACCTCTAGCCTCTTGATTAAATTTCGAGGACAAAATTCTTTTAAGGTGGATAGAGTTGTCACTCTTGTTTTTCGTTGTACGTATTTTCAGCATACGTATACGGATTTCTGACATTTTTCAGGCGGACCGTAATTAGACTTGTCTTGCTTAGCCTAGTCTTGGTTTAATCTTGACTTAGTTTATTTTAATTTGGTTTGATTCAATTTGACTCGGCTTGGCTTGGTTTGTTTTGGTTTGAGATGGAGAGATTTTGTATAAAAACCAACTCCTTCTCTCTCCTCCATTATTTACATTTACTTCTTCGTCTTCTTCATTTACTCCTCCCACCTACCAAGCCCTAGGCAAATGCAACTTGCTTCATGATCGATCTCAAGTTTTATTATTTCATTCTCTTCCTTACTTGATTCTAAGCCTCTTTAGAACTTGATTTTTTTGGGTTTGATGGATGGATTCTTGTAGATCTAAGTTTGTAACTTTTTCGGTTTTTCTTGGTTTTGATCTCTAAAACTTGGTTATTTTCGAGATCTGATGGTTCCATTTTGTAGGGAATTCAATTTTACCCAATTTTGGCTTTTGAACCGCTTGATTTTGACTTCGTATAAGTAAGTTCTGCCGCGCAACGTGCGCCGTGCTTGCGCGCAACGTACGTCGTAGGCATTTTAGCTCGCGCAGTGCAACTTGCGTGCTGCGCACCGTACGCGATTTTTTGCCGCGCAACGTGTGTCGTGCTTGCGCGCAATGTGCGCCATGGGCATTTTTGCTCGCACGCACAGCACAACTTGTGCACCGTGCGCCTCACAACGTGCGTCGTGCTTGTGCGCAACGTGCGTCGTGCTTGTGCGCAACGTGCGTCGTGCTTGTGTGCAACGTACGTCTTAGGCATTTTTGCTCGTGCGCGCAGCACAACATGCACACTACGCGTAATTTTCTATCGTGCTGTCACGACCTGTACCCTAGAGTAAGGGCACGAGACGTGGGTACGTCCAGCCTACGCCACAGTGTCGGCGGTAGAACGTTGTCCTAGGTCTCAAGCATCTAACAGTATAAGGCTAAGCAGTTTATACTCCCCGAATAGGGGTGACAAAGCAGAATGTAAACTCAATCACATCTAAGGTAGAGCATAATAGAAGATAGATAAAACATGAAATCCAAAAGAGATACAGCAGATAGAAGTCTAAGTGTCTAAGATACACCAACCCAGAAATACATCTCAAAGCTCAAATACAGTAATCCATAAAATAAATACAACTCAAGACAACTGAAAATAAGCTATAAGCAAACCCTGGCTATCTATACAACCTCTATTGTGTCTCCTCTAGGCTAGCAGGCAACCTCCAGGCTATCTATAAAGTTTATCAACAGGTCCAGTCAGGACGGGAACGAGCACATATCTCTCAAACAGTTCATAGCAGGTTAGGAGTATAAATCATGCAATAGAGAAAAATACATGAAGTGCTGAAAAGAAAGTACGAGTAAACATGAGATATTTTGTAACTGAAAGTAAATACATGATAGTAGAGACTGTAAGTGGCTACATGATTTAGAGTACAATATGGTTATGTAAACGGCTTAGGGGCACATGAATACAGCTAAGGAGGCATATGAATACAGCTACTGGGGATAGTGTTCACATAACCAACTCTACGCACCCCGTCCCAATCAATACACAAGGATCCATTCAAGTTACGTTATAGGCACATGAATACAGCTAAGATAGGTGAACTCATGTAATGAGTAGTACATGAGGCACATGATAAAGCACATGAAAGCACATGAGAACATGTAATAACATGAACTAGTACGAGTACAAGGAGTACCTGATGCACATGATAAAGTACATGAACATGAAATATCCGATGCACCCGTAGAGGGATAACATCTCAGGAAAGGATTCATATAGTACTAGTCCGTGAAGATACGTGTCAGCATCAAGTAAAGTAATCTAGAGCAAGAATATAGTCCAGACAGGTATGAAAAGATCAGAGAATGTACTCGCCTGGTGTCTGAATGTCCAAAATAAATATACTGTCCGAGGAGAGGTGTCTGGCTCCTAATCAGAACAGCATAAGTCACAATAAGTCCAAGATGGCAATATGAAGTTCTACTATACATTCTACATGATTCTGGGTCAATCTAGACCAAAGTCAACTCTTGGTCAACTTAGTCAACCCTGAAAGTCAAACCTAGGTCAACTATAGTCAAACTAGGTCTAACAAGTCTAAATTAGGTCAAACAAGTTATTCTAGGTCTAAACAAACTAAGTATATGCAAATCAAGTATCCAAGATAGCTACTAACTCATAGCCTAAGTCACTTGCTAAACCAAGCACAAAACTAAACCATAAGCTAACAAGGCACACAAACTTAGTCATACAATGTATATATATTATTCACATTCACATATTCATATACATAGATATATATATATATATATATATATATATATATATATATATATATATATATATATATATATATATATATATATATATATATATAGGAAAGCTATATATGTAGGCACATGCATATATATATAGAGAGAGAAAGAGAGGTAAAAGAGTAAGTGAGTATGTGTGTGTTTGGCATGTGTGTGAAAGGATATGTGTTAATGTTCTAAAATTTAGTGATAGGCAGGTGTATGTGACATGGGATACATGATGTCAAAGGGTGTATGAATGCATGTGTGTAAAAGGTTATAGGTTAACTCAGTTTATAGAAATATATACATACATACTTACCTTGTATACATGCATGCATACATACATATCATGTATATTACATTTACGTGATACATACATGTATACGTGTATTATATTATACTTACATTCATGCATATTAGATACTTGTATTTATATTAACATATTGCAAACATTCATTTCATTCATGCATCTATGCATTATCGACATATTTTATACATATGCATATATTGTATATTCATATCATTTCATACATTAACATAGAGACATATAAACATACACACATCATATATTTCATACCTTGCATTACCCTACATATCATGTTATATATTATCATTCCTTTCATATATTACATTATCTTTAAGTTGAATACATCATATATGGATACAATACATTATCTTGCATGCTTGCATTCATATACTCTACATTACCATACATGTTATCATTATATATTGCATTACAATATTTATACAATATGCATTCATATCTATCTTTACATATATATCTTGCATTCATATCTAGCATTCATTATATACTTTTATGCATACATTGTATATCATTCTTGCATTCATACATTGCTCATATGCATTATATTAATTGCATTCCTACATGCTTGCATTCAACCATATATATACATTAATGTAAAGAGAATATATTTCATATATATATATATATATTATTTCATTCATCTAACATATCATGCATTACATACTCTATATTCATTTAATATCCATACTACATAGTCTCATAGGTTATACAAAATGCATATATCGTATAGTCACTCTTCTACTTAAAATCAATATTGTACCAATTGGGCATTCCCTAAATTCTAGGATTAAAGTATGTTGTAGCCCTTCGTGTTAGCTTTTCGAAACTTCAAACGGATCGCATTTTTGTGTCTGAAAGCTCCCAAAATCGCGAAAATACCGAAACACGTTCGTCTTTCGTACAACTGCCACTCAAATAATTCTACAGAAAGTTACAGAAAGAATTTGGCTTATTAAAATATATATTTGGAAAGCTAACTTCGATACGGTTCTTTTAAAAAAATGGAAGATAAATTGGAGTTCTAAGCTAAAAGTTATGATATTTCTAAGTTGCTCTAGCTACTAAAAACGTGGATAAAAATTATGACGAATTTAGGTAGTTTGTGACAAAAGAAACACAAGTATATAACATAATATATCAAGAACTCACTCTCTACACTAATATATATATATGAGACACTATAGAACACATCTCCAATACAAAAATATGAGATTAAACATGTAATAATTCATTCATACATAACAACAACACATAGTGTGTCCAAATTTGGGGTTTTCCCACATGGACACAACCACAACACAAAGGACACTCCTATGACCTCCAAATGGACACGAAATGGATACAAATGGAGATACAACCATGGGGGTCATTCCTATGGGTTCAAAATATTTCTATATGCATGTAGGGATGGATTAGAGGAGAGATTATACCTTTCGGAAGAGAGATTCAAAGGAAAATCCTTCCGACACGACACCGACACGTAGAGATTCTAAAAGAACAAGAACGAGCTCCGAATCCTCCCAAACTTGGCTAGCACTCTCTAAACATGTAGTAGAGAAGAAATGAAGAAGATTTTGTGGAAGAAAGGGTTGATTTGGAGATAAAATCAATGGAGGTTCATCTCTAAATTAATTTAGGGAAGAACAAAAGAGAGAAAGTGGATGAAAACAAATGAATGAAGGAGTGACTCACTCCTTATCCCCCCCATAGGTGGCTGCCCAAAAAGGGTGAGGTGTCCCCTATTTGAATGTCCAAAATGCCCTCCACTAGTCTATTTGATTTAAATTAGGAATGGGTTAAAGGTTGAGGTCAATTTAGTCTAGTTTTAAGTCTCTAATTAAACTAAACCTATCCATAAATAATTAGTCTAACTACTAACTAAAATTAATATCATGTGGACTAAAATTAATATCATGTGGGCCATGCTTAACTAGTGTGTGGGTCCCACTAGAGTCAAACTACCCCCCCTGGGTCCCCGTTTCAAGTCGGATTGAGTTGAAATTCGAACCCGACTCAAATAACCCCAAAACAATATCATAAATAATAAAATAAATTTCAACCCCAAAATAATATCATAAATAATAAAATAAATTTCAAAACTATTCAAAAATATAAAATGACAAAAATACCCCTGTTTCTGAAAACTGGGATGACAAATCTATCCACCTTAAAAAAATTCGTCCTCGAAATTAAAACAAAGCAATCACAGAAAACACATGCATAAAACAATCTTATTCAACTACTTTTCAAAAAAAAAACAGCAATAAAAAAAATCTCTTTGAGGCACATCAAACATTTGTAAATAAAAACTGATACGTGTCCGCTACGGACACAAAATCATCACAAAATCACACCTATCAAAGGTCAAAATCAACAACCACCAACGCAATAAATATCAAAATAATTCAAAGAGGTCAAATGCAAAATATCCTTAGGCCAGAAATGATATTAAAACATCCTAATCACATGGTTAGGCTCTAGGTCAAACAGTCTCTAGGGTTTCACTAGCAAAATATCAAAATCACAAGTCATGATTTTAAATAGTTTTAAAATGATTTAAAAATTACCAAAAATCATATCATGATTTAAATATCAAATCAATAAATGATTAAAATTACAAAATTTCAAAATTACCCTCATTTTAGAAAACTGGGTGTTACAAGTCTACCCACCTTAGAAAAATTTTGTCCTCGAAATTAAAATGTTCATACTCCTTCTAGGTCAAACCCCCCATAATCAAAGTCTCAGAACTTAAACAATCATACGATTTAAAAGGATGACATACAGGGTCATGGCATACGGTGGTAGTGAAAGTCTCATCTAGGTATACTAGTCATGCTAAACCAAAACGGTCATAGGGTATTAAAACTCATAAGCAATCTAGGATACTAAACTAGAAAAGGTACAGAAATAACAATCATCAAGACTGTAAGGCAGTCTACCATCCTATATGAAAACTGGTACTTATCAAAATAAAATAAAGTTAACTACCATTTATCTAATAAGGGGTACTATTCAAGAAAATCAAAATCAAAAGTTAAAGAATGAAACCCAATTGCATGGAAATCCAATCACAATATATTTATATATATAGCGTTAGAGAGAGAAAAGCTAGCATTATGTACAAGTTATGTAGTTCGTGTGTGTATGGGTGTATGTGGACATATTCATGGTTAGATAATAGGCGTGTGTGTATGTGAAATATACATGAAAGTGCATAGGAGGATTTGGGTTTCAAACAATAACTATCAAGTTACACTAATCATGGCATATTGGTTAAACAATCTACAATACACAACTCATTTGCTCATAACATGCATGGCTAACCATGTATATATAAAGAGGTAGAGATTTAGTTATGTATCTATATACATTATAACATGTATGCATAAACTCTATATATATCTATATAGATATATAAACATAACATAGAGAGGAAGGGTTAGGTTACATGGCAGTGTATACTATGTTAGAGTGTGGGTGTCACTATACAGGGTTATAGCTTTAGTAATGAAAGATTAGACCCAGTTTTAGTTCAGTATTTACATACAAGAATCTAAAATATGCTAACATTTAAACCAGTATAATATTAACCAACCCAATGTTTATCACAACCTAACATGTAAGAGTATAAACCTAACATCATATCCCTACATACAACAATGTACATAGCTCCAAAATATTACATTTTTTTAATTGGGAATTTTTGACTTTCATCCCACTTGTTAATATGAATTTGTACTTACATCCCACTTTTTAATTTTTTTAGACTTACATCCCACTTTTTGTCACGAAAAGTATTTATTTTGTCACGAAAAGTATTCGTTTTGTCACGAAAAATATTTTTTGTGACAAAAGTGGGATGTAAGTCAAATAAAATTAAAAAGTGGGATGTAAGTACAAATTCATATTAATAAATGGGATGAAAGTCAAAAAATCCCTAAAAATAAAACAACAATTGAACTAAACATTTGGAATCCAGTATTAAGTGTTAATATGCACACAGTCTTAGATTTGACAAATTCAAACACAAAACTCAACCAATTTTTTTTGAATTGAAACCCTATGTATAACATACATATGTAGTGATGTAAACAAAACTACTAACATAAAATTTATATTTGAATTACGAATTTAAACTGGAAAAAGCAGAGAACCAGTCTATGATATTGTATCAGAATTATTGGGGTTTTGAGAATTTAAACATCAACAACATTTTAATATGTATTTAGATGGGTTGGTAATCAAAGTGTGGCATGCATACATGTCAGGCAAAGAGTCTGTGTCCACTAAATATATATTCTCATGTCCCAAAATAAAAATTAAATTCTACATCAAGACCAACATTTAGATTCCTACCAAGATTACAAAGTAGGTGATTGACGTAATCAAGACAGTTTTATTATTATTATTATTTAATACAAGAATAATAGCAAGAAAGTAATAACGATAAAATCTGTTTTGCTTATCTGTTTTAAAAAGGAACCATTTTGAAACCCAGAACTATAATATTAATTACAAGATAAGGTCTAGCAAAATCATCGATTCATTGTATTAAGAAGAAACTCATAGCAAGAAGTTACACAAGAGTTTATAAAAACAACTAAACCTACTCCTAAGTTAAATAATGAGAAGCAAAACAAAACAAACAAATAATAATTTTTTTTGAAGGACTAGAACAAAAGTAGAGAAAACATGTTCAAAAATATTTAAGGTACAATCTGATAATCATATGCGTCTATCCAAAATCATGGTAATCTAAATCCTCGTCATACTAGTAAGCAAGGCTACGATAATCACAGAGTCCTTGACTAAGTTACATACCTCTAGGTTCATGGTATTTAAAATTTTCGCATTGCCGCATACGACGACGAAAACCTTAAATTTCCACACCCGAAAAAAGGTCCAAAATCTGACTATATGTCCTCACTATGCCAGCTAACATGACTATCGAAGATTCTAGATCCCATAACTGAGGTGACCCAGCCCATATAATTTTTTTCTCAGAAGAAAAAAAAACAAACATAACACAGGAACAACAGAACAAATTGATCAGTCAACAAGGAACAGATGGAATCGAATTTCAAGATAGTTATAAGAGACAATTGCGAGAATGGAATAAAGAAGAACGGAACTTGCAGCAAGATCTCCAATGGTCTGTGTATCCTTGACTGTTCGGACGATACCTCGTCCCTGCTGGTTTCCCCTGGTCTGCTGCTGATGCTGCATGAACCGCTGCTGCTGAGAGAAATCAAAAATAACGGGAAAAGGTCTCTGTACAGACAGAGGTGCACCTCCAATGTAGCAGAAACGCAAACCTGAGTCGGCACAACAGGAGCTGCGGTCTCGAGGCCCTGATGAACAGAACGAGAGGTGGCCAGCCTCTCGATAGTATTCCCCGAACCGAAGTGATGAAATCATGTCTCTATAACCATTATGAAGACAGATCAAAACAACAAGCAATTACTGAGAATGAAGCGAGAAATCAAAGGAAGGCAGTTAATATTCAAAGGAAAACAACAAGCATCAAATTTGATAAAAGGGATCTGATAAGGAGTTTTTCCTAATGTGATTGAGTACCTTCAAAATATCCTAATCCTACTGCAGGCTGTAGTGATACTCTAGTTCGAATACCACTACACAAACTTGACCTGCATGGGCCACCACTAAAATCGTGTCACGACCCGCACCCTAGAGTAAGGGCACGAGACGTGGGTACGTCCAGCCTACGCCGCAGTGTCGACGGTAGAACGATATCCTAGGTCTCATGCATCTAACAGTATAAGGCTAAGCAGTTTATACTCCCCGAATGGGGGTAACATAGCAGAATGTAAACTCAATCACATCTAAGGTAGAGCATAATAGAAGATAGATAAAACATGAAATCCAAAAGAGATACATCAGATAGAAGTCTAAGTGTCTAAGATACACCAACCCAGAAATACATCTCAAAGCTCAAATACAGTAATCCATAAAATAAATACAACTCAAGAGAACTAAAAATAAGTTATAAGCAAACCCTAGCTATCTATACAACCTCTACTGTGTCTCCTCTAGGCTAGCAGGCAACCTCCAGGCTATCTGTAAAATTTATCAACAGTTCCAGTCAGGACGGAAACGAGCACATATCTTTCAAACAGTTCATAGCAGGTTAGGAGTATAAATCATGTAATAGAGTAAAATACAGGAAGTGCTGAAAAGAAAGTACGAGTAAACATGAGATATTTTGTAACTGAAAGTAAATACATGATAGTAGAGACTGTAAGTGGCTACGTGATTTAGAGTACAATATGGTTATGTAAACGGCTTAGGGGCACATGAATACAACTAAGGAGGCACATGAATACAGCTACTGGGGATAGTGTTCACATAACCAACTCTACTCACCCCGCCCCAATCAATACACAAGGATCCATTCAAGTTACGTTATAGGCACATGAATACAGCTAAGATACGTGAACTCATGTAATGAGTAGTACATGAGGCACATGATAAAGCACATGAAAGCACATGAGAACATGTAATAACATGAACTAGTACGAGTACAAAGAGTACCTGATGCACATGATAAAGTACATGAACATGAAATACCCGATGCACCCGTAGAGGGATAACATCTCAGGAAAGGATCCATATAGTACTAGTCCGTGAAGATACGTGTCAGCATCAAGTAAAGTAATCTAGAGCAAGAATATAGTCCAAACAGGTATGAAAAGATCAGAGAATGTACTCACCTGGTGTCTGAATGTCCAAAGTAAATATACTGTCCGAGGAGAGGTGTCTGGCTCCTAATCAGAACAGCACAAGTCACAATAAGTCCAAGATGGCAATATGAAGTTCTACTATGCATTCTACATGATTTTAGGTCAATCTAGACTAAAGTCAACTCTTGGTCAACTTGGTCAACCCTGAAAGTCAAACCTAGGTCAACTATAGTCAAACTAGGTCTAACAAGTCTAAATTAGGTCAAACAAGTTATTCTAGGTCTAAACAAACTAAGTATATGCAAATTAAGTATCCAAGATAGCTACTAACTCATAGCCTAAGTCACTTGCTAAACCAAGCACAAAACTAAACCATAAGCTAACAAGGCACACAAACTTAGTCATATAATGTATATATATTATTCACATTCACATATTCATATACATAGATATATATATATATATAGGAAAGCTATATATGTAGGCACATAAATATATATATATATATATATAGAGAAAGAGAGGTAAAAGAGTAAGTGAGTATGTGTGTGTTTGGCATGTGTGTGAAAGGATATGTGTTAATATTCTAAAATTTAGTGATAGGTAGGTGTATGTGACATGGGATACATGATGTCAAAGGGTGTATGAATGCATGTGTTTAAAAGGTTATAGGTTAACTCAGTTTATAGAAATACGTACATACATACTTACCTTGTATACATGCATACATACATATCATGTATATTACATTTACATGATACATACATGTATACTTGTATTATATTATACTTACATTCATGCATATTAGATACTTGTATTTATATTAACATATTGCAAACATTCATTTCATTCATGCATCTATGCATTACCTACATATTTTATACATATGCATATATTGTATATTCATATCATTTCATACATTAACATAGAGACATACAAATATGCACACATCATATATTTCATACCTTGCATTACCCTACATATCATGTTATATATTATCATTCCTTTCATATATTACATTATCTTTATGTTGAATACATCATATATGGATACAATACATTATCTTGCATGCTTGCATTCATATACTCTACATTAGCATACATGTTATCATTATATATTGCATTACAATATTTATACAATATGCATTCATATCTATCATTACATATATATCTTACATTCATATCTAGCATTCATTATATACTTTCATGCATACAATGTATATCATTCTTTCATTCATACATTGCTCATATGCATTATATTAATTGCATTCCTACATGCTTGCATTCAACCATATATATACATTAATGTAAAGAGAATATATATCATATATATATATATATATATATATATATATATTATTTCATTCATCTAACATATCATGCATTACATACTCTATATTCATTTAATATCCATACTACATAGGCTCATAGGTTACACAAAATGCATATATCGTATAGTCACTCTTCTACTTAAAACCAATACTGTACCAATTGGTAATTTACTAAATTCTAGGATTAAAGTATGTTGTAGCCCTTCGTGTTAGCTTTCCGAAACTTCAAAAGGATCGCATTTTCGTGTCCGGAAGCTCCCAAAATCGTGAAAAATACCAAAACACGTTCGTCTATTGTACAACTGACACTCAAATAATTCTACAGAAAGTTACAGAAAGAATTTGGCCTATTAAAATATATATATTTGGAAAGCTAACTTCGATACGGTTCTTTTAAAAAAACGGGAGGTAAATCGGAGTTCTAAGCTAAAAGTTATGACATTTCTAATTTGCTCTAACTACTAAAAATGTGGATAAAAATTATGACGAATTTAGGTAGTTTGTGACAAAAGAAACACAAGTATATAACATAATATATCAAGAACTCACTCTCTACACTAATATATATATATATATATATATATATATATATATTAGACACTATATAACACATCTCCAATACAAAAATATGAGATTAAACATGTAATAATTTATTCATACATAACAACAACACATAGTGTGTCCAAATTTGGGGTTTTCCCACATGGACACAACCACAACACAAAAGACACTCCTATGACCTCCAAATAGACACGAAATGGACACAAATGGAGATACAACCATGGGGGTCATTCTTATGGGTTCAAAATATTTCTATATGCATGTAGGGATGGATTAGAGGAGAGATTATATCTTCTGGGAGAGAGATTCAAAAAAAAATCCTTCCGACACGACACCGACACGTAGAGATTCTAAAAGGACACGAACGAGCTCCGAATCCTCCCAAACTTGGCTAGCACCCTCTAACCATGGAGTAGAGGAGAAATGAAGAAGATTTGGTAGAAGAAAGGGTTGATTTGGAGATGAAATCAATGGAGGTTCATCTCTAAATTAATTTGGGGAAGAACAAGAGAGAGAAAGTGAATAAAAACAAATAAATGAAGGAGTGACTCACTCCTTATCCCCCCCATAGGTGGCTGCCCAAAAAGTGTGAGGTGTCCCCTATTTGAATGTCCAAAATGCCCTCCACTAATCTATTTGATTTAAATTAGGAATGGGTTAAAGGTTGAGGTCAATTTAGTTTAGTTTTAAGTCTCTAATTAAACTAAACCTATCCATAAATAATTAGTCTAACTACTAACTAAAATTAATATCATGTGGGCCATGCCTAACTAGTGTGTGGGTCCCACTAGAGTCAAACTACCCCCCGGGTCCCCGTTTCAAGTCGGATTGAGTTAAAATTCGAACCCGACTCAAATAACCCCAAAACAATATCATAAATAATAAAATAAATTTCAACCCCAAAATAATATCATAAATAATAAAATAAATTCCAAAAATATTCAAAAATGTAAAATGACAAAAATACCCTTGTTTCTGAAAACTGGGGGTGACACGCGCAACGTGCACCGTGCTTGCGCGCAACGTAAGCCGTGGGCATTTTTGCTCGCGCGTGCAGCACAACTTGCGTGCCGCACGCCGTGCACGATTTTCTATCGCACAACGTGCGCCGTGCTAGCGCGCAACGTGCGAGTGGGCAGTTTTTCTCGCGCACCAGTACGCAAATCACTCTAAATGACTGTTTTTGCCCGTTTGAACTATTTTCTAGCTAAACCTTGAAAAACTCAAAACATAAAAGTTGTAGATCTTTGTCTTAGCTTCAAGAATCTTCATGTCTCACTTTAATCAGAATTCACATGTGACTTATGGTTTCAGTTACACTTGGGTGCTTTCGATCTTTTTTGCATATTTTCTATACTTGGCCTAAATTGTGACGACCCGACTTAACCACTAGTTGGCATTGAACTAGTGACTTGGACTTGAGCATGATAATTCTAGGCTATGAATTAGAACTTGACATGAACATGATAATATGATCTACCCTGACATGATAATTGTCACGATCCGCACCCAGTGTAAGGGCACGAGAAGTGGGTACGTCTAGCCTACGCCGCAGTGTCGGTGGTAGAATGTTGTCCTATGTCATAATATCTAACAATATAACCATACCTGTACAATGATATACACTCCAAAAGGAGGACAATGTAAAGGTACAACTCAATCACAGCATCTAAGATGGAATAAAGAGAATAAATGGATGGTTAAGATAAAAGAGTAATCTCCAACCAGAGCTATAAATGATAGTAACATCTGAGTGTACAACAACACAAATATCCAATAACTGAAAGTACAAGAAATAAGACAACTAAAAGGAAACTAGTATAAAAATCTAATCTAGACAATAGACAAGTCCTCAGCGACTGTAGGATCCTCCTGAGGGTCCAAGTTACTGGTGTCATCTAAGCATGTGCCATAATATGTAGGGCAGAACTCCTCCTCATCACTTGTAATATTTTCAACAGTCCAATCAAGGCGGGAACGAGCACAATACATCTCACGCAGTTCATATCTTGACAGAAAATATAAAATATGTGATAGGTTAAGATGCATGAAACACTGTAAGAAATAAGCATGATAAGAAGAGAAAAACTGATAAACGAAGTTATCTATATATGATAATAGAGAACTGTAAGTGACTATGTGATTTAGAGTACAAGATAAACATGTGAACGGCTTGATTTGTACATGATTACACTAAAGAGTTTGTACATGATTACACTACTTTAGAATTGTTCACATGACTATTTCTACTCTCCCATGCCCCCATCAATACATAAGGATCTAAACAGGTTATGTTATTGTACATGATAGTTTATACATGAAGCTCATAAGATCATGAGAGTACATGAGAGCACATGAGTATACATGAATAATAAGAGTCCATAGAACACATGATGTTCGTGAAAAGCACATGACATGATGTATTCAATGCACCAGAGGGGGATAACATCTCATGTAATGATCCATATAGTACTAATCTATGATAATGTCGTGTCAGTATCAAGTAAATTAAACTATGACAAGAATATAATTCCTAACAAGTATGAAACGGTCAGAGAATGCACTCGCCTGGTATCTCGACTGTCTGATTAGAATAAGAGTCCGAACTGGAGTATCTGAGTCCTATTTAGAACAACCATAGGTTACAAAGTGTCTAACATAAAATAAGAATAGCCTACAATGCATTCTAAATGATTCTAGGTCCTTCTAAGTCAAAGTCAACCCTTGGTCAACTCTGGTCAAACCTGGTCAACTATAAGTCAACTAGTCCATCTACCAAATTTTAGGTCAAACACAAGTTATCTAGTCATTTCAAGTCTGTTTGAGTCAATTTGGATCAAGTTTGACTTAAAGTTGACTTTTGTCAATCTTGGTCAACTTGCTAGTCAACTCGGATAATTTAGGCTCATTGGGTCAATCCTAAGCTAACTCACTAAACCATAGGTTATATCTAATAGTATCACGACCCGCACCCACTGTTTGGGTACGAGAACGTAACAACGCCCAGCCTACGCCACAGTGTCGGTGGTAGAACGCTGTCTTAGGTCACAACATCTAACAATATAATGCTAAGCAGTATATACTCCCCGAATGGGGGTGACATAGCAGATACAGTCTCAATCACATCTAAGGTAGAGCATGATAAAGATAGATAAAATATGAAATCCACAAGAGATACAGGAGATAGAAATCTAAGTGTCTAAGATACATAAACCCAAAAATATATCTCAAAACTCAAATACAGTAATCCACAAAGTAAATACAACTCCAGACAGAAGAAATACTATCTAAACAACCTCTAATGTGTCTCCTCTAGGCTAGCAGGCACCTCCAGGCTATCTGTCAAATTTATCAACAGGTCCAGTCAGGACTGGAGCGAGTACAGTACATCTCAACAGATCATAGCAGGTCAGAAAATATAATCATGCAGTAAAGTAAGATACAGGTACTGAAAGAAGTGCAGTATGTAAACAGAGATAGAGCTGTAATAGAAATATCTACTATAAGTAGAGACTAACAGTGGCTAGTGATTCAGAGTACAATATAGACATGTAAATGGCCTGGGATGATTCTGATAAGACACTACAGAATGATTCTGATAAGATACTACTGGTGTATTATTCACATGTCCAATTCTACTCCACGTACCCCCAATCAATACACAAGGATCCAACCAGGTTATGTTATGATACTATGTACAGCCCCCAAAAGGTGGTAGCCCCCGAAGGGTGGTAAGCCCCCGAAGGGTGGTAGCCCCCGAAGGGTGGTACATAGTAGACCCATAAATTAGATAAGGATTCCAGGAAGACTTTGTGATCATAATAGTATATGTCACAAGTGATCGAAGAACCAACGAAGCATAGTGATATGCCATGTAAGTGAAATGCACAGAACATAGAGTACCCGATGCTCCCTAAGGATAACATCTCAAGAAGGGATCCATATAGTACCAATCCGTGTGACCAACGTGACAGTACAAGTAAAGTAATCTAATACAGGAAATAATTCTAAGCAGGATATAAAATGATCAGAGAATGTACTCGCCTCGATAACCTGAACAGCTGATAAGTATAGGGGGTCCCACTGAAGCCACAGAGTCCTATTTAAAGCAACACAGGTTACAAGGTGTTCAAGTTGTAATAAATGAATCCACAAACAATCTATTTTATCCTAGGTTCTTCTAAGTCAATTTAACTCTAGGTCAACTCCGATCAATAATTTAGTCAAACTAGGTCAAGTGTTGACTTACAGTTGACTTTGGGTCAACTAGTCAACTCTGGTCAAACAGGGTCAATTCTAGTCTAATTATTGAAGATATAAAGTGTACTTCGTTATTCGTACGTCGAAACTTACGACACGCAAATCGAGATAAGAATATCAATGGTAAGGTCGATAATCTTATTATAGTGATCTACGTGTTCATCTTGTCAATTTCAGCGATGTGAGATCACTGGAATTGACTGATCTCAGTTTCATTGCACTAATCCCGAAATACGAACATTATAAGAATTAATTATTAATTAATTCTAAAAAGGCTAAACTCAGAGAAATTATCAACAAACATTGTCGAACGATGAAATGAACATCGCCAACGTGTCCAGGATGGTCAAATTAGCTAGGATAGCCTACCCATCGGTCCAATTTGGACACAAGGGCAAAAAAGTAATTTTGGGTCAAAACGGTGTCCGTGTCGGAGCCGTTTTGCACCAAAAAACGTACAAGAAAACAAGTCTATAAAATATAGCAAATTATATGTCCACAAAACCAGAATGACGATACGAACCCAACGGTATCTCCAGAATTGGATTCCGTTGACCCGATCTCAATTTGGCCCGTTGACCAGAACTTGGAATTCCGGTTTGCACGAAAATGCATGCCGGAGTCAAAGTTCTCAAAACTCAGCAAACTACATGTCAACGAGTCCAGAATGACGATACGAACTCAACGGTATATCCGGAATTGGATTTCGATGAGCCGATCTCAAAATGACCCGTTGACCCGGATATTGGTATTCGTCTTGCACCGAAATGCGTGCCGGACCCAATATCCACCAAAACCTAGCAAATTATATGTCAACGAGTCCAGAATGACGATACGAACTCAACGGTATATCCGGAATTGGATTCCGATGAGCCGGCGTCAAAAAGCTCCGTTGACCCAGAATGCGGGACCCACTTTGCACAGAAAAACGTGTCAGGGGCCATGTTCTCCAAAACTAACAAATTTTATATGAAAACATGCCAGAACGACGCGACGAGTCTAATGGTGGCGTCAGAAATGAAATCTGGAGTTCCGTGTTCAAAAATGGAATTTTACAAGTTGGAAATTACGAATTCGGATGGCTAACTTTGGCGTCGAATTCAACCAATCAAACAAGCTCACAATGAAACGAAACTGGAGGGGTAGTAATAGGGTTATACCAGCTTCGCACAGGAACTGGTAGCATGCCAAAAGGAGCTGCATTTTAGGAGATACAAGCTGACGAAGTTGGCCCCGCGAAACTGTCCAAATTTAATACAATTTAAACGGTCAACTTGGTGGCCGATTTTGATGTATCAAACGATAAAATTAACTGACGAAAATTGACATGAGTGAAGGTGGATATACCGAGATTGCGACGGAGCAAAGAAATCGCAGATCCAATGGTCGAATTTCTAGGAAAATGCGCGCGAAGTCGCAGCGACGGAACGCCAAAATGAACTCGATTCCGCGCGCGTCACGACGGGACGTCGTACAAAAGGCACGAATCGCCTATACGTCGTGCTGGAGGAGGAGAGGCTGACCCATGGGGGTCACCGGATTTCGTCCGTCGTGGAGGAGGCTACGGCCACGTCGGTGCGTGGCCGCCGACGACGCGGCAGCGCTGCACGCGTGCGCGCGCGGCTGGCTCGCTGCCGCTGCTATGTTGGTGGCGGCGCTGCTGGTGGCGGCGCGGTGGCCGACCACGGCGAGCGGCGAGGTGGCGAGCCTACGACAAGGTTGGAGGAGGTGGCACGGATAGGTGGTAGTGGTGGTGGCTTGGTAGTGATGATGAGGGAGGAAGAGGAATAAGGAGGAGGAGATGGAGGAGAATGGTGTGCTCGGGCTCGGCCAGGGTGGCCGACGGCCTGGAGGTTGGGGTCGGGCCAAGGAGGAGGTGGTAGAGCCATGGGTGGAGAGGGAGGTCGGGGTGTTGGCTGTTGGAGTTGGTGTTGAAGTTGTTTTTGTTGCTGTGGTTGTTTTTGTGTGTGTAGAAATAATTTAAGGAGAAAGAAAGAGAGGAAAAGAGAGAGAGATATTAAATGTGAGAGAGAGAGAAAAAGTGTGTTCTCCTAGAATTTAGGGCCGGCACACTTGCTGTGAGGATTTGTGTAGAAATAAATGGTGATGATTAATTGGGAGGGAAAATCTAATGGTCAAAAATTAATTTGCTAAATGGGTCATTCCAATAGGAATTAAAATCAATAGAAATTTCTATTAATATAGAAAAATAGGTAAAATGAGTACTTGATATTTTTAGGCAAGAAATATGAGGGTGTCATGATGGAGAGTAACATGGAGCTGGGCTGGACTCGGTGGAGCCGGATTGGGTCAAAACTGGACATTGTGCAAAAATCGAATTAAAATTAGGTGTTGATGATCATGAGTGAATAAGTAGCACATGAGGATTCCAATAAATGGGACACAAGTGGCGGACGGATAGTAGGCTCAATGTGGGCTATGTCCATAGTTGGGGCTGACAGGTTTTGGTCGACAGGGGACCCATAAATCAAGTTGGAAAATGAATGTGACACCGTGGGGTAAAATAAAATCGGGTCACGTGTCGAAAAAGTTGTGCGAAGCAAATGGAGCACAAGATGGCCCGTCTGAGTGGGACACGAAGGTCATGGATGACGAGCGTCTCAAGTAGATCATCAATGAGAAGTTGGTTTCAAGAAACTGACTGGTCTTGCGCTCCCAATTTAAAAGTCACGGTAACGTGCTAATAATGATCAAGGAAAAGAGTGGGAAAATTAATTAATAATCAAATGGTCTAAATCGACCAGAAGTTCAGCGAAGCAAAAAGAGCACAAGGGAACAAGTTTGAGTGGGACACCATATACCGTCATGAAGGTAATCCTGTCCACTCCAAAACTCGTAAAGAAGATTTCCAGAGTTGAACATCCCTGACACTCCAAATATCAAAGGCATGAAAAGGTACACTTAAGAAAAAATAACAGAATAAATTATTTATCGAAACCAAATCAATCAGAAAAATGAAATAAAATAAAATAAAAAATTAACCCGAGATTCAGGGTGCTCACATCCTACCCACCTTATAAAAATTTCGTCATCGAAATTAAAATTTTTCATACTCCTTCTAGGTCAAACCCCCACAATCAAGTCCCAGAACTTAAACAAATCATACCATCAAAAAAATGACGGCATACAGGGTCATGACATACGGTGGTAGTTAAGTCTCATCTAGGTATACTAGTCATGCTAACCGAAATGGTCATAGGGTATCAAAACACACAAGCAATCCAGGGTGCTAAACGAGAAAAGATGCAGAAATATCAAATTATCAAAACTATAAGACAGTCTACCATCCTATGTGAAACTGGTACTCATCAAAAAAATAAAGAAGGGTAACTACCAATCATCTAAAAGGGGTACTATCCCAAGAAAATCAAAATCACAAGTTTAATTAACGAAAGTCGATTACATTGAAATCCAATCACAATATATAATATAGAGAGCATTAGAGAGGAAAAAGCTAACATTATGTGTATGGGCACATATTCATATGGTTAGATTGTAGGCGTGTGTGTACGTGAATACATATGAAATTGTATATGAGAAATTGGGTTCCAAAACAACAGCTATCAAGTTACACTAATCATGGCATTTTGGTTAAACAATCTACAATATGTAACTTATTTACTCATAACATGCATGGCTAACCATATACATATATATATATAAAGAGGTAGAGATTTAGTTATGTATCTATATATATTATAACATGTATGCCTAAGCTCTATATATATCTATCTAGATATATAATCATAACATAGAGGGGAAGGGTTAGGTTACATGACAGTGTATACTAAGTTAGGGTGTGTGTGTGTCGTTGTACATGGTTATAGCTTAGCATTGAAAGGTTAAATCCAGTTTTAGTTCAACATTTACATACAAAATCTGAAAATAAGCTAACATTTAAACTAGTACAATATTAACATAATGCAGTCTCAGATTTTAGGGTTTTGAAACATCACAACCAATCTCAACGCTCCCAATACATCCTAACATGATATAAATAAAACCCTAACATACTATTAATACATTTATCTACGCATACAGTTCAATGTTACATATTAAATCTGAAATTGAACTAAACATGGAAATCAATGTAAAAATGTTAACATGTATTCAGTTTTCAGAATTTTGGTAAAATTCAACATCAAAACCAACTCAATGTTTATCACCGACTAACATGTAAGAATATGAAACCTAACATTATATCCCTACGTGCAACAATGTACAAGCTCTAAATATTACATTCAAAACAACAATTTGATCTAACATTTAAAATCCAGTATCAAGGGTTAATATGTATACGGTCTCAGATTTTACAAATTTAACATAACTTAACCAATTTCTCTAAAAATTGAAACCCTGCAGATATCATACATGTGCAGTTATGTAAACAAAACTAACAACATGTAACCAATATTTGAACTATGACTTTAAACTGGAAAAAACAGAAAACCAGGAATATTGGGGTTTGGAAATTAACATCAACAACATATTAATATTTATTTAGATAGGTTGGAAATCAAGCGTACGTAGCATGCATATGTATCAGGCAAAGTGTCTGCTATATATATATTCATGTGCATTCTCATGTCCCAATTTAAAATTAATTCTACGTTAAGACTAACATTTAAATTCCTACCAAAATTGCAAGCAGGTGATTGACGAAATCAAGACAGTTTTATTATCATTATTATTATTTAATACCAGAGTAATAGCAAGGAGGAAATAACAATGAAATCTGTTTTGCTTATCTGTTTAAGGAAGGATCCATTTTGAAATCCAGAGTTAAAATATCAAATCCAAGATAAAGTCTAACAAAATCATCGATTCATTGTATTAAGAAGAAATTCATGGTAAGAAGTTTCACAAGGTTTATAAAAATAGCTACCTATTCCTAAGAAAAACAAAACAACAAGTAATAATTCCCCTTTTTTTGAAGGACTGAAACAAAAGTAGAGAAAACATGTTCAAAATATTTAAGGCACAATCTGATAATCATATGCGTCTATCCAAGGTTATGGTACTCTAAATCCTCGTCATACTAGTAAGCAAGGCTACGATAATCACAGAGTCCTCGACTTATGCACATACCTATAGAATCATGGTATTTAATATTTTTGCGATGCCGCTAGCTTGGCTGCGAAAACCTTAAATTCCCACACCCGAGAAATATATCCAAAGTCAGACTGTATGTCCTCACCATGCTAGCTAATGTGACTGTAGAAGACTAGATTTTCATAACTTAGATGACCTAGCCCATATGATTTCATCTTGACAAAATTTAAATTAAATCAACAATGAATACCCCAAAATTAAATTTATCAACGAACATCAAGATTCAAAATGAACAAAAATCCTTCAAATCATATAAATACAAACTCGGATGCTACAGCTAACATAAAGATTCAAAATTTAACCATCTTCCATCAAAATCAATAAATACAAACTCAAATTCGACAATAATCCATCAAAATCAAATTCAACAACAGAAAATAAAGATAAATCAAATCAAGGAAAAAAGAGTTTTCAAATCGAAGTTAATTAAGATTCTCAAGGGTCGTCCCAGGAATCTCTCAAGTGATCCTAACTGTGACTGAGTATCTTCAAAATAAATCCTATTCCTACTGCAGGCTGTAGTGATACTCTAGTTCGAATACCACTACATAAACTCGACCTGCATGGGCCACCACTAAAAATGTGTCACGACCCGCATCCACTGTTTGGGTACGAGAACGTAACAACGCCCAGGCTATGCCGCAGTGTCGGCGGTAGAACGCTGTCTTAGGTCACAGCATCTAACAATATAATGCTAAGCAGTATATACTCCCCGAATGGGGGTGACATAACAGATACAGTCTCAATCACATCTAAGGTAGAGCATGATAAAGATAGATAAAACATGAAATCCACAAGAGATACAAGAGATAGAAATCTAAGTGTCTAAGATACATAAACCCAAAATACATCTCAAAACTCAAATACAGTAATCCACAAAGTAAATACAACTCCAGACAGAAGAAATACTATCTAAACAACCTCTAATGTGTCTCCTCTAGGCTAGCAGGCACCTCCAGGCTATCTATAAAATTTATCAACAGGTCCAGTCAGGACTGGAGCGAGTACAGTACATCTCAACAGATCATAGCAGGTTAGAAAATATAATCATGCAGTAAAGTAAGATACAGGTACTGAAAGAAGTACAGTATGTAAACAGAGAGAGAAAGCTGTAATAGAAATATCTACTATAAATAGAGACTAAAAGTGGCTAGTGATTCAGAGTAAAATATAGACATGTAAATGGCCTGGGATGATTCTGATAAGACACTACGGAATGATTCTGATAAGAAACTACTGGTGTATTATTCACATGTCCAATTCTACTCTTCCGTACCTCCAATCAACACACGAGGATCCAACCAGGTTATGTTATGATTCTATGTACAGCCCCCGAAGGGTGGTACATAGTAGACCCATAAATGGGATAAGGATTCCAGGAAGACTCTGTGATCATAAGAGTATATGTCACAAGTGATCGAAGAACCAATGAAGCATAGTGATACGCCATGTAAGTGAAACCCACAGAACATAGAGTACCCGATGCTCCCTAAGGATAACATCTCAAGAAGGGATCCATATAGTACCAATTCGTATGACCAACGTGACAGTACAAGTAAAGTAATCTAATGCAGAAAATAATTCTAAGCAGGATATGAAATGATCAGAGAATGTACTCGCCTCGATAACCTGAATAGCTGATAAGTATAGGGGGTCCCACTGAAGCCACAGAGTCCTATTTAAAGCAACACAGGTTACAAGGTGTTCAAGTTGTAATAAATGAATCCACAAACAATCTATTTTATCCTAGGTTCTTCTAAGTCAATTTAACTCTAGGTCAACTCCGATCAATAATTTAGTCAAACTAGGTCAAGTGTTGACTTACAGTTGACTTTGGGTCAACTAGTTAACTCTGGTCAAACATGGTCAATTCTAGTCTAATTATTGAAGATATAAAGTGTACTTCGTTATTCGTACGTCGAAACTTACGACACGCAAATCGAGATAAGAATATCAATGGTAAGGTCAATAATCTTATTATAGTGATCCACGTGTTCATCTTGTCAATTTTAGCGATGTGAGATCACTGGAATTGACTGATCTCAGTTTCGTTGCAATAATCCCGAAATACGAACATTATAAGAATTAATTATTAATTAATTATAAAAAGGCTAAACTCAGAGAAATTATCAACAAACATTGTCGAACGATGAAATGAACATCGCCAACGTGTCCAGAATGGTCAAATTAGCTAGGATAGCCTACCCATCGGTCCAATTTGGACACAAGGGTAAAAAGGTAATTTCGGGTCAAAACGGTGTCCGTGTCGGAGCCGTTTTGCACCAAAAAATGTGCAAGAAAACAAGTCTATAAAATATAGCAAATTATATGTCCACAAAACCAAAATGACGATACGAACCCAACGGTATCTCCAGAATTAGATTCCGTTGACCCGATCTCAATTTGGCCCATTGACCAGAACTTGAAATTTCGGTTTGCACGGAAATGCATGCCGGAGTCAAAGTTTTCAAAACTCAGCAAACTACATGTCAACGAGTCCAGAATGACGATACGAACTCAACGATATATCCGAAATTGGATTCCGATGAGCCGATCTCAAAATGACCCGTTGACCTGGATATTGGTATCCGTCTTGCACCGAAATGCGTGTCGGACCCAATGTCCACCAAAACCTAGCAAATTATACGTCAACGATTCCAGAATGATGATACAAACTCAACGGTATATCCGAAATTGGATTCCGATGAGTCGGCGTCAAAAAGTCCCGTTGATCCAGAATACGGGACCCACTTTGTACCGAAAAACGTGCCAGGGCCCACGTTCTCGAAAACTAACAAATTTTATATAAAAACATACCAGAACGACGCCACGAGTCTAATGGTGGCATCAGAAATGAAATCTGGAGTCCCGTGTTCAAAAATGGAATTTTACAAGTTAGAAATTACGAATTCGGACGGCCAAATTTGACGTCGAATTCAACCAATCAAACAAGCTCACAATGAAACGAAACTGGAGGGGTAGTAAGAGGGTTATACCAGCTTCGCACAGGAACTGGTAGCACGCCAAAAGGAGCTGCGGTGGAGGAGATACAAGCTGACAAAGTTGGCCCCGCGAAACTGTCCAAATTTAATACAATTTAAACGATCAACTTGGTGGCCGGTTTTGATGTATCAAACGATAAAATTAACGGACGAAAATTGACATGAGTGAAGGTGGATATACCGAGATTGCGACGGAGCAAAGAAATTACCGATCCAACGGTCGAATTTCCAGGAAAATATGTGCAAAGTCGCTGCGACGGAATGCCAAAATAAACTCGATTCAGCGCGCGTCACGACGGAACGTCGTACAAAACGCACGAATCGCCTATACGTCGCGCTGGAGGAGGAGAGGCTGACCCAGGGGGGGTCGCCAGAGTTCGTCCATCGTGGGGGAGGCCACGGCCACGTTGGCGCGTGGCCGACGACGACGCGGCAGCGCTGCACGCGTGCGCGCGCGGCTGGCTCGCTGCCGCTGCTGTGTTGGTGGCGGCGCTGCTACGCGCTGCTGGTGGAGGTGCGACGGTCGACCATGGCGAGCGGCGAGGCAGCGGGCCTATGGTGAGGTTGAAGGAGGTGGCGCGGATAGGTGGTAGTGTTGGTGGCTTGGTAGTGATGATGAGGGAGGAGGAGGAATAAGGAGGAGGAGATGGAGGAGAATGGTGTGCTCGGGCTCGGCCAGGGTGGCCGACGGCCTGGAGGTTGGGGTCGGGCCAAGGAGGAGGTGGTCGAGCCATGGGTGGAGAGGGAGGTCGGGGTGTTGGCTGTTGGAGTTGGTGTTGAAGTTGTTTTTGTTGCTGTGGTTGTTTTTGTGTGTGTAGAAATAATATAAGGAGAGAGAAAGAGAGTATAAGAGAGAGAGATATTAAATGTGAGAGGGAGAGAGAAAAAGTGTGTTCTCCTAAAATTTAGGGCCGACACACTTGCTGTGAGGAGTTGTGGGAAAATGAATGGTGATGATTAATTGGGAGGGAAAATCTAATGGTCAGAAATTAATTTGCTAAATGGGTCATTCCAATAGGAATTAAAATCAATGGAAATTTCTATTAATATAGAAAAATAGGTAAAATGAGTACTTGATATTTTTGGGCAAGAAATATGAGGGTGTCATGATGGAGAGTAACATGGAGCTGGGTTGGACTCGGTGGAGCCGGATTGGGTCAAACTGGACATTGTGCAAAAATTAAATTAAAATTAGGTGTTGATGATCATGAGTGAATAAGTAGCACATGGGTATTCCAATAAATGGGACACAAGTGGCGGACAGCAAGTAGGCTCAATGTGGGCTATGTCTATAGTTGGGGCTGACAGGTTTTGGTCGACAGGGGACCCACAAATCAAGTTGGAAAATGAATGTGACACCGTGGGGTAAAATAAAATCGGGTCACATGTCGGGAAAGTTGTGCGAAGCAAATGGAGCACAAGATGGCGCGTCTGAGTGGGACACGAAGGTCATGGGTGATGAGCGTCTTGAGTAGATCATCAATGAGAAGTTGGTTTCAAGAAACTGACTAGTCTTGCGCTCCCAATTTAAAAGTCACGGTAACGTGCTAATAAGGATCAAAGAAAAGAGTGAGAAAATTAATTAATAATCAAATGGTCTAAATCGACCAGAAGTTCAGCGAAGCAAAAAGAGCACAAGGGAACAAGTTTGAGTGGGACACCATATACCGTCATGAAGGTAATCCTGTCCACTCCAAAACTCGTGAAGAAGATTTCCAGAGTTGAACATCACTGACACTCCAAATATCAAAGGCATGAAAAAGTACACTTAAGGAAAAATAACATAATAAATTATTTATCGAAACCAAATCAATCAAAAAAATAAAATAAAATAAAAAAATCAACCCAAAATTCAGGGTGCTCACAAATAGCAATCACAACATATACATATACATTCAATTTACATATGGGTATGAATATTGATATATAATATCACACAAACACAAGTACAATGCCAAACCAAGCAACCACACCCACCAGTAGATATGTGCATATAATATACATAGGCTCACATAGGCTAAATGCCCATAATACAAGCAATGTACATATAATATATTCATGCATATAAAGGTTGAGTGATATATATATATATATATATATATATATATATATATATATATATATATATATATATATATATATATATATATATATATATATATAATCAGATTTTCAGGAAACAGTTAACATACCAAGGGTTTTGTGAAACATGCATATGTTTAGACAAGTTGTTGGTGTATAGGGTTTACATTTAGCATGGCAGCAAGTTAATCATCTCAAAGGGTTTATGCCCAGGTTTATGGCAGTATGCATAGGCCTCCACAATACTATCATCATCATCATCAACATTAATTAGGACAATAACATATCGATGTTTCAAAGCCTATTCTCAATTTATCAACCTACTGTACAGTACATTACACATATCCAATGCTAACATTTCATCAAGCCTAACATGTATGAATTAACCTAAACTCAGTTAACATATGAATATAGCTAAAATTCAGTATAACAACATATTAAAGGATTAATCCTAAACTCGGGTTTCAGTCTTGCTCGAGTATCCTTCATATTCAAAAACCAAATTACAAGCCTAAACATGAATAAATATGAAACCCAACTATGCAAACATCAACCCAGACATGTATACGTGTTAATCATCACAATTTAACCATAAATTAGCAATTTAATATTCATTTTAAAACTCCGAAAATGTCGAGACAGAACACAGTATCAGTACCATGAATAAACCCTAAATTAACATCATAAAATTAATTAAAGATCAAATTGATGGTTGAGAACATGTCGTGTACATGTATATGTGTCCCACAGAGTGTATCGTGTCCATACAATAGGACACGAAGTGTCCAAACCGTCAAAACACCAAATATACACGCACAGACACAGTCTGCACAGACCGCATTGTGCTCACAGCTACGTGTGCTCACAGCCACGTGTAGCCAAGGCATAGGGCTACACGATCGACACTTAGTTTTGTGTCTACGTCGTGTCGTGTCTCGACACGAGATGCGTATCAGTAGGGAGTTTTCACGCGCAATAGTGTGGTGCGAAACCAGTGCACGTGCAAGAACTCCCTCGATACGACATGAGGTGATACGAAACTCAAGAGGGTGTTGTCAGAGGTTGCGCCTACCTCTGTGCCAAGTGGCACGTGTCCACATCGCGTGTCGTCCAGAATCGCAATCGAGTAGCATGACATACGCGCGAGGGCTCGTACGACATGTGTTGCCCAAATTGGGACACAAAAATGACACGACACGATGCCCAGTGCCTGGGGAAGTGAAAACAAACATGTAGGGCTATAATCCTATTCAAATAGATTTCAAATAAAAGAACAAAAACCCCTTTGAGGTATTTCATCAAACACCAATGCATAGGCACTGATACATGTCCGATACGGACACTAAACCAATACCAACTCCTACAAAACTCACCCTACCGCTAGGGGACACCTAGATGGATGCATCTATGGAAAGAATTCATAGATTTGAAGGGTTTGAAGAGATCACCTATTGAGGGTAAATTCCCAATAAAAAGCTCTAAAATGAAGATCCTTTCTGCAACTTGAATGATCCCACGCTCTCCAAAACTGAGATTGGTCACCACCAATAGTCCACAAACTGAGTTAGAACCCAATACAAAAGACTGGAATAAAAAAGTAGAAGGAATGAAGAAAATAGAAAGGACACATACCTAGGTTTTTGCCAGAAAGAGAAGGAATGGAAAAAGAGGCAAGTGCTCAACATGAGAGGCTATATAGGTGATCTAGGAACCCCTATGGCCGGCCATATCATGAGAAATAGGTTAGGGTTTTAATCCAAGGGCTATGGCTTCTCTACATGTTAAAATGAATCATTAGTCAAGGGGTTCTAACTTGATATTAACTAATGATTTGCAATTAGATTCTAACTTGAAACTAACTAGAATAGAAATGCTAAATCGTAACTAAACATGCTAACCAAGTCACTAAGTCATGATGAGACACTAGGCTAGGTTGCACCAAGGCTCAACTATCAAAAGGCCAAAAATCACAATACCAATAATTTAATATATAAAAATATAATCAAAAATTTTACAATCACCAAAATGCCCTCAAGCTAGAAAAATGATGTGACAAATCGACCCTCCTTAAAAGAATTTCATCCTCGAAATTAAAGACAAAACTGAATAGATGAGAAGGATAGAAAAATCATACCTCAAGACTGAAAGAGATAAGGTATTGCTCGCGCTTCACATCCTCCCTCTCCCAGGTAGACTCACCTGGAGAGTGATGCCTCTAAGCTACGCGAACCAAGGGTATCGTCTGGTTACTCCATAATTTCTTCCGTCGATCCAGAATCTCCACAGGCTGTTCTGGATAACTGAGAGTAGGACCTCCTCGATCTCGGAATGATCCAGTACATGGCTGGGATCTGCCACATACCGTCTCAACTGCGACACGTGAAATACGTTATGGACTCCCTCTAATATAGGAGGCAAGTCCAGTCTGTATGACACGTTACCGACTCTTCCGCTGATAACGAAAGGTCTAATGAAGCACGGACTAAGCTTTCCACCTCCACTAAAACGAATAGTGCCACGCGTCGGAGATATCCTCAGGAATACCAAATCTCCAACCTGGTACAAACATGGTCACAAACTTAACTATAACAATCACATGATCAAATAAAATAATAAAACAACAAAATCCTAATCCTAAGTCTAAGCTGTACCTCAAACTGCAAAGGTCTTCGGTGGCTATCGGCCCAATGCCGTTGTCTGTCCTGCACCACATGAAGTCGATCTCTGATGAGCTTCACCTTCTCAGCTGCGTCAACAACCATCTCCGGTCCCAATAAAGCTCGCTCTCCAACGTCATCCTAAGACAAGGGAGTACGACACCTATACATGTACAACGCCTCGAATAGTGACATCCCAATGCTGGCCTGGAAACTGTTATTGTATGCAAACTCCACTAAATGCAAATAATCCTCCCAAGATCCTCCAAAATCTAAGACACAAGTCTGTAGCATGTCCTCGAGTGTCTGAATAATCCTCTCTGACTGTCTGTCCGTCTGAGGGTGGTTTGCAGTACTGAACTTGAGCTGAGTGCCCAAACTAGTCTGCAGAGTCCGCCAGAAATGGAAAGTAAAGCGACTATTCCGATCCGAGACAATGCTCACCGGAACTCTGTGTATCCTGACAATCTGCCGAATATATATCTCTGCTAGCCTCTCAGTATACGTATCCACTTTAAATGGCAAAGTGGGCCGATTTGGTCAACCTGTCTACGATGACCCAAATTACGTCTTTTTCTCCCGGTATACATGGCAATCCTGAAACAAAGTCCATCGTAATGTGCTTCCACATCCACTCTAGAATGGGCAATGGCTACAACAAACCTCCTGGCCTCTGTCTCTCTGCCTTAATCTGCTGACAGACCAAGCATCTGGCTACGAAGAGAGCTACCGCCTGCTTCATCCCTTACCACGATACATGCTCCTTCAAATCCCTATATATCTTTTTGGCACCTGGATGCATAGAGTACTGAGAACGATGGGCCTCCTGCATAACCTGCTCTCGAAGCTCTCCGCTAGGCACACACAGTCTAGAACCGTGTCTCAATGCGCCATCCTCTGCAAGAATAAACTCATCATCCACCAATCATGCTCGAACCTGCTCTCGGATACACCGTAGAGCAACATCGTCGAATTAAGTCGACTTGATCCTCTCCATCAAGTCTGACTGAATCTGAAGGCCCCACATCTGTATCTGAACTCCTGACACAATCACCTCGATCTTCAAGCTCTCCAAATCTGCTAACAAGTGACGATCCATCGTCAAACACATAGCTATCGGATACCTACTCAAGGTATCGGCAACCACGTTGGCCTTTCCTGGATGATACTACAATAAAATGTCGAAGTCCTTCATTAACTCCAACCATCTCCTCTGCCTTATGTTGAGCTCCTTCTATGTAAACATATACTTCAAGCTCTTATGGTCTGTGAAGATCTCCACATGCTCTCCGTATAAATAGTGCTTCCACAACTTAAGAGCAAAGATTACTGCCAGCCAACTCTAAGTCATGGTTAGGGTAGTTCTTCTCATACGGACGTAATTGTTTGGATGCATAAGTAATCATCTTCCTATGCTGCTTCAAAACACAACCCAGACCCTTCCCTGAGGCGTTACTGTAGATAGTGAACCTGTCTGATCCTAATGGTAATGTCAAAATCGGGGTTGTCACCAGTCGCTTCTTTAAATCATCAAAAGCAACCTGACACTCCTCTGACCAGATAAACTTTGCGTCCTTCTGGGTCAGCCTAGTCAATGGCTCTGCAACCCGGGAGAAATCTTAAACGAACCTCCTGTAGTAGCCTGCCAATCCTAGAAAGCTTCTGATCTCCGCAAATGAATTCAGTGTTGTCCACGCCTCAACTTCTCTAATCTTTTTCGGGTCGACTGAGATCCCATCTCTGTCACAACATGACCTAAAAAATCAACTCGATCCAGGAAGAACTCACACTTCGAGAGCTTGCCATAAAGCTGCTCCTTTCTGAGAGTCTCCAAAAACACTCTCAAATGCTCCTCGTGCTCCTTTGGGGTCTTCGAATACACCAAGATGTCGTCGATGAACACCACCACGAACTTGACTAAGTACTAGTGGAACACCTTGTTCATCAGGTTCATGAACACCGTCGGGGCGTTAGTTAACCCAAACGGAATCACCATGAACTCAAACTGGCCATACTGTGTCCTAAATGCTGTCTTCGGAATGTCCTCATTCTTCACCTTCACTTGATGGTAACCTGACCTCAGATCAATTTTGGAAAATACCTTCGCTCCGCTCAACTGTCCGAACAGATCATCGATCCTCGGCAACTGGTACTTGTTCTTGATCGTGAGGTTGTTGAGAGCCCTGTAGTCGATACACATCCATACCGACCCATCCTTCTTCGGCACAAAGAGTACTGGTGCACCTTATGGTGAAGAACTCGATCGAATGAAGCCTTTGTCCTACAACTCATCCACCTGCTTCTTCAACTCCACTAGCTCGCTGTTGTTCACTCTATAGATGTGCTGAGATATCAGCTCTATGTCGGGCACCAAATCTATAGAGAACTCCACATCCTTGTCCAGAGGTAACCCTGGCAACTCCTCTGAGAATACATCCATGAACTCAGCTATCAATGGATGTGGCACGCTCTGCTCCTCTACTGAAACTCCGTAGAAGACTTCGCTGCTCTGCTCCGCCTCCCGTCTGGTGATCCCAAACTCTGGCTCTTTTGGTACTCTGAAAAGAAATCTACCACCACGATAATCTATACTGGCATTGTGCCTGCTCAACCAATCCATACCGAGTACAATGTCATAGTTCGGTAATGGCATTACGAGTAGACTCACATTCAGTTCTCGGCCTCCCAAAACTACTCTTCGATCCTTGTAAATATCACGGACGAGGATGATACCACCCTCAGTCGTGATCTTGTAAGTCCTAAGCAAAGATTCAGAAGAAAGCTAGTGTCTAACAGCAAATGATACAGACACAAAACTATAGAAATCCTCCGAATCAAACAAAGCGAATACAAAAAGGAGTCGAGAAAAACAGAACCTGCTATCAGATCTCCGACTGCATCTGCATCCTCGGATGACATGGCAAAAGCTTGACCCTGCTGACATCCTCTGGTCTACTGCTAGTTCTAGATAAACTTCTGCTGCTGCGTCTGCAGTGGTCCCTTCCGCTGTCCTGTCGGAGCCTTGGCTCCTGTTCCCTGTGCTGTACGTCCTGAAGACATGGACAGTCTCTCAGCTAGTGCTCCGCTGAACCACAAAGTAGGCACTTGCCTAGCCTTTTCCTATACTCGTTCCAAACAAGTCCTAGCTTCTTGCAGAAGGTGCAACTGGTGACTTGCTACTTTCTAGGGGCCTGCTGTATTTGCTTCTATTGAAAATGTGCACGACCCTGACTCTAGAACTGCTGCTGCTGGAACGGCTTCTGCTGATGCTGCTGCTGATAATGGGGCCTCTTGGCCGGGCCTCCACTGTCGTCGGCTCCATGTGAATTACGACCTCTCTTCAGTTTCAGTTCAAGGTCGTCCTCCGCTGCCATAGCTCCCGACAGAATCTCCTCAAAAGTAGCATTTATGTTGCTCTTGGTTAAGGACTTAGCTTCCTTAACCAAGCCCTTCCTGAACCTCCTGGCCTTCACTGTCTCGCTAAGGCCCTCCACAAATCTATCCAGATGGCAGAACTCTTCGATGTACTGTTCTACTGTCTGGTTCCTGTGAACTAGGTTCTTGAACTGTGTCTCCAAGGTGCCAAGTACTGTGTCGGGAAAGAACTTCTCCTTGAAGAGCTTCTTGAAAGCCTTCCAATTCTGTCCCTCTGTACCAATCCTGGGGTCGGTCTGGTACCATATGTGGGCAAGGTCCGGCATCTGGCTGCCCGCTGCTTCTATCTGAAGCCTAGCTGGTATCTCCATGAGGCGAAAGATCTCCTCCATGTGCTCGATCCAGTCATCGGCATATAGGATACCCTTGGTACCCTTGAAGTCTCACGGCCGTATCTTCTGAAAGTCCTGAATGCCCAGAGTCCTCGGCTGGTACGGCTGTATTTATCCTTCCTATGGTTGGGCAGTCACCTTCTCTACTGCCACCATGGTTAGCTGATGGGCATTGTCAATGCCCTGCCTCATATCCTCTGCGTGGTACCGCTGAGTCTCCATCATCTGCTGCATGAAGGCAAAGAACTGCCCCATATCAACTGTTCCCTGAGGTGGTGGTAGTGGCATCCCTTAAACCCCTGGGGTAGTCCTCAGAACTGGTGGAGGAGTACCCCCAAAAGCTGCAGATGGTCCCACCTGAGCAGGAACAAGAGGTACTGTGGTCCCAGGGTCCTACTAAGTCGGGCGAGAAGTGGCAGATCTCTCAGCGGTATCCCTCAGGCCAGAGCGTTGCGATCGTGTCTCCACCATCCTGAAGACAGATCAAACAAAGAATCAATTACTGAGAAAGAAACAATATAATCAAAGGAGGACAGTTTATTTCAAAAGAAGGCAATTAGCAGCAAGAATTAGATAAGAGTTTTCCTAAATGTGATTGAGTACCTTAACTTATATCCTATATCCTACTGCAGACTGTAGTGATACTCTAGTTCGAATACCACTACGAAATTATACTAGTTGCGACTGGACCTACATGGGCCACCACTAAAAATGTGTCACGACCCGCACCCAATGTAAGGGCACGAGAAGTGGGTACGTCCAGCCTATGCCGCAGTATCGGCGGAAGAACGCTGTCCTAGGTCACAACATCTAACAATATAACCATACCTATACAATGATATACACTCCAAAAGGAGGACAATATAAAGGTACAACTCAATCATAGCATCTAAGGTAGAATAAAAGGAATAAATGGATGGTTAAGATAAAGAGTAATATCCAACCCGAGCTACAAATAAGAGTAATATCTGAGTGTACAACAAAACAAATATCCAATAATTGAAAGTACAAGAAATAAGACAACTAAAAGGAAACTAGTCTAGAAATCTAATCTAGACAATAGGCAAGTCCTCAGCGACTGTAGGATCCTCCTGAGGGTCCAAGTCACCGGTGTCATCTAAGATTGTGCCATAATATGAAGGACAGAACTCCTCCTCATCGCATATAATATTTTTAACAGTCCAATAAGGACGGGAACGAGCACAATACATCTCACGCAGTTCATATCTTGACAGAAAATATAAAGCATGTGATAGGTTAGAAACGCTGTAAGAAATAAGCATGATAAAAAAGAAAAACTGATAAACGAAGCTATCTATATATGATAATAGAGAACTTTAAGTGACTATGTGATTTAGAGTACTAGATAGACATGTGAATGGCTTGATTTGCACATGATTACACTAAAGAGTTTGTACATGATTATACTACTTTAGAATTGTTTACATGACTATTTCTACTCCTCCATGCCCCAATCAATACACAAGGATCTAGACAGGTTATGTTATTGTGCATGATAGTTTATACATGAAGCTCATGAGATCATGAGAGTACATGAGAGCACATGAGTACACATGAATAATAAGAGTCCATAGAACACATGATGTTCGTAAAAAGGATATGACATGATGTATTCGATGCACCCGAGGGGGATAACATCTCATGTAAAGATCCATATAGTACTAATCTGTGATAATGTCGTGTCAGTATCAAGTAAATTAAACTATGACAAGAATATAATTCCTAACAAGTATGAAACGGTCAGAGAATGCACTCGCCTGGTATCTCGACTGTCTGATTAGAATAAGAGTCCTAACTGGAGTATCTGAGTCCTATTTAGAACAACCATAGGTTACAAAGTGTCTAACATGAAACAAGAATAACCTACAGTGCATTCTAAATTATTCTAGATCCTTCTAAGTCAAAGTCTACCTTTGGTCAACTCTGGTCAAACCTGGTCAACTATAAGTCAACTAGTCCATCTACCAAATTTTAGGTCAAACACAAGTTATCTAGTCATTCCAAGTCTGTTTGAGTAGATTTGGATCAAGTTTGACTTAAAGTTGATTTTTGTCAATCTTGGTCAACTTGCTAGTCAACTCGGCCAATTTAGGCTCATTGGGTCAATCCTAAGATGACTCACTAAACCATAGGTTATATCTAATAGCAATCACAACATATACATATACATTCAATTTACATATGGGTATGAATATTGAGATATAATATCACACAAACACAAGTACAATGCCAAACCAAGCAACCACACCCACCACTAGATATGTGCATATAATATAAATAGGCTCACATAGGCTAAATGCCCATAATACAAGCAATGTACATATAATATATTCATGCATATAAAGGGTGAGTGATATATATATATATATATATATATATATATATATATATATATATATATATATATATATATATATATATATATATATAAAATATATATAATATATAATATTTATATATTATATATATATATATATATTATATATATATATATATATATATATATATATATATATATATATATATATATATATATATATATATATATATATATATATATATATATATATATATATCACTCATCCTTTATATGCATGAATATATTATATGTACATTGCTTGTATTATGGGCAATGTATTATGTACATTGCTTGTACATATATATATATATATATATATATATATATATATATATATATATATATATATATATATATATATATATATATATATATATATAAGTAGGCTCACATAGGCTAAATGCATGTACATATAATATATTCATGCATATAAAGGATGAGTGATATATATATATATATATATATATATATATATATATATATATATATATATAAGAAGATTTTTAGGAAACAGTTAACATACCAAGGGTTTTGTGAAACATGCATATGTTTAGACAAGTAGTTGGTGTATAGGGTTTACATTTAGCATGGCAGCAAGTTAATCATCTCAAAGGGTTTATGCCCAGGTTTATGGCCGTATGCATAGGCCTCCACAACACTATCATCATCATCATCATCATCATCATCATCAACATTAATTAGGACAATAACATATCGATGTTTCAAAGCCTATTCTCAATTTATCAACCTACTGTACAGTGCATTACACATATCCAATGCTAACATTTCGTCAAGCCTAACATGTATGAATTAACGTAAACTCAGTTAACATGTGAATATAGCTAAAATTTAGTATAACAACATATGGAAGGATTAAACCTAAACTCGGGTTTCAGTCTTGCTCGAGTATCCTTCATATTCAAAAACCAAATTACAAGCCTAAACAAGAATAAATATCAAACCCAACTATGCAAACATCAACCCAGACATGTATACGTGTTAATCATCAAAATTTAACCATAAATTAGCAGTTTAATATTTATTTTAAAACTCAGAAAATGTCCAGACAGAAGATAGTATCAGTACCATGAATAAACCCTAAATTAACATCACAAAATCAATTAAATATCAAACTGATGGTTGAGAACGGGTCGTGTACATGTATATGTGTCCCACAGAGTGTATCGTGTCCATACAATAGGATACGAAGTGTCCAAATTATCAAAATACCAAATATACACGCACAGACACAGTCTGTACAGACCGCATCGTACAGGCGTGTTCGTCTCTTGTGGACATGACACAGGTCATCATACGCCGTGTTCTCATAGCCACGTGTAGCCCAGGCATAGGGTTACAAGATCGACACTTAGTTTTGTGTCCACGTCGTGTCGTGTCTCGACACGAGACGCGCATCAGTAGGGAGTTTTCATGCAGTCAGTGTAGTACGAAACCAATACACGCGCGAGAACTCCCTCGATACGACACGAGGTGACACAAAACTCAAGAAGGGTGTTGTCAGAGGTTGCCCGTATCTCTGTGCCAAGTGGCACATGTCCACATCGCATGTTGTGTCCGAAATCGCATTCGAGTAGCAGGACACGCGCGCGAGGGATCATACGGCGTGTCCTGTCCAAATTGGGACACGAAAATGACACGACACGATGCTCAGTGCCTGGGGAAATGAAAACATACATGTAGGGCTACAATCCTATTCAAATAGATTTCAAAAGAAAAGAACAAAAACCCCCTTTGAGGCATTTCATCAAACACCAATGCATAGGCACTGATACATGTTCGATACAGACACTAAACCAATACCAACTCCTACAAAACTCACCCTACGGCTAGGGGACACCTAGATGGATGCATCTATGGAAAGAATTCATAGATTTGCATGGATTTGAAGAGATTACCTATTGAGGGTGAATTCATAATAAAAAGCTACAAACTGAAGATCCTTTCTGCAACTTGAATGATCCCATGCTCTCCAAAACTAAGATTGCTCACCACCAACAGTCCACAAAACTGAGTTAGAACCTAATGCAAAATACCTGAATCAAAAAGGAGAAGGAATGAAGAAAATAGGAAAGACACATACCTAGGTTTTTGCCAGAAAGAGAAGGAATGGAAAAAAGGGCAAGTGCTCAACATGAGAGGCTATATAGGTGCTCTAGGAACCCCTATAGCCGGCCACATCATGAGAAATATGTTAGGGTTTTAATCCAAGGGCTATAGCTACTCTACATGTTAAAATGAATGAATAGTCAAGGGGTTCTAACTTGATATTAACTAATGATTTTTAATTAGCTTCTAACTTGAAACTAACTAGAATGGAAATGCTAAAACCTAACTAAACATGCTAACCAAGTCACTAAGTCATGATGAGACACTAGGCTAGGTTGCACCAAGGCTCAACTATCAAAAGGCCAAAAATCACAATACTAATAATTTAATATATAAAAATATAATCAAAAATTTTACAATCACCAAAATGCCCTCAAGCTATAAAAATGGATGTGACAATAATTCTTGATAGTGGTCCGTCGAGCCGCACTCTTGATAAGCAACCTTGACATGAAAATTCTTGATAGTGGTCCGTTGTGACACACTCTCGACATGATAAGTAACCTAACATGACATGTAAGCCTTGAATGCTGTTGCGACGGCTATCTCAACTCGCTAAGTAACTCTTATCTTGACACCGTGGATGATTATGCATGTACAAGCTACATGCCTCGTCTTGCATCATGTCTAGGACATGGATTCCTGATTACCACGCTCAGGGATTCATACTAAATCTGACTAGGATAATGACTAGATTGATCAAGTAGCTCATAAAGAGATTTCTCAGTCACATGCAATCCTGTTATTTGAGTGCCTTAAGTGGACTTGTAGCCTGCCGTCGAGTAGGATGCATTTTTCAGCAAACTGTCATGTGTTGCACCTCTAAGTCACCTAATCAACTCTCTCAACCTACGTTAGGATAACATTGATAGTCTGCAGGGCTTGTGTATAAACCCCCATATTTTATGTAGAATTTTTTTACAATTTTATTATTTTTTATACATTTTTTATTTAGTTGTAGTTAATATATATTATTGGTGTGTTTGTGTTATAGTATTAAATATAGTCTACAACATTATTTAGAATTTCTAGATAGTGATTTATACTATTTTTATTTTTAATGCAAGCTAAATTACTCTAAGTTTCATATAAATATATATATATATATATATATATATATATATATATATATATATATATATATATATATATATATTGAGTAAAAAAATAAGCTAGCACTGTAGCCGCAGCTGCAGTGCTGTAGATAACCCGACCTCCCTTCTGAATCAGCAGATTCAATAAAAAAGAATACTTCTTTATTTTCGATTCGGATTTGATCATATCCCTTTGATCTCTTAAAATTGGATGGTATAGCAATTCCTAACCTATGCAAGATCCGATCCAGTCTCGTATTCCCATTGATGTAGAAGCATGAAAAAGAATGACAATTCATATGCGGCCCAGATTCAGCATGAAAACTCCATGCGGCTCAAAAGCTCAAGAGATTCATGCAGCTCGAAACCTGAGAGCCGCATGCGGCTCAGGTATTTTTGTTCGGCTCAGGAAGAGCGACGTGGCCTCATGCGGCTCGAAGAAGGCCAATACAGCTGGCCATAATTACTCCCTGCAGCCGGCCATTAAATGCTATGACACAAAGTGACAGTTATGACGGCTCTGACATAAAGAAGAGATGTGCCATGCTCATCAAAAGATGAGAAAATCTCTGAGATAGCCGGTACAGTTCACAAAATCCAAAGAAGTTTTCTATGCGGACCGCCTGTGCGACCCTCATACGGCTCGGTTGTGGGGGCCACCCTCATGCAGCTCAGTTGTGAGGCCACCCTCATGCGGCTCGGCTGTGGAGGCCACCCTTATACGGTTCAGTTGGGGGGCCACCCTTATGCGGCTCGTTTGTGAGGCCATCCTCATGCGGCTCGGTTGTGAGGCCATCCTCATGCGGCTCGATTGTGAGGCCATCCTCATGTGGCTCGGTTGTGAGGCTATCCTCATGCGGCTCGGTTGTGAGGTCACCCTCATACGGCTCGGTTATGAGGCCACCCTCTTGCGGCTCGGTTATGAGTCCACCCTCATGCGGCTCGGTTATGAGGCCATCCTCATGCGGCTTAGTCATGAGACCACTCTCATGTGGCTCAGTCATGAGACCACTCTCATACGGCTCAATCATGGGGACAGTCCTTCATGCGGCTCAGCCAGGATGCACCATTCATGTAGCTCGCAAAATAGCGGCAGTTGGGACATGTGGCAGAAGTCGACAAAGTCTTAAACAACTCGGATTTATTGAAACCAATAGATCATAATAGTTCAGATTTATTACAATTGACATAACAGTCCAGATTTACTGCAACAAACATATCAAGATTAATCTTAACCAATCCCCAACTGCCCACTTCTCAAGGCACGGTTACAAGGATGTGGCCACGTGGCTGTACCCCCACTCCTCGCAAATTCCTATAAGTAGCAAGGTGCCATTTCCTTGTAAAGTAGGAGCATACAGACTAACACAGAGTGACACACAGAGACCCAGAGCAATTCGAGCATACAGTGAGAGCACTTTTTCACCAGAGCCGAAGTTGCGTTCGATCGTCCAAGGAGTAAGGCATAGTTGATAGCACTCTCCCGAGCCTCTACCGTCACCCCCCAGAATCAAAAATAAAACAATTGTACTTAGATTACTTTTCCTAGGTTTTGTTAATAGGCTCTCTTTTGTACAAGCGAGTTTGTAATTGTGAATCAAAGTTCAGTCCTCCTATAAAATTGTTCTGTTCTTCGATAATCAATGGAAAACACGATGGCAACTTTACTGGGGACTAACTTCTCCACTGCTGAGAAGTTGGTGACACAATCGGACGCAGCCAAGCTTAGCTCCACGCAACAGATGCTGGTTGTTCGCTTCGACCAGCAAGCGTTTGAAGAGATGCTCTCCGACGGAAGCGCTAGCCCGGTCCAGAAGCTAGCCCGCACGAAGAAGGCCCACAGGGAGTGGAGGCCCAAATCATTTGTTCATCCCCAAGCTCTGGAAGAAGTGTTCTCTGATGCCTAAGACGACGGAGAAGACTCGCGTGCGGCCCCACTTCAGACCGTAGAGGACTCTGCTGTCCCCAACTCCGGCAGAGGAAAACATTACGATGCTGGACTTGTAGGGGCAAAAAGGGACTCTATGCGGTCCAGGAAGAGGCCGCATAAGGGCGCCAGCCGTATCAAGACTCATGCGGCCACAAAAACCAGCCGCATGCAGAAGGCTCATACGGCCAAAACTTCCAGCCGCATGGAGGAGGCTCATGCGGCCACGACTTCCAGCCGCATACAGAAGGTTCATGCGGCTACAGCTTCCAGCCGCATGCAAACTACTCAAGCGGCCACAAATGCCAGCCGTATGCAGACTGCTTATGCGGCCACAAATGTCAGCCGCATGCAGACAGCCTATGCGGCCACCAATCCCAGCCGCAGTCCATCTGCTCCAGGCGGCTCGGGTTCAGTCTTCGACCGTCTCTCATGCGGTCCTAACCTCAGATGCTCCTATAAGGATGTGCCAGACTCTATGCGACACAATTTGGACTCTTCCTACTATGCGCCCTTGGTTGCTAGAGTGAAAAAGTCTAGGGCAGATCGGGCTCGTCGAGCTCAGTCAGCTGTCCCAACCTCTGACCATCAGAGAGCTTCGCTTACTGTTATGCAGGCCTCTGATGGAAAGTTGAACAGAACCGACCGTGTCCAGCCCCGGCATCAAACGGACAGAGTGGTTCCCAAGAGTCCCCGTATCAGGGAGCAAACATGATACCAACACACTCATGTGCTAGGGACCCCCGGGTCCACAAAACGAGTGTAAAGGTTGCTCGAGATGTACTTGACTTGTGCGATATGATCCTTCACAAGCACAAGAAAAGAGAAGAAAACTTGGTGTGCAGAGAGTCCTTCCATGGACATCACTGCACTCAAGTCATTGTCAACTGCTGCAGCAATAAAACAGCAGTCCAAGAGGACCGGCAGTCCATCTTCCAACGACTGTAACAACCAGGATCGGTCCTGTAACAAAGCTCGAAAGACGAGGTGCTTCTTGTCGCCTCCTGCAATTCTGCCCGGAAGATCACTGCCGACAAGAAGAAAATAAATGTCTCCAGTCTGACGATCTCTACTAGCACGGCTAAGAAACTCTCATCCAAGCAGTTGTCCACAACCACCATAGGAGAAGTTTATCAAGGCACCCGCTCTAAGACGAAATCTTTAACATCTGGAGATTCGTCGTCTACATCCCTGAGGGTAGCCGGAGCTAGGGGTAGCACTCCTCGGAACATACACGATAATCCGGTGTTCCAAAAAGATCAACCAGTGGAGACAGTTCCCCCTACAGATGCAACAGAACCAGACGCCCCTGGAAACGTCCATGGGTGCCAAGATGAAGCAACCTCCTATGCAGGGGGTAGTACTTCCTCCGAGTCTGAACCAGAGGAGAACATTCTTACATATCCCGACGACTTCTTCATTCGGGGGTATGATTCGGAGAGCACATCCTCCACAGTTCCTTCCACTGTTCCCCGTATGAGAATGATATTTATGATTGAGTATGACCAGGACGGTCCCAGCAACCGACAGCACCTCGATACTCTTGAGGCCATACTTCATACCTTGGTCAAATTAGTAGACGAGATTAAGGCAGCCCTGCCGACTCTCCACGGAAGAACGCCTGGCCAGACAAGCTTGGGTTCCACCGTCAATGCGGACTCAAACACAACTGCACCGACCCCAAGCGATAATCCACCTGGAATGTCTGCTTCCATTGTTGCAAGCGAGGCTAGGGAGGCATGAAGAGAGGTCCAGGAGCTTCGGGCAATGTTTTATGCCCGAGAAACCTCTCAAGACCTCAGGATACGGTAGCCGTACCCCGCTGCATGGAGAGACGTCCCCTTCCCTCCATGGTACAAGACATTCAACATCAACCCTTATGACGGAAAGACATCTGCAAGCCGATACGTGACCTACTTTGAGGTCACAATAGATCATTTGCCGCATGACGATGCCATCCTTACGCGATTGTTCATTGGGGTATTAGAGGGAGTCGCATTCGACTGGTACCGCAACCTGCCGGACAATTGTATCCATTCCTTTGCCGGCTTCAAACGTATGTTTTTGGAGAGGTTTTATGAGGTGGGACACCCAAGAGGTTTTATGAGGTGGGGCCGGATGTCACAATGTCAACCCTCATGGATGTTGTTCAAGGTGAGAAGGAGCTGACAAGGAACTACATTAAGCTGTTTCGCCAAACCGTGATGAAGTTGCCCTCCGGTAACCCGGACTCTTCCTTAATTGAAATTTGCCAAAAGAGGCTGCTCCCCACAATCAGCCTCTGGATGGGCGAAAGTCAATTCAAGGACTGAAAGACTTTCATCATCAGCGCCACTAGCGCAGAAGACAAATTGAAAAAAGCTCGCCAACTGGGATTGTGCATCTCGGAGGGAGACGACAAGGGTAAACGCCCTAATGCCAACAACAACAACGGCGGTAATTCCTCCAACAACCGAGACAACAAAGGCAAACAGGCTATGGTGGCCGACACAGCCCAGAAGCCCGAACTGAAGTAGGCAGAAAAGCAGTAGCCGCAGATGACTTACTCCTTTGAGGATAGTCATGTCAAGCCCATCTTTGACATGCTCTTACAAGGAGACAGAATTCAACTCCCTCCACCAAGGCGTGAACCTTGACCCGCAGAGATGGAGAGCCCCAAGTACTGCCACTACTATCGCTACGTCTACCATGCTATACAAGACTGCTTCCAATTGAAGCGGTATATCTAGAACCTCATCGACTGTAAGGCCTTGGCCATTGATTTATAGGAGGTGGCGGTCGTTGCCAACATGGTGTCAGTCCAATTCGGTAGCTTCCTGCCGACGAGGACCCAAGATGGCGTAGTACCTATCCCCCGGGCAAAAATAAAGGTCGCTAATCTTCTACCTCCCCGAGACCAGGCTGCTGGGCCGGTACCCCTTACCACATCACGAGGGAAGATCATGTGGGTCCACCCGGACTTAGTATCCGAGGTAACCCAGTTAACATCACTTTCTGCTGGCAAGAAGAAGGGTGGAAAAGTCAAGTCCTGCCGCACAATCTCGACCGACGTCGAAGAAGCGACAGCTATCGTTACCCGGTCTGGAGCTGTAACGCCCCAGTCCCAAAATACGTAGGACCAAGTACGTGAACATGCCAGCTGCACATATACAAAGAACACTCCAATATATGGAATTCCTCATATATGCACATAAGCTGTAAATAAATAATCACAGGCCAGAATAACATATATAATCTCATCACAGCTCAACAACGAAGATAATGAAGTCCAAATAAATAAATAAGAGTATCAAAAGATAGCCGGGTGAACATACTCACTCCAAACAGCTATGAAAAATAGTCTCACAAGATCGGAGTCCGACCTCCACAAAATAGAAAGAAAAGAGATGTAAAATAATGTCTATAACTGTCTCAAATATAGAATAAACTAGAAATCAGTAGTGACTGCCCCGTCATCAATGAAGGACAGCTCCAATGCCGCTCCGTACTCCTGTGGAAACTCGTCTAAACCTGGGGAGATAACCAGGTCCTCAGGGGACATAGCAAGATACAAGAAACACCATGCCATATAAACTGTGATAATATAATAAGAGAGAAAGGTAAGCATGCAAACGGGTTCCTGACCATTCTACTGTGAATATGCAGTTGAGATACAATCCTTCGACGCATGAACCCTGGCTGAAAATAGGATCGACATAGTTCCCATAGAGGGTACCAGGGGCCTACGTCTATAACGCTCGGGAAACGTCAGAGGGCACCATGTGCAAGGGGCTACGTCCATAACGCTTTGGGAAACGTCAGAGGGCGCCTGGAGCCTGCGTCTCCGGAGGAGCGCACAGGTAATCATGGAAGTGTAGAGAAGCCCATACGTCAGGTATTGTTCTCCCCACCCAATGCCTAGTATCATTATCTTCATGACTGATATGAACCTCTAGTAACCGCCAAGTCTTCTAACATGCAATACTATTGGCAGTTACTCCTATCCGTCACACGTTCCATACGTATCGGCGGTCAGCCAACTACGTGGAAATGTATCCTATATGTGACTCACATCACGTGATACAACAAGTGTCAAGGCCGTATGAGATATACCAATACCTTATCATCAATGGGTGGTCACTAGACTAAGTCAATGCAAGAGAATAAATAAAGCAAGAAAAACGACCGATAGAGTCGCTTACACCCAAGTGTGACTTGGATGCACAGTTTAAATATCACGAAACAAATGCTAAAAATAACAACTAAAAATAAGAATATAATAATCACAGAGTAGGGTGGCAAGGTATCTTGCCTGGTAGTGCAAAGTGGCAAGTCCAAAAGTAGCAAGTGTCAGCACCAAAACTCACAAATCACAGATGACTCCAAACGCTGAAACAAACATCAAAAATGATCTCGGTGAAGAAGATATACCTAGGAAACGCCTGTCTAAAAGTCAAATTCTGGAACAGGGTTAAAATCATAATTTCGGGTCAAAACGATGTCCGCCGTTGGACCCGTTTTGCACCGAAACACGTGCCAAAGTCTTCGGTCTCTAAAGTCGTCAAATTACATGTCTATGGTTTCAGGTTGAGGAGAGGAACTCAACGGTATGTCCAGTTTTGGATTTCGAGGAGCCGTGTACAAAATCGCCCGTTTGAGTGGACCAGAACTTCGATCCGGACCTGTTGGCGCAAGTTTCGTCTCAATCCGACGAATGTACACGAAGTTATGGACAAGTTTGCAAAATGCCGATACGGGGGTATCTCGACGGATACGCGTTGATTTCGTCGCGCACACGCGACGAAACTGAGTTCCGTCAGTTCCCACACGTCCGCAATGTCCATACGCACCTTTCGATGCGTATAGCGCGCGACCACGTCGCCCGGTTTGTCGGGGCGTACGTCGTATCGGAGAAAATTCTAAAATTTTATATTTCGAAAACAGTTTTTTCACCCAAGTTTAACACGAATTAAATTCTTGCACAGAAATCTAAATACCGATCTACCAGTTACGTTTTAGTCATGGTTAGGTTGTCTTCAAACTTGTTCAATTAGTTTCTGAAAAATCTCGACACACAGAGCGGAATATGGCTTCTAAGTTGTGGTTTGAAACTGATTTCAAACTCTGTTTTCGACAGAGTTTTACCCGACTTTGCATCGAGTTACTAGTCAAACCAGAGGGTTATAGCTGATTCCCTTTAAAGGGACTCAGAGAGGGTTACATTGCCTACATGTAGCATCTTTCGGATCGCAAAACGATCAAACGTGCGAAGAGTAATCGAAGCCGAAAAGGAGGGGTACCTGAGTTTTTCGAAAACAGAGTATCCTCTGTTAACTGTCGACTCCGAGCGATCCCGACGTCGTCGATGGCGAGTGGGTGGCCGACGGTGAGCACGGGGTGTGGGGGAAGGGTGGCGGCCTTGGGGTCGAGAAGTTTTTGCGTACGAAGGGGGGTTTATGGTTCGGTTAGATGAGCGACTGAATATATAAAGCCGATAAATGCTATTTCGAATAGGACTCGAAATTGTGGGCTCGGGTTGCAATGGTTCTCATAGCAGCTTCTTGCTGCTGAGTTAGACGGGGGTGTGGGGTTGGGCCCACCCCCTTGCAGCTGCTGCTGCGAAAGGGTTTGCTTGGTATTAGGGGTCGGGAGCCACGCAGCTAGCTGCTGCTGTTGTGAGGGATCGGCCACAACTCATATATTATTATTTTTTTTACTACACAGTTGTAGAACCATGGAAAATATTGCTTTTTGTCCCACATCGGAAAGGAGAAGAAGAAAGGGCTCACTCCATTCTATAAATAGAGCCCCCTTTCCTCCTTTGAAAAGGGCACCAACTTCTCTTCCCTCCTTCCAACTTGGACTCTTCTTACTACGTACCTTCAGGTGCTAAGTCGAAGAAGTCTAGGGCAGCGCGGGCTCATCGAGCTCAGTCAGCTGTCCTAACCTCTGACCATTAGAGTGCCCCGCTAACTGTTAAAGCGGGCCTCTGATGGAAAGTTGTAAACATGATACCTACGCACTCGTGTGCTCGAGATACCCGGGCCCACAAAACGAGTACAAAGTTTGACCGAGATGTCCTTGACTTGCCGGATGTGATCCTTCACAAACGCAAGAAAAGAAGGGGATTCTCTATGCCGCTCAAATTCAACATGGAGCCTCATGCGGCTCAAAATCCAGAAAGCTTCATGCGGCCCAAAAGCAACAGAGGGGGCCTTAGGCAGCCCAAAATCAACATGAAAGCCCATGCGGCTCGGATAAACTCTATGCGGTTACGACTCCGGTCATGACGGCTCTTCATACGGCTCGAATATGAAGACTCTCATGCGGCTCGAGTATGGAGACGCTCATGCGGCTCGGTCGTGACGACTCTTCATGCGGCTCGGTCATGACGACGCTCATGCGGCTCGAGTATGAAGACTCTCATGCGGCTCGGTCATGACGACTCCCATGCGGTTCGGGTATGGAGACGCTCATGCGTCTCGGTCGTGATGACTCTTCATGCGGCTCGGTCATGACGATGCTCATGCGGCTCGAGTATGAAGACTCTCATGCGGCTCGGTCATGACGACTCCCATGCGGTTCGGGTATAGAGATGCTCATGCGGCTCGGTCGTGACGACTCTTCATGCGGCTCGGTCATGACGACTCTCATGCGGCTCGAGTATGAAGACTCTCATGCGGCTCGGTCATGACGACTCTCATGCGGTTCGGGGGAGACTCTCATGCGGTTCAGGCAACTCTCATGCGGTTCGAGTGTGATGACTTTTATGCGGCTCATGAGCACAACAGTTGGGACACGTGGCTGGACACGTGTCAAAAGCCGATCATATCTCAATAATTCAGATCTACTGTAATCAAAGATTGGGTAAAATCCTAATAATCTAGGGACACGTGGCGGGAGAATGAATTAAATTTATTCATTCAGATTCGCAGACATCAGCAGATCATCATAAGGGAGATTTATTCCAATCAGTATTAATTACTGATAGAATTTGGCATAATCTGCATTAATGGCCCAGATTCATCACACTCAAGATTAATGGCCCAGATTGATCAATCAACAGGCCGCCGCCACTTCAAGGAATAATCATTGCAAAACCTAATGATTGCATCCCCTTCTTATAAATAGCAAGGTGTCATTCCCTTGCAAGAGGACCCCTTTTCGATATGAGAGAGCACCAGAATACTTGGAGAGAAAGAGCCAAGAGAGAGCAAAGAGAGCATTTCTTCAACGCCAAACAATCTTCTAGAGCCAAGGATGCATACCGATCGTCCAATGAGTAAGGCAGAGCGGCCGTCGCTTTCCCGAGCCTCTATCGTCACCCCCCAGAATCTAAAATAAATAATTGTACTTAGACTGCTGTACCTAGGTTTTCGTCCCTAGGCTTTCTTTGTACAAGCGAGTTTGTAACGTGAAGTAAAAGTCCAGTCCTCCGATAATTGTTCTGCTCTTTTATATTTCATGGCAAACACAATGGCGACTCTGCTGGGGACAAACTTCTCCATGGCTGAGGAGTTGGTGATGCAATCGGATGTAGCCAAGCTTGGCTCCACGCAACAGAAGATGGTCGTCCGGTTCGACCAACAGGCGTTCGAAGAAATGCTCTCCGACAAGAGCGCTGGCCCGGTCCAGAAGCAAGCCCGCACAAAGAAGGCCCGCAAGGTGTGGAGATCTCGATCCTTCGTTCCTACTGAAGCTCTTGCAGAGAATACCCTCTGTTGCTCAAGACGGCGGAGAAGACTCTCCCGCGGCCCCACTTCAGATCATAGACGACTCTGTTGTCCCCAAGTCCGGCAGAAGAAAATATTATGATGCTGGACTTGCAGGGGCAAAGAGGAACTCAATGCGATCCGAGCCGCATAAGGGTTCTAGCCGCATGGAGAAAGCCTATGCGGTTACATCCCCAAACCGTAGAAAGAAAACTCATGCGGCCACATCTGTCAGCCGCATAGCTTATGCGGCTACAGTTGCCAATCGTATGGACGAAGCTTATGTCAATCGCTTGCAGAAAACCCATGCGGCCATAATTGCCAACCGCATGCGGCCAGCCTGCACGGTCGTGACTCCTAGTCGTACAAGGATAACCCATCCGACAGCTAAAGACAGCCGCATGCAGACAGCCTGCACGGTTCCCAATCCTAGCCGCATAGCGGCTGTTCCACGCTTCTCTCAATCAGTCTTCGACCGTCTCTCATGCAGTACTGACCCTGATGATTCTCTGGATGATAAGCCAGACTCTGTGATATTCAACTTGGACTCTTCCTATTACGCACCCGTGAGTGCTAAAAGGAAGAAGTCTAGGGCAGCGCGGGCCCACCAAGCCCAGTCAGCTGCCCCAACCTCTGACTATCAGGGCGTCCTGCTAATTATTACGCGGGCCTCGGATGGGAAGTTGTACAGAACCACTCGAGTCTAGCCCCCGGTGGCAGACGGACAGGGAGGTTCACAAAAGTCTCCCAAAATCCCGGGAGCAAACATGGTCGGTCCAGACCCATCTGACTTGCGTAAGGCCATCCTCCACAAACACAAGGAAAGAAAAGATGCATCGGGATGCAAAGAGTCCTCCCACGGACGTCATTGCACCCAAATCATCGTCAACTGCTGCTGCAATGGCACGACGATGCAAGAAGACCGGTAGTCTATATTTCAAAGACTGCAACAGCCATCTTCAGAAGACGAGGTACTACCCGTCATCTCCTACAACTCTGCTCGAAAAGTCCCTGCTGATGGAAGGGGAAAGAAGACGAATGTTTCAAGCCCGAAGACCTCAACCACTGCGACTAAAAGACTGTTGTCTAAGCGGGTGCCCACCACCGGAGTTTTCCAAGGTACTCGCTCTAAGACGAAATCTGCTACAGTGGGAGGTTCGTTGTCCATAACGCAGGGGGTTGCTGGGGCTGGGGGTAGCACCCCTCCGAGCCTCCACAACAATCCGATATTCCAAGAAGACGAGCCAGGGAAGACAACTCTCCTATCGGATACAGCAAACCTCGACGTCCCTGACAACATCCACAACTCCCAAGACGAGGCAAACTCGGAGGCTGGGGGTACTGTTCCTTCCGAGTCTGAATCAGAAGGGAACATACCCACATACCCCGATGACTTCTCACTACAAGAGTACGATTCAGAGGGCGCTTCCTCCACCGCTTCGTCTATCTCTCCTCATGTGAAGACAGTATTCATGACAGACAGCAACCAAGGTGGTTCCAGTGATCGCCAGCGCATCGACAGTCTCGAAGCCATATTACTTGCTTTGGTCAAGTCTGTAGACGAGATTAAAGCGGCCCTTCCAACTCTGCAAGGAGGGATGCCTGGCCAAACAAGCGCAGGTCCTGCGGTCAATGCGGACTCGAATTCGGCGGCACCGACCCCGGGCAACAATCCTCCGGAAACAACGGTCCCTACCGCCGTGGACAAAGCACGCGAAGCGAGAAGAGAGGTCCAGGAGCTCCGAGCCATGTTCCACGCTCGAGAAAACTCTCAAGATCTCAGAATACGGCAACCATATCCTGCTGCATTGAGGGATGTTCCATTCCCACCAAGATATAAACCGTTCAATATCAATCCTTATGATGGCAAGACCTCGGCAAGTCGGTATATCACTTACTTTGAGGTCACCATCGACCATCTGCCCCATGACGATGCCATTCTCACACGATTATTCATCGGGGCATTGGAAGGAGTCGCCTTCGACTAGTATCGCAACCTGCCGGACAACTGCATCCACTCCTTCGCCGGTTTCAAGTGCATATTCTTGGAGAGATTCTACGAAGTAGGACAGGATGTCACCATGTCCACCCTCATGGACGTCATCCAAGGGAAGAAGGAGCTGACAAGAAATTACATCGAGCGGTTCCGCCAGACCGCATGAAGCTACCCTCTGGAAACCCAGATTCCTCCTTGATCGAGATTTGCCAAAAGAGACTCCTCCCGACAATCAATCTCTGGATGGGCGAAAGTCAATTTAAGGACTGGAAGACGTTCATCATCAGTGCCACAAGCGCCGAAGAACGACTGAAAAAGGCTCGCCAACTGGGATTGCACATCTCGAAAGGAGAAAATAAGGGCAAGCATCCCAACAACGATAATGGAGGTAGCCCCTCCAACAATCGGGATAGCAAAGGAAAGCAGGCTATGGTGGCCGATACAGCACAAAAACCTGAGCCAAAGCCAGCAGACAAACAATGGCCGCAAATCACTTACTCCTTCGAAGATGGTCACGTCAAGCCCATCTTGGACATGCTCATACAAGGGGACAGAATTCAGCTTCCTCCACCAAGACGGGAACCGCGGCCGACAGAGATGGAGAATCCAAAATACTGCCATTATCATCGCTATGTCCATCATGCTACACACGATTGCTACCAGCAGAAATGGTACATCCAAAACCTCATCGATTCGAACGCTCTGGCCATCTATTTCGAAGAGGTAACCGTGGCAGCCAATATGGTGTCCGTACAATTCAGCAGCTTTCCTCCGATGGAAACTCAAGACGGGGTGGTCCCCATCCCTCTGGCGATAATAGAGATTAGCAATCTTCTACCTCCCCGAGATCAGGCTGCTGGTCTAGTACCCCTCACCACATCACGAGGGGAGGTCATATGGATCCATCCAGACTTGGTGTCAGAAGTGACTCGGCCCACACCATCTTCCACCTACAAGAAGAAAAGTAGAAAAGTCAGGACCTGCCACACAATCTCGGCAGACATCGAGGAAGCTACAGCCGTCGTCACGCGGTCTGGAGCGCAATCCCAATCCGTGGTTGACAATCCAGCTGAAAATCATCAATCCACTACAACTGATGCTCCGGGACCAGCTCAGCCTTCGACGACCGACAAGCCTAGGCCGAGGGAGACTCGTTTTGACAAATCCCTCCGAAAAGAGGCAGCCCAAGGGCTAGAGAGGCCCTACAACTTTGACATCTTAGAGCAATTGGCTAACACACCGGCCAAGTTGTCACTGTACAAAATCCTAAGGCTCTCTAAGGACGTTCGTATTGTATTGAAAGAAGAACTACAAAATGTAGATGCCTATCTGGCTCAATCCAACCTCACCGGGAAGGACTCACCTGTGGATCTCCAGGACAGTACCTGCACTGGCGCAATGCCAAACATCATCTTCACCCCGCAAGATATGCTCATCAAAACTAATCTGCACGATCGCCCACTATACTATACTGGATACATCGGCGACGTAAAGGTGGATCGGATGCACATTGATCCTGGCTCTTTCATAAGCATCATTTCGAAGGGTCTGCTACATCATCTCCACATCCCAATGTATCGCCTGACACCTACAAGCACCGCCATCAGCGGTTTCAATTCGGGCAGGAGCTACCCTATTGGGAAGATTCGTCTGAAGTGTCAAATTGGTGACCTCCAATCCGAAGTCACATGCTATGTCATAGATGCAGACACTTCTTACAACATCCTCTTGGGGCGCCCATGGATACACGATTATATGATCGTGCCTTTCACACTGCACCAGTGCTTCAAATATGTCGACAAACACGGCTTCGTGAAGACGGAATTTGCTGATATCGATCCCTTCAAAGGGGTCGAATCTTACTCAGACTCCTGCCTGTACAAAAAGTCGAAGAAGCACCTTGGTGAAGGAAATGTACAAGCTAGTACCGAGACAGCCACAGGATCAGAAGAGCATCTGACGATCCACCGTCAAGCTCGCAAATCGGGCAAGTCTGTACCCCTTACCGCCACTCCGCGTAAGGACGCAATCAGCCTTTCGGCACGAGAAGAGCAGATGATAATCCGGCTACCGAGCTCTGGCCAGGTGCCAAGATCTACAGCGGAGCCACTAACAATCAGACTGTCGAGAGTCGGTCAGCCCCAAATGGAGAAGCTCAATCCCTCTGACAAACCGCTGACGATACGCCTTCCCAAGAAGGGTCGTCACCCCGACTCGAGGTCTGATACTGTTAGCGACCTAGCAACTCCTCGCCCCACATTAAGTACCAAACTGGGGGTCGCTAGTCTGCCGATAACTCCACGCTCAGCTCCATCAACTAAACCACTGACAATCAAGCTTCCCAGGACGTCCTCTCAGTCTTCATTCACACAAGGGGTAGCCGAAGAGGAACCAGAGTTAGCCAAGTATGTGGCCGCTAGCCAAGTATGTGGCCGCCCACACTGATGTTCCCTCCGCAGATGATGTAATCCCCTTAGAAAAGATACCTTACTTTATCAATAAAGGGCTATCTTTGAACTACCTCGAGCTTAATAAGCTTTATACAATGTACGCTATGGAACACGGTATAGGCACTCACCTACACACACAGGTGATAAATGTCCACACCACAATCCAGCTCACTCCAGCAGAAGACGCTTACCGAATAATCGAGGGAGGGGACCATCCAATCATCTTCGACCGGAAGGACGACCCGCATTCCTTCACCATAGAGGAAGCCGACCTCGGGTCAGATGCTGGAAGACTGCCTCTGTATCTTTATAGCCCCCAATCCAAATATCTTATGCAGAAACAGGGGTATGATCAGGAGACAACGACGGGTTTGAACTACGGCACTGGACGACGATTACCTTTGAAGCTGCCAGTCCCGGCGGGCAAACCATGGGACTACTATAGCAAAACTCGATACGGGTTAGGGTATGTAACGCCTACTATGACCTCTGAGAGTTCAGATAAAGAATGCGACTGGCAGTCACATTCAACCGGGTCACCAACTTCTGACTCGGATACCAACATTGGAGATGTGTTCAGACAAGTCTTGTCAGTCAACATGGCATTCGCCGACGCTTACGAAAAAGATGAAGACATCCCCGAAATCCTCGAGCTAGAGCCGTGGGCCCAGCAATTAGATGCACAATGGGAAAAATGGTTCGAACTGAGAGAACCTCCTACTGAAGATGAAGTCATACAGGTTGACCTCGGCAGCGAATCTTCTCCAAAACCAATTTTTATCAGTAAAAGCCTAGCAGACGAAGAGCGGGAGTCGTTGCTAGAACTTGTCAGAGAATACATTGATGTGTTCGCCTGGAGCTATGAAGACATGCCAGGATTAAATCCCGACATTGCCCTTCACAAACTCAACATTCGGCCGGATGCGAAGCCAGTCAAGCAACAACAGCGACGCTTCCGCCTACGCATCATGGACGCGATCGAAGCCGAAGTCAACAAACTGATAGCCAGCGGCTTCATTCGTGAGGAGCAACATCCCGATTGGGTCACCAATATAGTGCCCGTCCTCAAGAAGAATGGAAAGATTCGAATCTGCATCGACTTCCACAATCTGAACGAGGCGTGCCCTAAAGATGAATTCCTCCTTCCTATCACAGACATCATGATCGACAATACCCGCGGCTTCGAACGTATGTCGTTCATGGATGGCTTCTCGGGGTACAACCAAATTAAAATGTCTTCTGACGACGAAAAGCATACATCATTCCGAACACCAATTGGCACATACTCTACACAGTCATGCCTTTCGGTTTGAAGAATGCCGGTACCACATATCAAAGAGCCATGAGCATCATCTTCAGAGACCACTTACGCAAGACAGTGGAGTGCTATGTTGACGATATAGCCGTTAAGAGTCGCTACAAGGCAGACCATCTGCAGGATCTAAGGACGGTATTCGACCTAATGCGAGCACACAATTTGAAAATGAACCCTACGAAGTCCTTTCTGGGCGTATCCAGCAAAAGGTTCTTGGACTTCATCATCACTGCACAGGGTATCCATGTAGACCCTGAGAAGACGAAAGCAATCATGGAGATGGGTCCTCCGAGAAATCTCCGCGAACTCAGAGGCCTTCAAGGGAGGCTAGCTTACATCAGGAGGTTCATTTCCAACCTCTCCGGGCGATGTCGACCATTCACCCATCTCATGAAGAAAGGCGTCTCATTCGTATGGGATGAAGAATGCCAGCGCGCCTTCGACAGCATCAAAGAATATTTGTCGAACCCTCCAGTCCTGGTGGCCCCGGTTTCTGGAAAACCATTTCTGCTCTATGTATGAGCAATGGAACACTCCCTCGGGGCTCTGCTGGCACAAAACAACGACGCAGGCCATGAGCAAGCCATATATTACCTCAGCCGAATGATGATTGGATCAGAGCACCGATACACCGCTGTGGAGAAGGAATGCCTTGCCCTGGTGTTCGCCATTCAGAAAATGCGACACTATGTCACCGGAGAAACGATATATGTGATCTTGCGAGTCAACCCTCTCAGGGTCCTCATGACTAAACCAGGGGCACTCAGCTCTCGCCTTGCTACATAGGCAATATTGCTGTCCCTTGTCATATGATCTTCGTCCCACAAAAGGCAGTCAAAGGTCAAGCCCTGACAGACTTCTTAGCAGCCCACCCAGGCTCGGAGTCCTCCAGAATATATATGAAGAGATCCCAGATGAGGTCGCCGACTCGTATGCAACCTCTCACGATGATATATGGCGAATGTTCTTCGACGGTGCTTCGAGGACCGGACCTAAAGGCAATATAGTCGTCGGAGTCGGGGTAGTGCTGGTCTCCCCTTCCGAATTGGTGATTAACTGCGCTTATTCCCTCACAAAACCCTGCTCTAACAATGTGGCCAAGTACAACGCTCTGGTCATTGGCCTCCAACTTGTAAGAGAGCTGGGGGTAGAATACCTTGAAGCATACGACGATTCCCAACTAATCGTCAATCAGATCCGGGGCTCATACGAGGTCCGCCACGAAGACATGATCCCTTATCACCAAATAGCGATTGACATCATCTCGTCGTTCGAGGGGTTCTTCATCGAACATGTCCCCAGACTTCGAAATATCGAAGCTGATGCCCTAGCTGGTCTTGCCGCTTCCCTAGCAGTTCCGAACTATGATCGCTAATCAGTGGATGTGATAGGCCATGAACTGGTCTGTCTCAAGAATAATGTACAATTCGTGGCGGGTTATTCCGCCCAGACGATCGATGATGCCCCAGACTGGAGACAACCATTCATCGACTTCGTCGTCTACGACATCCTGCCCGAGAACCCAAAGGAAGCTACTTCCATCAGACGACGTTCTCTCAGATTCTTCAACAATACAGAGACGAAAATGCTATATCGCCGCTCCTATGACGGATTACTGCTTTGGTGTCTATCAAATACAGAAGCCAAGGAAGCCGTACACGAGGCCCATGATGGTGTCTGCGGAGCCCATCAACCTGGCCCAAAACTGCAAGATCGTCTTCGCCGAATGGGCTATTACTGGCCCACGATGGTTGTAGACGCAATAGATTATGCACAAAAGTACAAAGCCTGCCAAATCCACATCGACTTCATCCACCAGCCATCTGAATTCCTATATCTGATTGTGGCCTCCTGGCCATTTGAAGCGTGGGGTATGGACATCGTCGGCCCAATTACCCCGCCTTCATCCAGTGGACACCGATTCATACTCACAATCACCGATTACTTCTCCAAATGGTCGAAAGCCATCCCATTGGCATAGGTGAAAACTTCAAACATGATCAGCTTCCTTAAGCATCATGTCATCTACCGCTTTGGACTGCCCCGAAGAATCATTCACGACAATAGGCCACAGTTCGCAAGCCACGCATTCTATCGGTTCTGCGACAAGCATCGAATTCAGAACATTGCTTCGACACCCTACAACCCAGCAGCCAACGGGTTAGCAGAAGCATTCAACAAAACCATGATCAAGCTACTCAAGAAATTTATGTCTTCTAACAAGCACGACTGGAACGAGAAGCTCGGCGAATGCTTATGGGCGTATCGTACCACAGTCCGAACAGCCACCGGGAATACACCGTTCTCCCTAGTATACGGGAGCGAGGCAGTTCTCCCATTAGAGACTCAGATCCCCTCGCTCTGTGTCGCCCTCACACATCAGTTGACGACAGACGAAAACCACCATCGCCGACTACAGGAATTGGAGGCCCTAGACGAGAGACGCCTGTTAACTCAATAGCGAATCGAACTATATCAGGCCAAATCTCCAGAGCTTTCAACAAGAAGGTCAAGGTCAGAACATTCCAAGTAGGCGATCTCGTTCTGGCGGTTCAGAGGCCGATGGTCATGACTCACAAGACCGCCGACAAATTCCAGCCAAAGTGGGAAGGCCCATTCATCATTGCGGCTGTATTCTCCAACGGAGCCTACCGCCTCGCAAAACAAAATGGAGACTTGCTCATGTTGCCCATCAACGGCAAGTTCCTGAAGAAATATTGTCTGAACGACATTCCAGATCATCGAGTTATGTACCCGCTGGTGCCGCTGAACTCACATCTTCAACATTTTCCAAGTCATCGAGTCACGTACCCGCTGGTGCTGCTGAACTTGCATCTTCAATACATTCCAAATCACCGAGTCATGTACCCGCTGGTGCCGCTGAACCCACATCCACAAATATTTTCCAGATCATCGAGTCATATACCCGCTGGTGCTGCTGAACTCACACTTTCACAATATTCCAGACCATCGAGTCATGTACCCGCTGGTGCCGTTGAACTCACACTTTTACAATATTCCAAATTATCGAGTCATGTACCCGCTGGTGCCTCTGAACTCACATCCCGGTCACTCTTTCAGATAGTAAGTCATATATGATCATACCTCTGAACTTTCTTCCTGGAAGAGATCCTCCCTCATGATCCACTACTCGCACTCCCAGTGCACAAAAAGGGTAACAGATCCACAAATTTCCAAAACGGCCATGTCCTCATTACCTCTGAGTCGTTCCACTTCCGCCAAAAATAAATCACCCCTACATAGAACTTCCATGTCCTCATTACCTCTGAGTCGTTCTATGTACCCTCCTTCATTGAGCCTACTCCTGCCATGTCCTCATTACCTCTGAGTGGGAAGGCTCAGTCGAAGAAACATTCATGCTTGCCATGTCCTCATTACCTCTAAGTAAGTATGAAGATTTCTTTTCGACTTATTATCTGTACCCACAACTGGAGTACGCTAAACCACAAATATTCCCCGCTGAGTCCACTCCTGCCATGTCCTCATTACCTCTGAGCAGGAAGACTCCACATTAAAACCTCCGTACTTACCATGTCTTCATTACCTCTGAGTGAGTATGACGGTCCTCTCTTGTTTTATTATCCGTACCATGAACCAGGGTACGCCAAGGGTAATAGGCCCACAAATGCCCTCTGTTGACCACAAATATCCCCCGTTAAACCTTCGTACTTGCCATGTCCTCATTACATCTGAGTAAGTGTGTCGGTTCTCTCTCGTCTTATTATCCGTACCCTGAACCAGGGTACGCCAAGGGTAATAGGCCCAAAAATGTCCTCTGTTAACCACAAATATCCTCCGTTGAGTCCACTCCTGCCATGTCCTCATTACCTCTGAGTAGGAACTCCACGGTAAAACCCTCATACTTGCCATATCCTCATTACCTCTGAGTAAGTAGGTTAGTTCCCTTTTATCCTATTATCCGTATCCTAAGTCGGGGTACGCCAAGGATAATAGGCCCACAAATGTCCTCTGCTGACCACAAATGTCCTCAGTTGACCACAAATGTCCTCTGTTGACCGCAAATTTTTCATCATGCCCCGGGAGCCCAGCTGCTCCATGGTATTCTTTCGCCCGATACCAAGAACCTCCATATCCGCCTTACCACAGAATTGTTCTAGGTATCCCTATCAAACTTATTATCTGTACCTAAAACCAAGGTATGCCAAGGATAATAGGTCCACAAATGTCCTCTGTTGACCACAAATGCCGTACTAGGTCCCCTAGTACATCCGCATCTTTTCTCATCATCACATGCTTTTGGAGCCCAACTGTTCCATAGTGTTCTTTCACCCAATGCATAGAACTTCCACGTTGATAGCACCTCTGAGTGGTTCTATGTATCCTCATTCGAGTGCACTCCTACCATGTCCATATCACCTCTGAGTAGAAAAGCTCTACCATCAACCTTATATTTACCATGTCCATACCACCTCTGAGTAAATATGATGGTTCCCTCTCTCAACTTATTATCCATACCTAAAACCAAGGTACACCAAGGATGATAAGTCCACACAAAATTCCCAGCGAAAGCATCCAAACCCATCACGTCCATGCTACCTCTGATAGGATCTCCACACCCAAACAACTCTACTTTCTATGCTTCTTATTCAAAGTGTTCCAAATTTGTAATTTGAAAACTTTGAAGGGGGTCCTGTAGAAGCATGGAAAATATTGCTTTTAGTCCCACATCGGAAAGAAGAAGAAGAAAGGGCTCACTCCATTCTATAAATAGAGCCCCTTTCCTCCTTTGAAAAGGGCACCAACTTCTCTTCCCTCCTTCCAACTTGGACTCTTCCTACTACGCACCTTCGGGTGCTAAGTCGAAGAAGTCTTGGACAGCGCGGGCTCATCGAGCTCAGTCAGCTGTCCTAACCTCTGACCATCAGAGCGTCCCACTAACTGTTAAAGCGGGCCTCTGATGGAAAGTTGTAAATATGATACCTACGCACTCGTGTGCTCGAGATACCCGGGCCCACAAAACGAGTACAAAGGTTGACCGAGATGTCCTTGACTTGTCGGATGTGATCATTCACAAGCGCAAGGAAAGAAGGGGATTCTCTATGCCGCTCAAATTTAACATGAAGCCTCATGCGGCTCAAAATCCAGAAAGCTTCATGCGGCCCAAAAGCAGCAGAGGGGGGCCTTAGGCAGCCCAAAATCAACATGAAAGCCCACGCGGCTCGGATAAACTCTATGCGGTTACGACTTCGGTCATGCGGCTCTTCATGCGGCTCGAGTATGAAGACTCTCATGCGGCTCGAGTATGGAGACGCTCATGCGGCTCGGTCGTGACGACTCTTCATGCGGCTCGGTCATGACGACGCTCATGCGGCTCGAGTATGAAGACTCTAATGCGGCTCGGTCATGACGACTCCCATGCGGTTCGGGTATGGAGATGCTCATGCGGCTCGGTCGTGACAACTCTTCATGCGGCTCGGTCATGACGATGCTGATGCGGCTCGAGTATGAAGACTCTCATGCGGCTCGGTCATGACGACTCCCATGCGATTCGGGTATGGAGACGCTCATGCGGCTCGGTCGTGACGACTCTTCATGCGGCTCGGTCATGACGACTCTCATGCGGCTCGAGTATGAAGACTCTCATGCGGCTCGGTCATGACGACTCTCATGCGGTTCGGGTATGGAGACTCTCATGCGGTTCGGGCACAACGACTCTCATACGGTTCGAGTGTGACGACTTTCATGCGGCTCATGAGCACAACAGTTGGGACACGTGGTTGGACACGTATCAAAAGCCGATCATATCTCAATAATTCAGATCTACTACAATCAAAGATTGGGTCAAATCCCAATAATCTAGGGACACGTGGCGGGAGAATGAATTAAATTTATTCATTCAGATTCGCAGACATCAGCAGATCATCATAAGGGAGATTTATTCCAATTAGTATTGATTACTGATAGGATTTGGCGCAATCCATATTAATGGCCCAGATTCATCACACTTAAGATTAATGGCCCAGATTAATCAATCAACAGGCCGCCGCCACTTCAAGGAATAATCATTGCAAACCCTAATGATTGCATCCCCTTCTTATAAATAGCAAGGTGTCATTCCCTTGCAAGAGGACCCTTTTCGAGATCAGAGAGCACCAGCATACATGGAGAGAAAGAGCCGAGAGAGAGCAAAGAGAGCATTTCTTCAACGCCAAGCAATCTTCTGGAGCCAAGGCTGCATACCGATCGTCCAAGGAGTAAGGCAGAGCGGCCGTCGCTTTTCCGAGCCTCTATCATCACCCCCCAGAATCTAAAATAAACAATTGTACTTAGACTGCTGTACCTAGATTTTCGTCCCTAGGCTTTCTTTGTACAAGCGAGTTTGTAACGTGAAGTAAAAGTCCAGTCCTCCGATAATTGTTCTGCTCTTTTATATTTCATGGCAAACAACAGTAACTATATATATATATATATATATATATATATATATATATATATATATATATATATATATATATATATATATATATATATATATTAAGCAAGCAATAAACTCCTAAAAATTACCAATAAATTTTCTAAAATTTTAGAATTTACTATATACCTTATTTAATAGAATATTAGCAGCACACATATATTATATACACACATGCATTTATATTTACGTACATCTACCAATTAATTTGCAAATAATATAAAAAATAGTTTTTAAGGCACTAAAATAGTTTAGAAAATATTGGGGATTTACATCCTACCCAACTTAAAGAAAATTTTGTTCTCGAAATTAAACTAAGGTCGAGGGATCGATGCAATACAAGGAATATAATAACACTTAAAAAAAGTATGACATACCTTCGTCGTCGAACAACTGCGAGTAGCGATTACGGATGTCGTCCTCGCGCTCCCAAGTAGATTCTCCTGGCGAGTGATGCTTCCATGCCACGCGAACCAATGTAATAGATTGATTCCGCAACACCTTCACTCGACGATCGAGGATACCTACTGGTTGCTCTTCATACGACAAACTTGGTCCAACTGTGATCTCAGAGTGATCAAGCACATGATTGCTATCTGCCATGTACCTCCTCAGCTGCGATACATGAAATACGTCATGCACTCCCTCTAGCGACGGTGGCAAGGCCAATCTGTAGAAAACCTCTCCAACACGTTCCAAGACATCGAAAGGCCCGATGTACCTTGGCCTCAACTTGCCACGTTGTCACTACCACATTTTTGACTTGAGGGTATTTTGGTCATTTTGACTTTTGGTGTTTTTGAATTTTTATTAATTAAATATGTGCTAATTGTTGGTTTGAGGATTGACCTAGAAGCTTAGCCTAATCTAAATTAGCCTTGAATGATTAGGTTAACTAGTCATGAGATAATTATTAATATCTAGATATTATAGGAAGATATTTGCTCTAAGATATTTATGGAAAAGTTAGCCTATGACATTGAACCAATAGGAATGCCTAAAATTTGTTGGACAATCCTTAGCCACTCATCAAGACCTAAAAACCTAGCCCTAATAAATCTATGGCAACCATTAAACACCCCCTTCCCTTCCTATAAAACAATCTCATTGAAAAACTTTAGCCTCTCTTTACACCCCCTTTAGAACCCTAATAGTCCTTCACAATTTTTCCTTCCCTAATATCCAAATCAAGCCCAAATTGATTCAAATCAATTGCAACATCACCCTCTACAGTAGTGGAGGCTAGTTGGGGCTTGCTAGCTAGGTTTTGAAGTGCTTGGGTGGATTGAAGTTCAAGAAGAACCCTCAACCTCACATCCTTTTCATTGAGATTCAATCTCAATAGGTAAACCCCATGAAACCCTAGTAAATTGTGTTTTATTTTTATAAATGCATGCATATAGGTGTACCCTAGCTGTAGGTATAGTATAGTGCTAGGTAGTGTCGATTTCGTGTCCGTATCGGACACGTATCAGTGAAATTATGAAGGTGTTTGACGAAATGCTTGTGAGAATAAAATGTTTTTAATTTTAAAAACTAATTGAAAGGAAAATTAGGTCTTGTAGTGTAGAATTGAAATCCTGAGGACTGAGCTAGATTCTGTGTCGTGTCCGTGTCTAAATGGGACACGCACGCACTGCACGAGATCTCGTGCACTGTCCTGCTACTGGACACGTCGTGTGCGCTGCACATGACACGTTTGGACACGAAACTTAGGGTGAAGGTCGGGGCAATGACTGACACCGTGCCCACAAAATTTGGGGTGGTGTCGTGTCGTGGCGAAGGAGAGAACACGCGCGCACTGTTCCTGCACAGACTGTGCACAGGCGGAAATCCTCCACTGATACGCGTGCCGTGTCGAGTGTAGACACCACATGGACTCGTGTCAGGGAGTTAAAACTCTAGCCCTAGTCCCCCTTGACCTCTGTGCATGAGCACGTGGAGCCTAGTGCCTTGTGTCGTGTCCTAAATGGAATGGCATGGCAGCACGATAATTTTCACACTATTTTTCTGATACTTGGTGTGGGTTATTTTTGACACAGCTGGACACGTTTGAGACACGAGAATGACACCCCTAGATACGAAATCATATGGAGATTATACCTATGTGCCTGAATAGTAAAAAATTTATTGGGTTAATTAGGTTTTCGATTTGGGTTCATATGTATCAGAAAATTTCTGATACATGGTTCTTTTCATCATGGACACCTCGTGTCCCCTTGTATGGACACAGACACCTTCCCCATGATACATACACACATATCTCACCTCTGTATACATCTGAGTAATGTTACACAGCAGGGATTCAATGTTGTTTTGGTTGAGATAGGAAGTTCATGTTTCAAGGAGAAAACTGAGTTTTAGTTTAAATGTTGTGTAAACTGAAATGAGATTCAATGTCTTCAAATGTTAAATGATATGTATATGGGAATGATTAAATTGATTAATGTAAATCAGAAAACTGAGTTTAGCAATATATAAAACTGGGATTTCATTGTGTATAAACCTGAGATGTGTTCAGAACTGAGTTGTTAACATATATTAGAAATGGGTGTTGAAGGAAAACTGAGATAAGTTGTGATGAAAACTGAGTTTGAAATTGAAATACAATGTGGGTTTGATCACTGTAAATGAAAACAAACTGAATTCCTGAGAACTTTACATGTTTAATTTAGATTTTGTTATAGTTAAACCTGAGATTTCAATTCAGTTGTTGGCTCATTCTATGTTCCTTGAAAACTGAGATTTTCTAAGTTATCTACCTGGATTTGGTTGGGGACTTAAAGTTCACTGTTTTAATCTCCCCTAGGAACCTAAGAACTAAACCATTACATCCTTGTGTGGTGTACACACTATTGCCTCCCTGTGTAGTCAAATGACACACGTCCCTCACTCACTCACACTTTGGTTTTCACACACATATAGCTACTTACTGTCACATACAAAAACTGAAAACCAACACATATATGAACCTATATGTCTATACATTCACACCCTACACTGTCACTTGAACACCCTTAAAACTGAACCTGAGAACTCTAAATGCATACCTATACACACACATAGCCTTTACATATATGATAGCTCTAACCCTCTCTAACCACTATATATATACATGCCTGTGTTATGTAGAGTATTGTAGTATCTGTATGTATATATATATATAAGTGGCATACCATATAGGCCTAAGTATTGATGAATGCATGTATATATATTATTTTATTTCCTTATACACTGTATCTTGGGTGCCATGATATATAGGAATAGCCTATATATACCTATTATATATAACTTGTATTTTGTGCTTGCTAGGATAGACTGGTTAGACTTGGTGAGACTTGTTTGGGTTAGGCTTGACCTAGTTGAGCTAGTTTGACTAGTGCAGTTGACTAGAGTTGACCAAGGGTTGACTTTAGTCTAGAATTGACCTAGACATCATGTAGATGCATTGTAGCAGTCTATTTCTCTATTTTAGACATGTTGTAACTTGTGTTGCTCTGATTAGGAGACAGACACCTCTCCTCAGGCAGTATACCCTCTTCGGACATTCAGTTATCAGGCGAGTATATTCTCTAACCGTTTCATACTTGCTAGAACTTATATTCCTGCTCTATATTTACTTTACTTGCATGCTGTCACGTTGGTAAGACGGATTGGTACTATATGGATCCCTTCATGAGATGTTATCCCCCTCAGGAGCATCAGGTACTTCATGTCTGTGCGTTTCACTTACATCATGTATCATCATGCTTCACTATTCATGCTCGCTCTGTATTCATGTACTCTCATGTTCATAGAGTCCTCCATGAATCAATTTCACGTGTGCTATCATCACGGAGGCAGTGAAATCATGAATCTTAACGTAACTTGATTGGATCCTTGTGTATTGATTGGGGATGGGGGAGTAGAAATAGCATATGAATAATTCTAAGTAATACAATCTTGAACCACCTCTCATGAATCACCTCTACCTGTTCATATGTCTAGCTTGTACTCTGATTCACTAGTCACTGATAGTTCTCTACCTATAGTCGATATTTCAATTACAGTTATCTCTTTTACTTCATGTACTTTCCTTCAGTTATTCACATATCGTACTCTATTGCATGTTTATTATCTTCTGACATGATATGAACTGTGTGAGATGTATTGTGCTCGTTCCTGTCCTGACTGGACCTGTTGATATATTACAGAGGATGAGGATGAGGCTTACTACACTACCTATTATGGAGCTGCCCTAGACGACACTTGTGAGTTGGACTCTCAGGAGGACCCAGCTCTAGCTGATGTTATCACCCCTACTGCCTAGACTAGTTTAGTTAGGCTTTATCTTACTTATGTTGTCATTTGGGTTTGAGTTGTATTATGTCTGTTTTGTGTCGTTTAGATACTTAGACTTATTTCCATTTCAGTTTGTATTTCCTTTGAGATCTTCATATTTATGATATCGTTCTATCTTCTGCCTTAGATGTGATTGAGATTGTATTCTGTATTGTCACCTCCACTCGGAGTGTATATACTATACAGGTACCTTATATTGTTAGATGTTGTGACCTAGGACTGCGTTCTACCGCCGACACTGCAGCGTAGGCTGGACGTACCCACTTCTCGTGCCCTTACTCTAGGGTGCGGGTCGTGACACGTTTTTAGTGGTGGCCCATGCAGGTCTAGAATAGAAGTGTAGTAGTATTCGAACTAGAATATCACTGCAGCCTGCAATAGAAATTTGAAAATTTTTGAAGGTACTCAATTGCATTAGGAAAATTCTTTTATTGCCATCTAAATCCTTATTTTCAGCTGATCCTTTGAATTTTAATTGTCCGCCTTTGTTATATCGCTTCTTTCTCAGAAATTGATACTCTTGTTTGTCTATCTTCAGGATGGTAGAGACTCGATCGCAGCGTACCATTCATAAGGATGCTATGGAGGGGACTGCTACCTTTCATCCAGTACAACAGGGCCAGGGGACTGCAGCTCCTGCCACCTTTGCTCGTATTGAGGCCCCGGCAGCAGCAGCAGGGGGTATGCTTCCACCGACAGGGAGGCAGGACCCAGTTATCCCAGAGGACCCTTACCAGCAGCTACCTCCAGGGACAGTGGACGCAGTACAGCTACTAGCCTTCTTTCGGCAGTACATGGAGGGTCAGCAGACCCAGCAGCAGAGGCAGACGGCAGAGCTCACTCGAGGCATTGAGCTGGCAGTGACAACAGTGGAGAGAGTCGTGGCTCAGCCAGCAGCAGTCCAGCAGTCGCACCAGCCATGGGAGAAGGGCATCCAGGACTTCCAGAAGATGCACCCGAGAGACTTCCGAGGGACAGAGGGGATCCTGTATGCCGATGAGTGGATCGAGCATATGGAGGAGATCTTCAGGCTGGCGGAGATTCCGACGAGGCTCCAGATAGAGGCAGCGGCCAGTATGATACAGGATCTGGCCCGTACATGGTACCAGACCGACCCGAGGGTTGGCACAGCAGGACAGACTTGGGCAGCATTCAAAAAGCTGTTCAAGGAGAAGTTCTTTCCAGATGCAGCACTGGGAGCCCTCGAGACCCAGTTCGAGGCCCTGGTTCAGAAGAGCCAGTCCGTGGAGGAGTACGCAGGAGAGTTCTGCCGCCGGAGCAGATTTTTGGAGGACCTATCAGAGACGACGAAGGCCCGAAGGTTCCGGAAGGACTTGGTAAAGGAGGTCAAGTCCTATACCAAGAACGCCCGCAGCGCTACATTTGAGGAGATCCTGGTGGACGCACTAGCTGCAGAGGATGATCTTGAGCTTAGGCTCAAGAGGGGGCGAGACTCCCAGGGAGGCAGCAGTAGTGGAGGACCGGCCAAGAGGCCTCACTTTCAGCAGCAGCCTCAGGGACAGGGCCGTGCACCTTTTCAGCAGGTGCAGCAGCAGCAGCCGAGGCAGCAGCAGCAGGCTCAGAGACAACAGTCCACCATTTGTCCCTACTGCAAGAAGCCAGGGCATGGGTGGACTGAGTGCAAGAAGAGACTGGGGAAGTGTCTTCTTTGCAGATCGTCAGAGCATCAGTTGAAGGATTGTTCCCTCTCTAGAGGCAGAGCAGCTCAGGGAGCCGGAGCCAAGGCTCCAGTAGGCCAGCCGAGGGGACCAGCCCTGCAGACACAGCAGCAGAGGTTTGGCCAGCACCAGCAGCAGGCCAGAAAAGGCCAGCAGGGGCGAGCTTTCGCTATGGCAGCTGAGGATGCAGAGGCGATAGGAGAGCTGATCGCAGGTTCGGTTCTTCTTGACTCCAGTCCAGCTTTTGCATTATTCGATTTTGGTGCTTCGTATAGTTTCATATTAGTATCTTTTGCGGTTAGACACGGTATCATAGCTGAATCGTTGCCTAGGACTTACAAGATCATGACCGGGGGTGGCATTATCCTCGTACGTGATGTTTGTAAGGGTCGGAGAGTTGTTTTGGGAGGCCGCGAGTTGGAGGTGAGCTTGCTCGTAATGCCATTGCCGAACTACGATATAGTACTCGGCATGGATTGGTTGAGCAGGCACCACGCCAGTATTGATTGCAGAGGGGGTAGAGTTCTCTTCAGAGCACCGGGGGAGCCAGAGTTCGAGTACTCCAGACGTCAGGCGGAGCAGAGCAGCGGAGTTTTCTGCGAAGTCTCGGTTAAGGAGCAGACGATTCTACACCCCTTGATAGCAGAGTATATGGATGTTTTCCCAGAGGAGTTGCCGGGATTGCCACCAGACAGAGACATAGAGTTCTCGATAGACTTGGTTCCAGGAGCGGAACCCATCTCTCAGTATGTCTATCGGGTAAACAACAGCGAGTTGGTGGAGCTGAAGAAGCAAGTGGATGAGCTGCAGGACAAGGGCTTCATCCGCTCAAGTTCGTCGCCATGGGGTACACCAGTGTTGTTTGTACCGAAGAAGGATGGGTCAGTACGGATGTGTATTGACTACATGGCACTCAACAACCTCACGATCAAGAACAGATATCCACTGCCGCGGATCGATGATCTCTTTGATCAGTTGAGCGGAGCTCGGGTATTTTCCAAGATTGATCTGTGGTCGGGATGTCACCAGGTAAAGGTGAAGGGGGATGATGTTCCCAAGACCGCTTTTAGGACGCGGTACGGGCAGTTTGAGTTTTTGGTTATGCCATTTGGGCTAACCAATGCACCAGCAGTATTTATGAACCTTATGAACAAGGTGTTCCACCAGTATCTCGATCAGTTTGTGGTGGTGTTCATAGACGACATCTTGATATATTCCAAGACTGAGGAGGAGCAGGAGGAACATCTGCGGATAGTGCTAGAGATTCTCAAGAGGGAGCATCTTTACGGAAAACTCTCCAAGTATGAGTTTTTCTTGGACCGGGTGGACTTCTTGGGGCACGTTGTGACTGGAGATGGTATCTCAGTCGACCCCAAGAAGATTATAGCAGTTGAGGCATGGACAGCGCCGACTTCAGTTGCAGAGATCAGGAGCTTCCTGGGGCTGGCAGGATATTATCGGAGATTTGTGCAGGATTTCTCCCGGGTTGCAGAGCCGTTGACATAGTTGACCCGGAAGGATGTTGAGTATGTTTGGTCAGAGGAGTGTCAGGCAGCTTTTGATGAGTTGAAGAAGCGGCTTACGACAGCTCCGATTCTGACATTGCCTTCAGGATCAGGTGGTTTCACTATTTAAAGTGACGCTTCAGGAAAGGGGCTAGGTTGCATCTTGCAGCCGCATGGGAAGGTGATTGCCTATGCTTCCAGGCAATTACGTTCCCATGAGAAGAACTACCCTACCCACGACCTGGAGCTGGCAGCGGTAATTTTTGCTTTGAAGTTGTAGAAGCATTATCTGTATGGAGAGAGGGTGGAGATATTTACAGATCATAAGAGTCTAAAGTATGTGTTCACTCAGAAGGAGTTGAACATGAGGCAGCGCAGATGGTTGGAGTTGATGAAGGACTTCGACATTGCACTGCAGTATCATCCAGGGAAGGCCAACGTGGTTGCCGATGCCTTGAGTAGGTATCCGACAGCCATGTGTTTGACCATGGATCGGCATTTGCTTGCAGATTTGGAGATCCTTGGGATTGAGGTGATCGTGCCCGGAGTGCAGATACAGATATGGGGCATGCAGATTCAGTCGGACTTGGTAGAGAGGATCAAGTCGGCACAGTTTGAGGACGTTGCTCTGCGGTGTCTCCAAGAGCAGGTTCGAGCATGATTGCTGGAGGGCGAGTTCTCTCTTGCAGATGATGGTGCCTTGAGGCACGGTTCCAGATTATATGTGCCCAGCGGAGAGCTCAGGGAGCAGGTTATGCAGGAGGCCCACAGATCTCAGTACTCTATACACCCTGGTGCTAACAAGATGTACCGAGATCTGAGGGAGCAGGTTTGGTGGTCCGGGATGAAGCGGGAGGTGGCTCACTTCGTAGCTAGGTACTTGATCTGTCAGCAGGTCAAGGCGGAGAGGCAGAGGCCCGGTGGATTATTGCAGCCGCTGCCCATTCCCGAGTGGAAATGGGAGCATATCACTATGGACTTCGTATCAGGATTGCCGCGTACGCCAGGAGGGAAAGACGCGATTTGGGTCATCGTTGACAGGTTGACCAAATCGGCCCACTTCTTGCCATTCAAGGTGGGTACATCTACGGAGAGGCTTACGGAGATGAATATGCGGCAGATAGTTAGGATTCACGGAGTTCCGGTCAGCATCGTCTCAGATCGGGATAGTCGCTTTACTTCCCATTTCTGGAGGAGTCTGTAGACTAGCTTGGGCACTCAGCTCAAGTTTAGTACCGCATACCACCCCCAGACGGACGGACAGTCAGAGAGGACTATTCAGACACTTGAGGATATGTTGCGGACATGCATCTTGGACTTTGGAGGCTCTTGGGAGGATTATCTTTATTTGGTGGAGTTTACTTACAACAACAGCTTCCAGGCCAGCATTGAGATGTCACCTTTCGAGGCTCTGTACGGACGTAGGTGTCGTACACCCTTATCTTGGGATGATGTTGGTGAGCGAGCTTTACTGGGGCCAGAGATGGTTGTTGACGCAGCCGAGAAGGTAAAGTTCATCCGGGATAGACTTCGTTATCAACGGGAGAGTCGGCGACGTGGCTTACAGGCTAGACTTGCCACCTGCACTTGTGGGAGTCCACAACGTATTCCACGTATCACAGTTGAGACGGTACGTGGCTGACCCTAGCCATGTGCTTGATCATTCAGAGATTGAGGTCGGACCTACTCTTAGCTATCCAGAGCAGCCTGTGGAGATTCTGGATCGACGAGAGAAGGTGCTGAGGAACCAGACGATACCTTTGGTTCGCGTCGCATGGAGGCATCATTTTCCAGGAGAGTCTACCTGGGAACGGGAGGATGAGATGCGCAAGCGATACCCTTATCTATTTGGACCCTGAGGTATGATTTTCTATCATTCTCACTAGTTAGTTTTGCCTTTCAATTTCGAGGACGAAATTCTTTTAAGGAGGGTAGACTTGTCACTACCACATTTTTGACTTGAGGGTATTTTGGTCATTTTGACTTTTTGGTGTTTTTGAATTTTTATTAATTAAATATGTGCTAATTGTTGGTTTGAGGATTGACCTAGAAGCTTAGCCTAATCTAAATTAGCCTTGAATGATTAGGTTAACTAGTCATGAGATAATTATTAATATCTAGATATTATAGGAAGATATTTGCTCTAAGATATTTATGGAAAAGTTAGCCTATGACATTGAAACAATAGGAATGCCTAGAATTTGTTGGACAATCCTTAGCCACTCATCAAGACCTAAAAACCTAGGCCTAACAAATCTATGGCAGCCATTAAACACCCCCTCCCCCTTCCTATAAAACAATCTCATTGAAAAACTTTAGCCTCTCTTTACACCCCCTTTAGAACCCTAATAGTTCTTCACAATTTTTCCTTCCCTAATATCCAAATCAAGCCCAAATTGATTCAAATCAATTGCAACATCACCCTCTACAGTAGTGGAGGCTAGTTGGTGCTTGCTAGCTAGGTTTTGAAGTGCTTGGGTGGATTGAAGTTCAAGAAGAACCCTCAACCTCACATCCTTTTCATTGAGATTCAATCTCAATAGGTAAACCCCATGAAACCCTAGTAAATTGTGTTTTATTTTTATAAATGCATGCATATAGGTGTACCCTAGCTGTAGGAATAGTATGGTGCTAGGTAGTGTCGATTTCGTGTCCGTATCGGACACGTATCAGTGAAATTATGAAGGTGTTCGACGAAATGCTTGTGAGAATAAAATGTTTTTAATTTCAAAAACTAATTGAAAGGAAAATTAGGTCTTGTAGTGTAGATCTGAAATCCTGAGGACTGAGCTGGATTCTGTGTCGTGTCCATGTCTAAATGGGACACGTACGCACTGCACGAGATCTCGTGCACTGTCCTGCTACTATACACGTCGTGTGCGCTGCACACGACACGTTTGGACACGAAACTTAGGGTGAAGGTCGGGGCAATGACTGACACCGTGCCCACAAAATTTGGGGTGGTGTCATGTCGTGTCGAGGGAGAGAACACGCGCGCACTGTTCCTGCATAGACTGTGCACAGGCGAAAATCCCCCACTGATACGCGTGTCGTATCGAGTGTAGACACCACGTGGACTCGTGTCAGGGAGTTGAAACTCTAGCCCTAGTCCCCCTTGACCTCTGTGCATGAGCACGTGGAGCCTAGTGCCTTGTGTCGTGTCCTAAATGGAATGGCATGGCAGCACGATGATTTTCACACTATTTTTCTGATACTTGGTGTGGGTTATTTTTGACACAGCTGGACACGTTTGAGATACGAGAATGACACCCCTAGACACGAAATCATATGGAGATTATACCTATGTGCCTGAATAGTAAAAAATTCATTGGGTTAATTAGGTTTTTGATTTGGGTTCATATGTATCAGAAAATTTCTGATACATGGTTCTTTTCATCATGGACACCTCGTGTCCCCTTATATGGACACAGACACCTTCCCCATGATACATACACACGTATCTCACCTCTGTATACATCTGAGTAATGTTACACAGCAGGGATTCAATGTTGTTTTGGTTGAGATAGGAAGTTCATGTTTCAAGGAGAAAACTGAGTTTTAGTTTAAATGTTGTGTAAACTGAAATAAGATTCAATGTCTTCAAATATTAAATGATATGTATATAAGAATGATTAAATTGATTAATGTAAATCAGAAAACTGAGTTTAGCAATATATAAAACTGGGATTTCATTGTGTATAAACCTGAGATGTGTTCAGAACTGAGTTGATATATATTAGAAATGGGTGTTGAAGGAAAACTGAGATAAGTTGTGATGAAAACTGAGTTTGAAATTGAAAAACAATGTGGGTTTGATCACTGTAAATGAAAACAAACTGAATTCCTGAGAACTTTACATGTTTAATTTAGATTTTGTTATAGTTAAACCTGAGATTTCAATTCAGTTGTAGGCTCATTCTATGTTCCTTGAAAACTGAGATTTTCTAAGTTATCTACCTGGATTTGGTTGGGGACTTAAAGTTCACTGTTTTAATCTCCCCCAGGAACCTGAGAACTAAACCATTACACCCTTGTGTGGTGTACACACTATTGCCTCCCTGTGTAGTCAAATGACACACATCCCTCACTCACTCACACTTTGGTTTTCACACACATATAGCTACTTACTGTCACATACAAAAACTGAAAACCAACACATATATGAACCTATATGTCTATACATTCACACCCTACACTGTCACTTGAACACCCTTAAAACTGAACCTGAGAACTCTAAATGCATACCTATACACACACATAGCCTTTACATACATGATAGCTCTAACCCTCTCTAACCACTATATATATACATGCCTGTGTTATATAGAGTGTTGTAGTATATATATATATATATATATATATATATATATATATATATAAGTGGCATACCATATAGGCCTAAGTATTGATGAATGCATGTATATATATATATTTTATTTCCTTATACACTGTATCTTGGGTGCCATGATATATAGGAATAGCCTATATATATACCTATTATATATAACTTGTATTTTGTGCTTGCTAGGATAGACTGGTTAGACTTGGTGAGACTTGTTTGGGTTAGGCTTGACCTAGTTGAGCTAGTTTGACTAGTGCAGTTGACTAGAGTTGACCAAGGGTTGACTTTAGTCTAGAATTGACCTAGACATCATGTAGATGCATTGTAGCAGTCTCTTTCTCTATTTTAGACATGTTGTAACTTGTGTTGCTCTGATTAGGAGACATACACCTCTTCTCAGGCAGTACACCCTCTTCGGACATTCAGTTATCAGGCGAGTACATTCTCTGACCGTTTCATACTTGCTAGAACTTATATTCCTGCTCTAGATTTACTTTACTTGCATGCTGTCACGTTGGTAACACGGATTGGTACTATATGGATTCCTTTATGAGATGTTATCCTCCTCAGGAGCATCAGGTACTTCATGTCTGTGCGTTTCACTTACATCATGTATCATCATGCTTCACTATTCATGCTCGCTCTGTATTCATGTACTCTCATGTTCACAGAGTCCTCCATGAATCAATTTCATGTGTGCTCTCATCACGGAGGTAGTGAAATCATGAATCTTAACGTAACTTGATTGGATCCTTGTGTATTGATTGGGGATGGGGGAGTAGAAATAGCATGTGAATAATTCCAAGTAATACAATCTTGAACCACCTCTCATGAATCACCTCTATCTGTTCACATGTCTAGCTTGTACTCTGATTCACTAGTCACTGATAGTTCTCTACCTATAGTTGATATTTCCATTACAGTTATCTCTTTTACTTCATGTACTTTCTTTCAGTTATTCACATATCGTACTCTATTGCATGTTTATTATCTTCTGACATGATATGAACTGCGTGAGATGTATTGTGCTCGTTCCTGTCCTGACTGGACCTGTTGATATATTATAGAGGATGAGGATGAGGCTTACTGCACTACCTATTATGGAGCTGCCCTAGACGACACTTGCGAGTTGGACTCTCAGGAGGACCCAGCTCTAGCTGATGTTATCACCCCTACTGCCTAGACTAGTTTAGTTAGGCTTTATCTTACTTATGTTGTCATTTGGGTTTGAGTTGTATTACGTCTGTTTTGTGTCGTTTAGACACTTAGACTTATTTCTATTTCAGTTTGTATTTCCTTTGAGATCTTCATATTTATGATATTGTTCTATCTTCTGCCTTAGATGTGATTGAGATTGTATTCTGTATTGTCACCTCCACTCGGAGTGTATATACTGTACAGGTACCTTATATTATTAGATGTTGTGACCTGGGACAGCGTTCTACCGCCGATACTACGGCGTAGGCTGGACGTACCCACTTCTCGTGCCCTTACTCTAGGGTGCGGGTCGTGACACACGTCCTCCGAATCGAATCGTGCCTCTAGTGGGGGATATCTTCAAGAACACATGGTCACCCTCTTTGAACTCCAAGGGTCGACGACGATTATCTGTCCACTGTTTCTGAAGATCCTGTGCTGCTCGCAGGTGGTCCTGAATCTTCTTCACTGTCTCCACTGTGCTCAAGACCAACTCGGGACCCAATAGCTGTCGCTCTTCTATGTCGCTCCAACAAACAGGAGACCGACACTTCCTACCATACAATACTTCAAACGGAGCCATCTGAATGCTCGCTTGATAGCTATTGTTGTAGAAAAACTCAACAAGTTGAAGATGGTCCTCCCATGAACCGCCAAAATTAAGCATACACGCTCTCAACATATCCTCTAGTGTCTGAATGGTACGCTCCGACTGGCCGTCTGTCTGCGGATGATACGATGTGCTAAACTTCAATCGAGTGCCCAAACTCTCTTGCATGCTCCTCCAAAAGTGTGAGGTAAATCTCGAGTCACGGTCTGACACAATACTAACAGGCACACCATACAATCTCACAATCTGCTCCATATACATCTCTGCCAATACCTCTGTCGACTGGCCCATTCTAAAAGGCAAGAAATGTGCTGACTTCGTAAGTCTATCAACAATCACCCACACTGCGTCACGTCCTCTAGGACTCCGACGAAAACCCGTGACGAAATCCATAGTAATGTGCTCTCACTTCCACTCGGGAATGGGTAGCGGCTGCAATAATTCGGCCGTCCTCTGATGCTCCGCCTTCACTTGTTGACATACCAAGCACTTGGCAATGAAACGAGCTATCTCCCGCTTCATTTCGTGCCACCAATAATACTGTCGTAAGTCACGATACATCTTGGTCCCTCCGGGGTGAATAGAGTAAGTCGAACTGTGAGCCTCTGACATCAGATCCTGCCGTAGCTCTCCATTGGGAACATAAATGCGATCACCACATCGCAATGTCCGATCGGTGTGGATCCTCAATCCTGTCTGCTCTCCTGCTTCAATCTTCTCTTTCAGCCATCAAAATCTAGCATCATTAGGCAATGCTGCCTTGATGCGGTCTACTAGTGATGATTGTACCTGGAGGTTGGCTAATACGCCATCTGCTTCCAGTAATACTACCTCAATACCAAGCTGCTCCAAGTCTCTAATCAATTCCTTCTGTGTAGTCAAGAAGTGTGCTATGGGCTTACGGCTCAATGCGTCTGCCACGACATTAGCCTTGCCCGGATGATAATGAAGCTCGAACTTATAATCCTTCATCAACTCCAACCAACGTCGTTGTCGCATATTCAACTCCTTTTGTGTGAACACGTACTTGAGGCTCTTATGATCAGTGTAGATATTAACCTTCTCGCCGTACAAGTAGTGTCTCCATAGCTTCAAAGCGAAGATAATCGCTGCGAGCTCTAGATCGTGGGTCGGATAATTCTTCTCATGCACCCGCAACTGTCGCGATGCATATGCTACTATATGACCGTGCTGCATCAATACACATCCTAATCCCTTCCCGGATGCGTCGCTGTAGATCACAAATCCTTCTAGGCCCGATGGTAGTGTCAATATCGGTGCTGTGGTCAATCGCTTCTTCAACTCGTCAAAAATGGCTTGACATTCGTCTATCCATACAAACTCCTGATCCTTACAAGTTAGTCGAGTCATTGGCCCCGCTATTCGAGAGAAATCTTCTAAGAACCGTCGATAGTAACCCGCAAGTCCGAGGAAACTTCTCACTTCAGAAGCTGTTGTGGGAGCGGGCCATGATTTGACTGCTGTGACCTTCTCTGGGTCTACCGATATACTATCGCCCGTAACAATATGACCAAAGAATGATACTTCCTTGAGAAAGAAATCACACTTGCTAAGCTTCGCAAAGAGTCTCTCGTTCCTTAATGTTCCCAAAACTATCCTTAGATGCTGCTCATGCTCCTCTTGACTCTTGGAGTAAATCAAGATATCGTCTATAAAGACTACTACAAATTTGTTCAAGTACTGATAAAAGATCTTGTTCACTAAATTCATAAAAACTGCGAAAGCATTGGTCAAACCGAACGGCATGACCAAGAACTCGTAGTATCCATACCTCGATCGAAAGGACGTTTTGGCAATATCTTCCTTCCGAACCTTCAATTGGTGATAGCCCGATCGTAAGTCAATCTTAGAGAATACTTTTGCTCCACTCAATTGATCGAATAGATCGTCTATACGCGACAAGGGATACTTGTTCTTCACCGTCACTGCATTCAATGCTCTGTAATCAATGCACATGCACACTGTCCCATCTTTCTTAGGCACAAAAAGAACAGGTGCTCCCCATGGTGACGCACTGGCACGAATAAAGCCCTTCTCCAATAAGTCATCAATCTGCGCCTTCATCTCTACCAACTCCTTGGGTGCCAGACGATATACTCAAGATGAAATAGGCTCGGCTCCGGGAATAAGCTTAATAGAAAACTCAATATCTCGGTCAGGTGGTAGTCCTGGTAACTCCTCGAGGAATACATCCTCGAACTCGATAATAATAGGGTGCGGTGGGGTGTCATGCATCATCCTATGAGTTCCCGATGTGGGTGCCTCACAACTATCTCCGTCTTCTTTGGTGAACTCAAACTCTGCCGTATTCGGTGGTCTAAAGATAATACTGCTCCTATGGCAGTCTATGAGAGAGAAATGCTGGCTCAACCAGTCCATTCCAAGAACCACATCAAATGTCGGCATAGGGAATACAAGAAGTCGGGCCGTTATTTCTCTGCCATTTATTATTACAGGACAAAGTCTACAAATGCCACTAACAGGTACAACTCCTCCTCCAGTGAGAATTATAATATTCTTAGCTAAGGGTGTGATGGGAATGCTGTGTCTAGTGGCAAAACTAGTGGCTATGAATGAATAAGTAGCTCCAGTATCAAATAATATAATAGCAGGAAAAGATACAACTAGAACCATACCTGCTATAACTTCCGCCTCTGTCTCTATATCCTCAACAGCAAGTAAGAATACCTGCCCATAATTCTGTCCCGGGCCCGGAGCTCTGGCCTTGTTGTACTGTATGTCTTAGGGAGGCAATGGTGGACGAGGTGCTCCTACTATAGGCCATGGTGCTGGAAGAGCTGGGGCTGTGGGCCTCAAATTTTTCCGAGCTTGTACTATTGCATGTTACACCGGACAATCCTTGAGCATGTACTGATTGGATCCACATCTCAAGCATAATCCAAGACGAGTCCTGCAGTCGTTCTAGATATGTCCTTGTTTTCCACAGTAATGGCAAACAGGCTTCTGATAAGGCGAGGGCCTCTGCTGGAACTGTCCTGTGGTCCTCCTGATAGGTCCACTCTGAGTAGTTCGGGCTGGTGTAACTGCTGGGGTATGGCGCCTCGATGTCTGCTGCTGTTCCTTGCGAAAAATCTCCTGAGCACGAGCTTCTTCCAAGATAGCTGAATGGGAGACTCGAGATTGAGTAGTCGTATAAGACTTGAGCTCTGGTGCAAGCCCCTGGTAAAATCTCCTCGCCTTCTCTAACTCTGTCGGAATCAATCCCGCACCAAATCGACTCAGGCGATTGAACTCCGAGTCATACTCATCAACTTTCATATTCCCTTGCTTCAGATGGAGGAACTGGTCATAGAGACCATATCGAACTTGAATAGGGGAGAATCTCTCATAAAAAGCATCATAGAACTGCTTCCAAGTGATCCCAGTGCCTAATCGTCTCTCTTCCGCCTTCAACCAGTGGTGAGCATTGTCTTCTAACAGTAGGTCCACTGCTGTCATCCAATCTCGAGCTGGCAACTGGGATGCCTTCAGTAGCTTCTCGGTACTAATAAGCCACTATGACACCTCTAATGGCTTCTCCGTCCTCTAAAGGCCTTGGAGTTCATATCTGTGAAATTCTTGATAGAGCCTTCATAGGGATGCAGAGCCGGTGCTGGTACTGGTGCTGGAGGTGGTGGTGGAGGTCTAGCCATAGCTGCCATCATCGTCTGCCTTATCAGCTCAGTCTGCTGCCACTGAGTCTGCATCATGGCATACATAAACTGAGTGGTAGGGCTCCCATCAGTCGGTGGTAGAGGCATCTGAGGTCCCGACTGTGGAGGAAACTGCTGAAGGAATGGTGGTAGTGGTGGTAGTGGTACATTTTCTCCCGATGGTATGGTAGTGGTCTGCCCAGCCTGGCTGCCTAGAGGTGCAGCAGTCCCTGGGTACTCCGTCGTCGGTGTCGTAGTAGGCTGCGACAGTCCTGGCTGGTATGGTATTGCTGGAGTCATGGGAGGATTCTGTCCCTCCGAAGTAATCTCCTCACCAGATGTGAAGGCCAAGGAAGAAGTGTGTCCGCTTCGTAGATTCATACTGTTGGCACGAGGAAGATAAGTTGATATTAGGAAAGATTTGATATGAAGTAAATCGAATAATCAAGGAAGTTTCGAAAAGATTAGAAGTCAAGAGATAGTAGTAGTTCTGGATGAGATATTCCTATTCCTATATGCAGGCTTGTTGGACAAAGTCATGCAACCCAACAATATTAAATCTGACCTGCATGGGCCACCACAAAAACATGTAACGCCCCAGTCCCAAAATACGTAGGACCAAGTACGTGAACATGCCAGCTGCACATATACAAAGAACACTCCAATATATGGAATTCCTCATATATGCACATAAGCTATAAATAAATAATTACAGGCCAGAATAACATATCTAATCTCATCACAGCTCAACAGCGAAGATAATGAAGTCCAAATAAATAAATAAGAGTATTAAAAGATAGCCGGGTGAACATACTCACTCCAAACAGCTATGAAAATAGTCTCACAAGATCGGAGTCCGACCTCCGCAAAATAGAAAGAAAAGAGATATAAAATAATGTCTACAACTGTCTCAAATATAGAATAAACTAGAAATCAGTAGTGACTGCCCCATCATCAATGAAGGATAGCTCCAATGCCGCTCCGTACTCCTATGGAAACTCGTCTAAACCTGGGGAGATAACCAGGTCCTCAGGGGACATAGCAAGATACAAGAAACACCATGCCATATAAACTGTGATAATATAATAAGAGAGAAAGGTAAGCATGCAAACGTGTTCCTGACCATTCTACTGTGAATATGCAGTTGAGATACAATCCTTCGACGCATGAACCCTGGCTGAAAATAGGATCGGCATAGTTCCCATAGAGGGTACCAGGGGCCTACGTCCATAACGCTCGAAAAACGTCAGAGGGCACCATGTGCAAGGGGCTACGTCCATAACGCTCTGGAAAACGTCAGAGGGCGACTGGAGCCTGCGTCTCCGGAGGAGCGCACAGGTAATCATGGAAGTGTAAAGAAGCCCATACGTCAGGTATTGTTCTCCCCACCCAATGCCTAGTATCATCATCTCCATGACTGATATGAACCTCTAGTAACCGCCAAGTCTTCTAACATGCAATACTATTGGTAGTTACTCCTATCCGTCGCACGCTCCATACGTATCGGTGGCCAGCCAACTACGTGGAAACGTGTCCTATATGTGACTCACACCACGTGATACAACAAGTGTCAAGGCCGTATGAGATATACCAATACCTCATTATCAATGGGTGGTCACTAGACTAAGTCAATGCAAGAGAATAAATAAAGCAAGAAAAACGACCGATAGAGTCGCTTGCACCCAAGTGTGACTTGGATGCACAATTTAAATATCACAAAAAAAATATTGAAAATAACAACTGAAAATAAGAATATAATAATCACAGAGTAGGGTGGCAAGGTATCTTGCCTGGTGGTGCAAAATGGCAAGTCCAAAAGTAGCAAGTGTCAGCACCAAAACTCACAAATCACAGATGACTCCAAACGTTGAAACAAACATCAAAAATGATCTCGGTGAAGAAGATATACCTAGGAAATGCCTGTCCAAAAGTCAAATTCTGGAACAGGGGCAAAATCGTAATTTGGTCAAAACGATGTCCGCCGTTGGACCCGCTTTGCACCGAAACGCGTGCCACAGTCTACGTTCTCTAAAGTCATCAAACTATATGTCTATGATTTCAGTTTGAGAAGAGGAACTCAACAGTATGTCCAGTTTTGGATTTCGAGGAGCCGTGTACAAAATCGCCCGTTTGAGTGGGTCGCGGGCCCGCTAAAAATGGGTTCCGATTCGACCTTCTCAGAATCGAACCAAACTTGGCACACAGGACCAGAATTTCAATCCGGACCTGTTGGCGCAAGTTTCGTCTCAATCCGACGATTGTCCACGAAGTTATGGGCAAGTTTACAAAATACCGATACGGGGGTATCTCGACGGATACGCGTTGATTTCGTCACGCACACGCGACAAAACTGAGTTCCGTCAGTTTCCACACGTCTGCAATATCCCTACGCGCCTTTCGATGCGTATAGCACGTGACCACATCGCCCGGTTTGTCGGGGCGTACGTCGTATCGGAGAAAATTCTAAAATTTTATATTTCGAAAACAGTTTTTTCACCCAAGTTTAACACGAATTAAATTCTTGCACAGAAATATATATACCGATCTACCAGTTACGTTTTAGTCGTAGTTAGGTTGTCTTCAAACTTGTTCAATTAGTTTCTGAAAAATCTCGACACACAGAGCGGAATATGGCTTCTAAGTTGTCGTTTGAAACTAATTTCAAACTCTGTTTTCGACAGAGTTTTACCCGACTTTGTATCGAGTTACTAGTCAAACCAGAGGGTTATAGCTGATTCCCTTTGAAGGGACTCAGAGAGGGTTACATTGCCTACATGTAGCATCTTTCGGATCGCAAAACGATCAAACGTGCGAAGAGTAATCGAAGCCAAAAAAGAGGGGTACCTGAGTTTTTCGAAAACAGAGTGTCCTCTGTTAACTGTCGACTCCGAGCGATCCCGACGTCGTCGACGGCGAGTGGGTGGCCGACGGTGAGCGCGGGGTGTGGGGGAAGGGTGGCGGCCTTGGGGTCGAGAAGTTTTTGCGTACGAAGGGGGGTTTAGGGTTGGTTAGATGAGCGGTTGAATATATAAAGCCGATAAATGCTATTTCGAATAGGACTCGAAATTGTGGGCTCGGGTTGCAATGGTTCTCATAGCAGCTTCTTGCTGCTGAGTTAGGTGGGGGTGTGGGGTTGGGCCCACCCCCTTGCAGCTGCTGCTGCGAAAGGGTTTGCTTGGTATTAGGGGGTCGGGCCCCACGCAGCTAGCTGCTGCTGTTGTGGGGGCTCGGCCACAACTCATATATTATTATTATATATATATATATATATATATATATATATATATATATATATATATATATATATATATATATATATATTAAGCAAGCAATAAACTCCTAAAAATTACCAATAAATTTCCTAAAATTTTAGAATTTACTATATACCTTATTTAATCTAATATTAGCAGCACACATATATTATATACACATATGCATTTATATTTACGTACATCTACCAATTAATTTCCAAATAATATAAAAATAAAATAGTTTTTAAGGCACTAAAATAGTTTGGGAAATATTGGGGGTTTACAGGAGCACAAACTCAACCCGCGCCAGGTAACTCGACTGAAGAACGTCAGTCGGCCACTGCTGATACCCCAAGACCTTCTCAGCCTCCGCCGACCGATAAGCCCAAGCTAAAGGAGACCCGCTTTGATAAGCCGCTCCAGAAAGACACGCCTCACGGGCTGGAGAAGTCCTACAATTTTGATATTTTGGCACAATTGGCCAATACACCAGCCAAATTGTCATTATATGAGCTCCTGAGACTCTCCAAAGATGTTCGTGTCACACTGAGCGAAGCACTCCAGAATGTCGACGCATATCTGGCTCAGGCCAATCTTACAGGGGAGAGCTCGCCAGCGGATCTCTAAGTCAGTGCTTGCACAGGTGCAATGCCCAATATTGTCTTCACTCCGCAGGATATGCTTATCAAGACCAACCTACTCGCTCACCCTCTGTATTATACTGGATACGTCGGCGACACCAAGGTGGATCAAATGCATATTGATTCCGGTACTTTAATCAGCATTATTCTGAAGAGCTTGCTTCACCATCTGCGCATTCCTATGCATCGGCTGACTCCTACCAGCACCGCCATCAGCGGTTTCAATTCCAGGAGAAGCTATCCCATTGGAAAGATTCGTCTGAAGTGCCAAATTGGCGACCTTCAGTCGGAAGTAACATGCTATGTCATTGACGCAGACACCTCCTACAATATTCTCCTGGGGCGTCCGTGGATATACGATTACATGATCATGCCCTCCATATTGCACCAATGCTTCAAGTACGTCGACAAGCACGGCTTCATGAGGACGAAATTTACCGACTTCGATCCCTTCAAAGGGGTCGAATCTTATTATTCGAATTCTTGCTTGTACGAGAAATCAAAGAGGCACATGGTCAAGGAGGATGTTCAAGAACAGACGGAGCCCATTGCGGGGCTTGTAGAACCCTTGAGAATCCATCTCCAACCTCGCAAACCAGGTAGGACTGCACCTCTTACAGTCACTTTGCATAGAGAAGCAACTGGTCTCCCGGTGCTCACTGCACAAAAGGAGCAGATGCCAATCCGACTGCCAAGGTCTGGCCAAGGGCCGAGACCCACTACGGAGCCAATGACAATCAGGCTGCCTAGAGCCGATCAACAACAAACGGAAGAGTCCAATCCTTCTGTTAAGCCAATGACGATTGGTCTTTCCAAAATGAGTCGACAACCGAGCGCTAAGCCGGGGACTGCTAACGAGCCAACAACTCCCTGCCCAGCACCGAGCACCAAACTGGGGGTCGCTAGTGCACCAACGACCCCACGTTCTGCTCCACCAGTGGAGCCCCTGATGATTAAGCTGCCCAGGTCATCCTCTCAGTCTTCATTAACACAGGGGGTGGCCGACGAGGAGTTAGAGTTGGCCAAGTATGTGGATGCTCACACTGATGTCCCTTCAGCAGATGATGTAATTCTACCTAAAAAGATACCTTATTTCATCAATAAAGGGTTATCTTTGAACTACCTCGAGCTTAATAAGCTTTGCACCATGTATGCAATGGAACACGGTATAGGTACCAACCTACACACACAGGTGACAAATGTCTACACCGCAAACCAACTTACTCCCGTGGAAGACGCTTGCTTCATAGTCGAAGGAGAGGATCATCCAATCATCTTCGGCAGGAAGAATGATCCACAGCCCTTCAGGATAGAAGAAGTTGATCTCGAACCCGACACCGGGAGACGGCTCCTTTATCTGTATAGCTTCCGATCCAAGTACCTCATGCAAAAACAAGGGTATGATCTGGAGACTACGCCAGGCTTAAACTACGGCACTGGTCAGCGGTTACCCTTACAGTTGCCAGTCCCGGCTGGGAAACTACGGGATTACTACAACAAGACCAGACGTGGGCTAGGTTATGTTACACCTGTAACGACCCCTGAAAGCTCAAATGAGGAATGTGACTGGCATTAACACTCAACCGGATCACCAAGTTCTTATTCGGATGTCAGCATCGGGGACATATTCAGGCAAGCTCTGTCTGTCAATATGGCATTTGCTGATGCCTACGAAGAAGACGAAGACATACCCAAACTTCTCGAGTTAGAACCTTGGGTCCAGCAACTACATGCACAGTGGAAAAAACTCTTCGAACTTCGTGAACCTCCCACTGAAGATGAGGTTATGCAAGTTGACCTCGGCGATGAGTCCTCTCCAAAGCTAATCTTTGTCAGCAAAAGCCTGACAGACGAAGAGTGGAAGGCGCTTTTGCAACTCGTCAGAGAGTACATTGACATGTTCGACTGGAGCTATGAAGACATGCTAGGGCTAAACTCCGAGGTTGTACTTCATAAACTCAATATTCATCCAGACGCAAAGCCGGTCATGCAACAGCAAAGACGTTTCCGCCCGGACATCATAAATTCTATCGAAGCTGAGGTCAACAAACTGATAGCCAGCGGCTTCATCCGGGAGGAGCAACATCCAGACTGGGTCGCCAATATAGTACCAGTCCTAAAAAAGAATGGGAAGATTCGAATTTGCATCGACTTTCGAAATCTAAACGAAGCATGTCCTAAAGATGAGTTCCCTCTTCCCATCACGGACATCATGATCGACAACACATGTGGCTTTGAGCGCATGTTATTCATGGATGGTTTCTCAGGATACAATAAAATTAGGATGTTTTCTGACGATGAAAAGCATACATCATTCCGAGCACCGATTGGCGTGTACTGTTACACAGTCATTCCCTTCGGTTTAAAGAATGTCGGCACCACATATCAAAGAGCCATAAGTGTCATCTTCAGAGGTTACTTGCGTAAGACCGTGGAGTGTTATGTTGATGACATCGCTGTCAAAAACCGCTCTAAGGGAGACCATCTGCAGGATCTGAGGACGGTATTCGACCTGATACGAGCGCACAACTTGAAGATGAATCCTACCAAATCCTTCTTGGGCGTATCTAGTAGAAAATTCCTGGGTTTTATCATTACTGTCCAGGGAATTCATATAGATCTGGATAAGACAAAGACAATCATGGAGATGGGTCCCACAAGAAATCTTTGTGAACTTTGAGGCCTTCAAGGGAGGCTAGCTTACATCAGGAGGTTCATCTCCAATCTCTCCGGGTGATGTCAACCATTCACCCACCTCATGAAGAAGGGCATCTCATTCGTATGGAATGAAGAGTGCCAACGCGCGTTCGACAACATCAAAGAATATCTGTCAAATCCTCCAGTTCTGATGGCCCCGGTTGCTGAAAATCCGTTCTTGCTTTATGTACGAGCGATGGAGCATTCCCTCGATGCTCTACTAACACAAAATAATGACACGGGGCATGAACAAGCTATCTATTACCTCAGCCGAATGATGATTGGGCCTGAGCATAGATACACCGCCGTGGAGAAGGAATGTCTTGCTCTGGTGTTCGCTATCCAGAAGTTGCGACACTATGTTATAGAAAAAACCATCCATGTCATATCAAGAGTTAACCCCCTCATGGTCCTCATGACCAAGCCGGGTGCACTCAGCACTCGCCTTGCTACCTGGACGATATTATTGTGTCCCTACGACATGATCTTCGTTCCGTAAAAGGCTGTTAAAGGTCAAGCTCTGGCGGACTTTTTAGCAGTCCATCCAAGTTCGGAGTCAACCAGAATATATGAAGAGATTCCAGACGAGGTTGCCAATTCAAATATGGCTTCCGATGATTCCATCTGGCGAACGTTTTTCGACGGTGCTTCAAGAACCGGGCCCAAGTGCAACATTGTCGTTGGGATCGGAGTGGTACTGATTTCTCCCTCTGGCTTGGTGATCAACCGGGCATATTCCCTTACAGAACCCTGCTCGAACAACGTGGCCGAGTACAATACCTTGGTTATCGGCCTCCGACTTGTAAAAGAACTGGGGGTAGAATACCTAGAGGCATATGGCGATTCACAGTTAATCGTCAATCAGATCCGGGGTTCATATGAAGTTCGTCATGAAGACATGATCCCCTATCATCAGGTAGCGATCGCCATCATTACGTCTCTGAAAGGGTTCTTCATAGAACATGTTTCGAGACTCTGAAACATTGAAGCCGACGCCTTAGCAGAACTGGCTGCTTCTCTGGCGGTCCCGAATCATACTCACCACTTGGTGGATGTAATAGGCCATGAATTGGTCTGTACAAAGAACAACGTCCAATTTGTTAAGAGTCATTCTGCCCAGACGGCCAACGAGACATAGTGCTGGAGGCTCCCATTTATTGTCTTTGCAGTCTATGGTATCTTGTCGGAGAACCCGAAAGAAGCACCTCTATCAGAAGACGTTCTCTGAGATTCTTCTACGATACTGAGACAAAGATGTTATATCGGCGATCTTACGATAGACTACTGCTTCGATGTTTGTCAAATACAGAAGCCAAAGAAGCGGTACGCGAAGCTCACGACGGCATTTGTAGGGCCCATCAACCTGGCCCGAAGATGCAAGACCGCCTTCGCCGCATGGGTTATTACTGGCCTACGATGGTGGCAGATGCGATAGACTATGCAAGAAAGTGCAAAGCCTGTCAGGTCTACGCAGATTTCATACATCAACCATCCGAATTCCTACACCCGACGGTAGCATCTTGGCCATTTGAGGCGTAGGAAATGGACATCATTGGTCCAATCACTCCACCTTCGTCCAGAAGATACCGTTTCATACTGGCAATTACGGATTACTTCTCCAAGTGGGCGAAATCTGTCTCACTTGCAGAAGTAAAGACATCAAACGTGATCAGCTTCCTCAAACATCACGTCATCTATCGCTTTGGACTGCCCCGAAGGATCATCCACGACAACGGTCCGCAGTTCGCAAGCCACGCCTTCTATCAGTTTTGCGATAAACATCGGATCCAGAATGTTGCTTCAACACCGTAGAATCCGGCGACGAATAGGTTGGCAGAAGCATTCAACAAAACTATAATCAAGCTGCTTAAAAAGTTCGTGTCTTCTAACAAACGCGACTGGAATAAAAAGCTTGGTGAATGCTTATAGGCATACCGTACTACAGTCCGGACGGCCATCAGGAACACACCATTCTCTCTGGTGTATGGGAGTAAGGCAGTTCTTCCACTGGAGACTCAAATTCCCTCGCTTTGCGTCGCCCTCACCTATCGATTGACGATGGATGATAATTACCGTTGCCGGCTACAAGAGTTGGAGGCCTAAGATGAAAAGCGCCTGTTAGCTCAACAACAAACCGAGCCGTATCAAGCACGCATCTTAGAAGCTTTCAACAAGAAGGTTAAACTCAGAACATTCCAAGTGGGCGATCTCGTTCTGGCAGTTCGGAGGCCGATGGTTATGACCCACAAGACCGCCGACAAGTTCCAGCCAAAGTGGGAAGGCCCATTTATCATCGAGGCCGTATTCTCCAATGGTGCTTACCGCCTCGCAAAATAAAATGGAGACTTGCTCATGATGCCCGTCAACGGTAAGTTTCTGAAGAAGTATTATGTCTAAATGACATCCTCCGAATCAACCGGATTGTTGAGTTATGTACCCTTAGGTACCGCTGAACTTACACTCTGGTCACTCCAAATGAATCCGTATCGCATCTTCTGGGTAGTAAGTCATGTATGATCATACCTCTAAACTTCCTTCCTAAAAGATCACCTTCCTCATGATCTATTACCCACACTTTTAGTGCATAAAAGGATAACAGATCCACAAAATTCCCGAAACAACCACGTCGATGTCACCTCTGAGTTGTTTCACTTCCATCAAAAAATAAACCACCCCTTACATAGAACTTCCACATCCATATTACCTCTAAGTTGTTCTATGTACCCTTCATGGAGTCCACTCCTGCCACGTCCTCATTACCTCTGAGTAGGAAGACTCTATTGAAGAAACCCTCATATTTATCACGTCCTCATTACCTCTGAGCAAGTATATTGGTTTTCTCTCGACTTATTATCCGTATCCAAAACCAAGGTACGCCAAGGATAATAGGTCCACAAATGTCCACAGTTGACCATAAATGTCCGCAGTTGACCACAAATATTGTACTAGGTCCCCTAGTACATACGCCTCTTTTCTCATTATCACATGCCTTTGGAGCCCAGCTGTTCCATGGCATTCTTTCGTCCAATACCAAGAACTTCTACGTCCGCCTCACCGTAAAATCGTTCTAGGTATCTTTATCAAACTTATTATCCATGCCTAAAACTAAGGTATGCCAAGGGTAATAGATCCAAAAAAGCCCCCCAGTGGGGCAAATATCGTGATACGGTATAAGCACAATAGATGATGGATGATGTAAACATGGTCATTTATTAAAAAAATAAAAGTACTACATGTTCGGGGACCGCGTCCCTATTAAAAAAAAAAGAGAGAGAAAAAAGGGGGCCGACTATGGTTCGGAGACACATAATTCTCTGAGACGGTCCCTCAGCACGGCCGTCGACCGCTCAAACCGTCGCTTGGCCCGGCGCTCGGCCTCTTGAGTCAACCTCTCCGCATCCTCCAGATGCGCGTGAGCCTGCCAGCCATCTTCAAGCCTTTTCAGAGCACGCTCCAAGCCAGCAGAAGTTTGGGTGACCTTGTCGGCCTCCTGAACAATTAGCTCCTTATCCGTGCGGGAGGCCTCGAGCTCAGATTCTAAGAAAGCCAATTTCCTCTGGGGCTCGAGGATCTGCTCCCTCGTATCGATTATCCAGCGAGAGGCGACCGCTTTCCGAGCAATGCAATCCTCTCCCCGACGGTTCAGCTGATCATATTGTAGAGACAGATCGTGGAGGTCCTTCATTATAATCGGCTTGGACGCATCTCGTACGGCCCTTACCTTCTCCATGACAATTATGAGGAAGGCACGCTCCTGATCTATTGTTGAAGATAGATCGACTTGCCGCAGTACTTGAAACTGGGCCACATGTTGATCCGCCTCTAGCAATTTGGGCTCCAGAAGCTCAACTATCCCTGCCTCACCGGGGAGCGTTCTAAGGAGTTCAATCTGGCCACGGGCGCATTGACGGGCCAAGGCAAAAGAGGTCCCCCTCTCCATGGCAGCCTCAACCCCTCGCTTCAGGTGAAGGTAGAAACTGTCAACCACATCCTTTGACGATTCATCCAGAACTTTTGAAGAAGACAACGTCAAAGGAAGAGTAGCTGGCAGAGTCGAAGAAGATGCACCGAAACTTGATGCCCCTGCCACAAGAAAAACAAGTTTCGAACGAAAGGACGCTTGAATAACAGCCAATTCCTCCTCCGCAGCCCGAAGGATCCAGAGACTCGGCAGGGCGGAAAGGTCGACCTCCAAAGCCACATGAACAGAGAAGGGTGTAGGGACCATTTCTTTCTGCTCTGATCGTTCTGCCGCTTGCTCTCCTGAACTCGATACAGCAGGAGGTCCCTTAATGTAAGCTGGAGGAGGACGAAGCATATTCTCTTCCACCAGATCCCCTCTGGCGAACTCTCCCTCGATAATGTCCGTGGTTGGCAGTGAAGGAGCAGGACCTTTATGTCCGGAGCAACTATCAATCAGCTTAACCCGAAGGATGTGAAGATAGAGCAAATGAACCTCCTCACTGGTCAAAATTTGACTTAGCTTACCAAGAAAGGGTTGCTGGGGTTGAGGTTCGCCCGCAGCCACCGTAGCCTCTTTACCAGCAACGTCTGACCCAAATGTAGCTGGTTCATCTGCCCCAGCCGCCCGGAAGGGGATACGAGTGGGTCAGCATCAATCGACTGAAATTCAGTAGCCTCGGGGTCGGGTTCAGTAGAGCCTACGTCGCCCTAGGTTGGGACGTCAACAACTGAAGGAACGTTAGCCGTCGTCCAAAGAACCCTGGGGGCAAGAAGCTCGACACTCATACCTCTAATTAAAGTAGTTAGAGCCGGGTCGACCGCAGAGGCAGCAGCCGGCTCTGGAAAGTCCCCTTCTCCTGACGCCTACCGAGAAAAGAAAAATGATTAGGTCATAGCTCAGAAAAAAGAAGAGCTAAAGAAGAAGATGGTTGTAATTTAATTCACCTCTGAAACGGCGTCAACATCCTCGCGTCTCTCCCTAATGAGCAGCCTGCGAGGCTTAACCGCAGCCTGTTTCAGGGAGTAAGTTATGCCACCAATAGCGGACCCATGCCTGCTTTGCTTGCGTGAAGGACCAGGAACGACAGGCGGCTGATCTGCCACCACATCTTCTGTAGGAAGAAGAGAGTTATCGGGGTCATGCTCGTTATCTTCTTCGTCCGCGTCGGCAGACTCCGAGTCCGACACAGCCATCGTGTTCTTTTTTCTTTTTCTCGCCTTGGCCCCTTAGGGCTTATCCTCCAAGCCAGTACCAACAATAAAGCTGGTACTTGGGTTAAAGTCAACAGGGGGCTTGTTCGCCATGACATGGTACAGAGTCACCAAGTACAAGATCTGCCCTGACTCCCCAGCATCATGAACTGAGAAGCTGGTACGGGTGTGAACCATGTCATAATAGTGCCAGGCCCTGATGCCGTCAAGGATGCTACCTTCAAAACCCAGGCAGGAGCTGGGACTGTCTAAGAATAGCTGACTACACCCAAACTGTTGAGAGAACCGACTGGGCAAGTAGGGCTCCAAGTAGACAGAGTTGTGGTTGCGGTAGACCAGGTGTGCAGGACGAATGTTGTGCAACCAAAGGAGCATCTTATCGGATAAGAAGTGGGGAGGCCCAGTACCATCGAGATGTACGGTCCTAACTTCCTCAGCAGTAAATTGAGGAACAGACACGAAAAAAGTGTATCTGTCCACTTTCACCAGCGCCATCCGACAGGCACATATGGTCTCGCAATCCCAAGGCATGCGACGATACTGGAAGATGAAAGCATCATCAGCAGTTACGCCATCTTCGGGGCCAGGCCTCATCAAAGATGGGCAGTGCATCAACAGCTACCCCATCAGATAATGACAGGACAGCTCAATTCGTTCAAAGTCCTTTGTCAAATCATGGGCAATGACCTTGGACGAGAAAGAGCGGAGGCCACGATGTATGCTGCATACTATGGCCGGAAGAAGAGCTAGTCTGGCCCCAAAGACCAGCTTCATAGCAGGGAGGATAAAGTTACGACTGATCCTCTTAATAGAACCAGCCCCTCCCGAGGCCACGCAGTTCCGCAGCCATATCATCAGGAATCCTACCAGGAGTGCCTTCTCTGACATTTGCTGAGTATCCTGATAAAAATAATTAAGGGAGTCAGTTTGACTCCTAAATCTATCGCTGGTGGTTTTCACCCTCTTGGCAGTCCACACCTGGACCTGTATTGCCTTCCGGGTTTGAGGACTTCGGGGAGAAACCCGGCCTGAGGCGCTTAGCATAAAAAGATAACTCAGCCAGGCCTTAGTATGAAGAAGATTCCCTTCCGAGCTGTTGTCCTTCTTCTTCGACATCTGTTGGCATGTACTATGGTAATATAGTAGTTCCCGGTAGACAGCTACAAAGCCTGGGAACCGTTCTTCCAACTCCTCGAATTCCTCGTTCGTAGGGGTATACACCTCAAAGACTTCATTTTCCCAAGGGAGCTTGGAGACTTCACGCATCTCGTGGAGAGCAAGCCCCATCTACCCTCCAGGTGTAAATAAAGTACCCGTACGACGATTGTACATTTCAAGCAGAGCCATGAACAATTTCTTATTTATGGGCAAGCCGAAACAGGTGCCCCGAATAGCATGATAGAGGCTAATCTCGCGCAGGAGAGTCTCGTATGTCCGTGCAATCCATGCAGACAAGTTGGTCCACGAAGGGATGGGGTTTATCCAACTCGGTAGCGACAACCAGCCAATGGGATAGGACCCCTTCTGAGCAAGTTGGTTCATGAAAGTGTCAGCTTGGGAGAACTTGAAGTTGGGGCCCTACACATTTAAGAAATTGCCCGGGGCCAACCCCATCACGTAGCGGCTGACCGGCACCTTGCCCGCGTACACTGACCCCAAGTTGTTGTTATAGTGAATGTTGCCCATAAACATTCCAGACCGACTCGGAGTCAAGAAATCCTCTATTTTTTGTCCATTGGCAGCATGTTGAACCACGACAACGGGAAATGACGCTCCATCTGAGGAATATGGATCGCCATCCCGTCAGAAGTAAAACTCCAACTCTCAGATATATCCAGAACTTGGGAGTTCTTCACAGTCAGGGCATCCCCGAAGAAGAACGCAGGTTTTAGGTGTTTTGCCCCCCAATTGCCCCGAGTTCATCATGCTCGAGAGAAAGAAGAAGGACTAGTTTTTAATGTCTCTCAACCTCTCCTCAGGTTCTTCTTTGGGAAGCTGGTTCACCACATACTCAACTAAATGGTCGAACCTCACACCCACAGCAAATTGGGCTCGACCTACCAAGGGTTCTCCCACAAGATTGACTTGTAAATTTACTGAAAAAAGACAAAAGAAACAAGTTAGAAGATGGCCAGGTAAAACCACTTAGTGTTTCGAGGCTTATGCGGCTCTATTTTGGTGGGGCCTCATGCGGCCCAGTTCAAGTGAGCTTATGCGGCTCTGTTTAGCCGGTGTTAATGCGATCCAGTTTAAAAGAGCTTATGCGGCTCTGATTTGATGGGGCCTCATGCGGCCCTGTTCAAAAGAGCTTATACGGCTCTGCTTAGCGGGGCCTCATGCGGCACAGTTAAAGGAAGCTTATGCGGCTCTGATTTGGTGGAGCCTTATGCGGCATAGTTCAAAGGGAGCTTATGCGGCCCTTTTTGTTGGGGCTTCATGCGGCTCAGCTCGAAGGAACTTATGCGACTTTGTTCGGTGGGTCCTCATGCGGCCCAATTTATAAAGTGCTTATGCGGCCACAAGACGACTCTCATGCGGCTCGGACATGAGGCATACCCCATGCAGCTCGAATATGATACGTACAAGCGGCACACACAGCACAACATTCATCACAATGAACTTGAGCAGTTCAATGAAGACGAAGATAACATCGTGTGTCGAAGGCCTACGCATAAAACATGCGACGTAGCCATTACGGTTAGGGTTTTGAGTCCATGCAGTTTCTCCCAACATGCTTACCGTCAATAGCAGGATGAACGTCAGGATGAACTATGGGTGCCGCAGTCGACGAGGAAGCCGCTCCTTTACCCTTCGTCGCAGCACTGGAGGAAGCCTTGGGAGCCATTGGTGATCGAAGGAGAAGAAGAGATGGCAACTAGGACAAGAAGGCTTGAACAAGGAAAGAGAGTAAAGAGTCTCTCTCTCTAAAAATCACCCATATTAATAGGCTGACAGGGGGCGCGTGAACCGATAGGCGCTTCGGGTTTCGTGCTGCCTAGAAGATAAGGCCGACCCTTGGGATTCTAACCCCTCTCATGCAAAAAAGAATGCTCAGAATCATCAAGACAAATCTAAATATTTAATACCGACTCTCGGGATCCAACCCAAAAGACGGCTTTAAATTAAAGCAAATCAAGAGCAAATAATGAGACGTCTACGTGGCATGAAGGCCAGCATATGGCCAGAGAAGTCTATACGGCCGGAGCAGTCTATACGGCCGGAGCAGTCTATACGGTCGGAGCAGTCTATGCGACCGGAGAAGTCTATGTGGCCAGAGCAATCCATGCGGCCAAAAAATCCTATGCGGCCAGAGAAGTCTATGCGACATAAAGAGATTACATGGACATGCTTCTTATTCAAAGTATTTCAATTTTACAAATTAATAACTTTGAAGGGGGTCTTGTAGAAGCATGAAAAAGAATGGTAATTCATATGCGGCCCAGATTCAGCATGAAAACTCCATGCGTCTCAAAAGCTCAAGAGATTTATGCGACTCAAAATAAGAGAGCCGCATGCGGCTCAGAAATTTTCTTACGACTCAGAAACAGCCACGTGGCCTCATACGGCTCGAAGAAGGCCAATAAAGCTGGCCATAATTACTCCCTGTAGCAGGCCATTAAATGCTATGACACAAAGTGACAGTTCTGACGGCTCTGACATAAAAAAGAGACACGTCATGCTCATCAAAAGACGAGAAAATTTCTGAGATAGCCGGCACAGTTCACAAAATCCAAAGAAGTTTTATATGCGGACCGCCTGTACGACCCTCATGCGGCTCGGTTGTGGAGGCCACCCCCATGCGGCTCAGTTGTGAGGCCACCCTCATGTGGCTCGGCTGTGGAGGCCACCCATATGCGGTTCAGTTGGAGGGCCACCCTTATGCAGCTCGGTTGTGAGGCCATCCTCATGCGGCTCGGTTGTGAGGCCATCCTCATGCTGCTCGGTTGTGAGGCCATCCTCATGCGGCTCGGTTGTAAGGCCATCCTCATGCGGCTCGGTTCTGAGGCCATCCTCAAGCGGCTCAGTTGTGAGTTCACCCTCAAGCGGCTCGGTTGTGAGGACACCCTCATCCGGCTCGGTTATGAGGCCACCCTCATGCGGCTCAGTCATGAGACCACTCTCATGCGGCTCAGTCATGAGACCACTCTCATGCGTCTCAGTCACGAGACAACCAGGATGCACCATTTATGCGGCTCGTAACATAGCGGCAGTTGGGACACATGGCAGAAGTCGACTACATCTTAAACTACTCAGATTTATGCAACCAACAGATCATAACAGTTCAGATTTATTACAACCGACATAACAGTCCAGATTTATTGCAACAAACATATCAAGATTAAGCTTAACCAATCCCCAACTGCCCACTTCTCAAGACGCAGTTACAAAGATGTGGCCACGTGGCTGTACCCCCACTCTTCGCAAATTCCTATAAATAGCAAGGTGTCATTCCCTTGCAAAGCAGGAGCACACAGACTAACATATAGTGACACACAAAGACCCAGAGCAATCCGAGCATACAAATGTAGGATCGTTGAGCACCTCTAGAGGGGGGGTGAATAGAGTGCGTGTGTGCAGCGGAAATAAAATCACCAATTAAAAATTAAACTATGGCAATGATGTAAGAGCAGTAAATAAAGATAGGAGATTCAAACTCAGTAACACAGCGATGTATACTGGTATTCCTCTGAGAGGACTAATCCAGTCTCGAGTACTCTTGCTCGATGTTAATCCACTAAAGGCACAAGCTTTAACTGAGTGCTTGCAACTCTTACACCACCGTGCTTGTTGACGAGTGCACGACCAACTCCAACATACACCGTGCTTGGTGACGAGCGCACGACCAGCTCCACAACGAGAACTTGTTGTTGAAACTTGACGACCTCTTTACAACTCTGAATAACCAAAAGACTTCTAAATCAAATCTGATAGTACTGGCTTTTGGCTAAGAGAAGTATAGGTGAGATTTGAAACTTTTAGATCACTAGAAAACACTTGAATGGATAGAAAAGAGAATGAAGAATGAATTGATGTTTTGAAATGAAAAGTTCTTCTCTATTTATAGGTGTTTTCACCAACCGAACTCGGGCAGAACTCGGACAGAGTTCGGATGCAAATATCTCGCAAAATAGACGTTGCTCGCAGATTTGGAGGCAACTAAAGTTTGAATACAAACTGACCGAACTCGGTCAGAGTTCGGGCCGAACTCGGGCCGAACTCGGCTAGGAGTTCTGTCAGGAGATATAATAAAATTCTTTTGTAAAAACAGTTTACAAACATGTTTTTGGTAATTTGTAAAATCATTTGAAAAGGAATATTTTCGAAATACATTTTTGAAATATTTGTAATCGAAAATATGAAGGGTAAAAATAGGTTTAGAGAAGGAGAATAATTTTAACCCTAAGCCAGTAATACCATACTTGATTTTACAAGGAAATTCCTAGACTCAATAAAGTGTAAAAATACAGAATAAAAGTAGAAAAGAGTCTTCAGAATTTTTGATGACTTTGACGCTTGGATTTATGCAGTACATCGTCCGTTGAATAAGATTTCATGTATCCTGAAATAGTTAGCAGCATTTTCTATATTTTGTGTATGGACTAAAGTATAAGTTGATTATCGAAATCTGGTGTGACCATGGAATGGGCCAACAATCTCCCCCATTTTGATAATTGACAAACTTGAGTCTATACCAAAATATATTTATATTAAAAATAAAATAACATATCAAAATACCTGAAAAAAATTTGTTCTAGCTTTGCATTTGTGATATTTTTGGGTATACTCTTTTTCTCCCCCTTTGTCAAGTAGTAAAATGAATCGGCTCCCCCGTAAATCATAAAGCCAACAATAGAATAGACAAGACAAAGTGAAGTAAAAGAAACAATCACAACATAGACAACTGGAATGAAATGAACTATCATAAAAAGTTTTCCACTAGAAAGCCAAATAATACAACTGATAAATGTCTAACTAAAGAGTTTAGACATGAAAGTAAAAAGTACTACATGAACAGCATCAAAACTAAACAAAAATAAATCCACTATCCTATGGCTGAATCCACATCACATCTCTGCGTCGTCTGCACCGGGAGGATCATGAAGGAAATAGGCAGTGGTCGGGTCGAAGTACTGAAAAGTAGTCTCATCAGTAAAACGAGGACCAGGGAAAGCAGGATGTGGAAGGATAGTGAGTGGATGAACTGGATCATGCACCAGGCTGTAGTGGAGATCGGCAATACTATTTCTCAGCACCTGGGCCTGAGAAATATGCCGGAACTCGGAGTCCTGATAACGTTGCATGGATACGACAACGAAATCATCAAACCACTGGTAGAATGCCTGATCGAGTCCAGGGGCAGGGACCGGAGCAGGAGGAGCATCTGCTGGAGGGGCCTCAGCATCAGCTACTGGGTCAGCAGGAGCAGCACCGGGAGGTTGAGAAAACCGACGAGAGCGGGTCAACTCAACAGGTGGAGAAGAAATAGCACACGTTTCAGGATCAATCTCGAAACGGCGAAAAATACTCGCAAGGTGCATAGGAAAAACAAGGTTCCTACCTGCATTCTTGCAGTTGAGCATCCAAGACATCATGGTTTTTGGAATGGAGAAAGGAATTCCAAAATGAATGTGATACATAGCAGAGAGTTCCAAAAATGTGACCTCATCGGTAGAGCCTTTCTTCGGAAGAAGGGCCGAGAAAATCATACGATGAAGTTCGTAAAAATTCTGGTTAAGATGTCTAGAAAATATTCTCCGAGGAGGAGGAGTAGGGTGACAAATCAATTCCCTAAAAGAAGCTAAAGTAACATCGGCAGGGAACTGAATGTGGTGGATGTCAACAAGAGCATCACCAAGATCAGGAACGTGAAAATATTTACTGATATCGGTGGCACTAAATTCTAGTTCCTGTCCAGCAACGCATGAATAGAAATTTCCGTTTTGTTGTACTTGCAAATTGCAGTAGAACATACGGACAGCATTGTCGAAAATACTATCTTGGACCTCGAAAAAGTCGCGAAATCCAAGTTGATCAAAAACAGGAGCATATTCAAAGAAGGTTGTAAAGTTGACAAAGGCTCCAGTACAAATACGACGTAAAGAAAAGGAATCAAACCAGAGATTGGAGAAGTCTCTGTCGGGAAACAGAGTGCCATCAAATTCCTCGGGATCTCTAGGTTTGGCTGGACTGAAGAGACTAGCCGGAGTGTAGTCGGATGAGGAGGAAGCACCCTGAGAAGAATTTCCTCGTTGACGCTTCGGAGCCATGAAGAGATGGAGGAAGATCGTCGATGCCTTGCAAAGAAGGAGGAGGAAAGTCTTCTGGAAGGAGGTGGAACTATTTTACATTTTGGTGTGGAGAAATAGTGGAAGAAAGGATGGGATATATAGGTGCTAGGGCCGGCTGTTCGGTTCTGGAGCCATCACAGCGCCGACCGAACTCGGTCCGAATTCGGTCCGAACTCGGTCAGAGTTCGGGCCGAGTTCGGCCACTTGCATTCCCGAGATAGTTAAAGCAGTCAGGTAAGTAAAGATTGTAATAAATGATGTTTGACTGGTTTATTAACTAATTGCTGTTATTTTTAGGTTTACTGTAGGGATTGTCCCAGCTAACGGTGGTTCACCGGGGAACTCTTAAGTACCGCTTCGCTTCGACCGTAGCCGTGGTGACAGACATATCCTTTGTAAGTTTGTCCCCAAAAATAATTTTCATTAGATAATAAATTATCAAGTCATAAATACAGTATTTAATTACCATATGTTTTAAGAATCCGAGAATTCAAGAATGCCGAGCTCACGCCTCAAGATGTTAAAACGGTCTTCAGCCAATGGTTTAGTGAAAATATCTGCTAGTTGATGTTCAGTATCAATAAATTCTAAGCAAATATCCCCGTGTTGTTGATGATCACGTAAAAAATGATGTCTAACTTCTATGTGCTTTGTGCGTGAATGATAGATAGGGTTCTTAGTCAAATTAATTGCACTAATGTTATCACAATATATAGGAACATTTGTATAGTACAGATTGTAGTCCTCTAAGGTTTGCTTCATCCACAAAATTTGAGCACAACAACGTCCTGCGGCGATATACTCAGCCTCAGTTGTTGATAATGCTACTGAATTTTGTTTCTTGCTAAACCAAGAGACTAAGGCCTTTCCCAAGAAATGACATGTACCACTGGTACTTTTACGGTCCACTTTGCATCCAGCAAAATCCGTATCCGAGTAACCTATAAGGTCAAAGGATTTGGTTTTGGGATACCATAAGCCAACTGTAGAAGTTCCTTTAAGGTATCGGAAGATACGCTTAACGGCACAAAGATGTGATTCCTTAGGATTTGCCTGATATCGTGCACATATGCAAACACTAAACATAATATCAGGACGACTAGCAGTTAAATATAATAAACTACCAATCATACCTCGATACTTACGCTGATCAACAGGTTTGCCACTTTCATCAGCATCAAGCTTTGTAGATGTAGCCATAGGAGTCCCAATTGGCTTCACATTCTCGAAGTCGTACTTCTTTAGTATGTCCTTCGTGTACTTGGCTTGGTTGATGAATGTTCCGTTTGAGTGTTGTTTGATTTGCAATCCTAGGAAGAAGTTCAGCTCTCCCATCATGCTCATTTCAAATTCACTCTGCATACACTTGGCAAATTCTTGACAGAGTTGTTCATTAGTAGAACCAAAGATGATGTCATCTACATAAATTTGCACTAGAAGTATATCATTATTCATAGATTTAATGAAAAGAGTAGTATCAATCTTGCCTTTTGAAAAACCATTATCAAGTAAGAAGGCGCTTAGGCGTTCATACCAAGCACGAGGTGCTTGTTTGAGTCCATAAAGTGCTTTCTTAAGCTTGAAGACGTGATCAGGTTTTTGAAAATCTTCAAAACCAGGGGGTTGTTTCACAAAAACTTCTTCTTTCAAAAATCCATTTAGAAATGCGCTTTTCACGTCCATTTGAAAAAGTTTGAAATCATTAAAACAAGCAAAAGCGCAAAACATGCGAATGGCTTCTAGTCTAGCAACAGGAGCATAGGTCTCATCATAATCAATTCCTTCTTCTTGATTATAACCTTGTGCAACTAGACGTGCTTTGTTGCGTAGAACTTGACCATCTTCACTAAGTTTATTTCGGAACACCCATTTGGTACCAATTATCGATTGACCAATAGGTTTAGGAACGAGTTCCCAAACTTGGTTTCTCTCAAATTGATTAAGTTTCTCTTGCATAGCAGAAATCCAAAATTCATCAGAAAAAGCCTCATCAACATTCTTAGGTTCTATTTGAGAAATAAATGCTACATTAGCTGCTACTTCAGAATCTCTAAGAGATGAACGAGTACTTACACCTTTGGATAAATTACCTATTATGAGAGTTTCTGGATGATCCGGTTTGAATCTCAATGATTCGAATCTTTGGGCCATACCTTTTACAAGGCTCTTCTCAGTTCCTGCATCTTCGGAACTTTTATCAGTTCTTGCCTCTTGGGTAGGATCTTTTTCAGAACTCTTTTTTGTCTTTGTAGGTGCATCTTCATCATCACTGTCGCTAGATCTATGACTAGTCAACTCATCAAAGGTGACATTAATACTTTCTTCAACAATCAAAGATCTTTTATTAAAAATTCTATATCCTTTACTCTTAGCAGCATATCCGAGAAATATCCCGTCATCTGCTTTCGAGTCAAACTTACCCAAGTTATCCTTGGTGTTCAGGATGAAACAGCGACAACCAAAAACTTTAAAATAAGATATGTTTGGAATTCTTCCAAACCAAAGCTCATATGGTGTTTTCTTCGATATAGGTCAAATTAACACCCTATTTAAAATATGACAGGCTGTACTAACAGCTTCTGCCCAAAAATATTTAGGAAGATTATGCTGATTAAGCATGACTCTAGCCATTTCGCTTAGAGTACGGTTCTTCCGCTCCACAACACCATTTTGTTGGGGAGTTCTAGGACAAGAAAATTCGTGGTAGTATCCACTATCATCACAAAACTTTTTGAAATCAGTATTTTCGAATTCGCCACCATGATCACTTCGGATACGAGTAATCATGAAGCCTTTTTCGTTTTGAACCTTTTTACAAAATATCTGAAATTCAAAAATTGCATCACTTTTGTTTGATAAAAAGTAAACCCATGTAAAACGAGAGAAATCATCAACAATGACAAAAGCATAGAGTTTACCGCCAAGACTAGCGACTCTACTAGGACCAAATAAATCCATATGAATCAACTGCAAAGGTCTCGAAGTACTTACAGCGTTGATGGATTTAAAAGAAGACCTATGTGCTTTGTTCTTTTCACAGTCAGCACATACCATGTCTCTCTTGAAAGGAATTTCTGGGAGTCCTTTTACCAACTTCTTTGTGTTCAGACGTGAGATAGTATCCATGTTTGCATGTCCTAGTCTCATGTGCCATAGCCAGCTTTTATCTTGATTGGCTACTAGGCACCTTCCTGCATTATTAGTACTCTCCAAAAAGAAAACATAAATATTGTCTTCTCTAATCCCTTTATATACGGGATCACCAGATGACATATCATATATAGTACATTTATCTTTCATAAAATTGATACCATAACCATTATCTGCCAAATGACTTATACTCAATAGGTTATGTTTCAATTCAGTTACTAGACAAACATCTTTTATTATTGGATAAGGAGACATACCTACAGTACCATTACCTATAATATCACCTCTCAAGTTATTTCCGAAGGAGACGTATCCTTCTTTCTTTATCGATAGCGTAGCGAATAAAGATGCATCACCAGTCATGTGTCGCGAACATCCGCTATCGAGAATCCACTTGCTTCTAGCATGAGAGGGTTGAGGGTCCACCTACAAAACAAGTAGATGAATCCTTTGGTACCCATTTTCTGAAGGGTCCACTCAGATTAGCTTTAGGTTTCCAAACTAGAGTATGGTTATCAACAAACTTTCTTGCCATACAGTATTGTGATATATGACCGTGTGTACCACAATATGTGCAAGTCAGTTTAGTGGAATAAACTGTGTTTGGAGACTTGTTCTGTTTGGAAAACCTATAAGTGAAAGCATAATTGTGTTCGTGTTTCTTCTGTGCTTTCTTGTTTTTAGTCCTCTTTGGTGTATGCTTTGCATTAGGACTAATCTTGGGCTGTGTCACAGGTATTGTCTGTTTGCCCAACTTGATTTCTAACTTTTTAGAAATCGCTACAGACTCTTCGTATCTTGCAGTCATATCAAGGAGTCTTTGTTCAGTTACTAGGTACAACTTCTTCTCTATGTCATAAAGTTTGTGTATTTTGACATAGTCCTCTTCTTTCTTCTCAATGTTGAGGATAGCCTCATGATAGTCTACTTTAAGTTTGGCTATCTCTTCCGTGTTACCGGTAGTAGATGTCTCTTTAATGTCTTCAAGTAGATTAGACAATCTAGCTATCTCGGCTGTGTGTGCCTTAATCTCTTTTCGAGATTGCTTATACTTGTCGAGCACAGTTTTATGATCTTCAAGTAAATCGCTAAAGGCAGTCTCTAGTTCATCAAAAGTAAAATCATCAAACAGAGGATTAGATGATACCTTTTCGAATGCCATAAGACAAACATTTGCATTGCTGCAGGGTCTGTCTTCTTCTTCTGAGTCACTGGCATCACTCTCGTGCCAGATGCTTGTGTTGGCATACTTTCGGTCAGATGTGGATCTTCTGTTTGATCTTGACCGATCATATGGACTGCTCTTCTTGGTAGCTGGACAGTCCCTCTTTATGTGCCCTGATTTCTTGCATCCGAAGCATATAGTCTCGTCTTCATTGCTTTCTTGGATGTCTTTCTTCTTTCTGCTTGTGAACTTTAGATATTTCTTGAAGTTCTTCACAAGTAAGGCACGTTCATCACCACTTGATGATTCTTCATCTGAGTCGTTGCATGTTGATTTTCTTGCTTGAGCTTTGAAGGCGATAGTCTTTTCTTTTGGAGTGGCCTCTTCAAAGTCTTGCAAGTCGAGCTCATGAGTCATCAATTTGCCCATCAGTGTTTCTAGAGTCATCGTGGTGAGATCGTTTCCTTCAATGATTGCTGTGGCTTTTGGATTCCAGTTCTTTGTTAGAGCCCTCAGCACTTTCCTGATTTTCTCATGGTTGCTGTAATCTTTACCAAGAGATTGAAGGGGATTAGTTATATCAAGGAAACGAGTAAACATCTGTGTAATTGACTCACCAGGTTTCATTTTAAAAGATTCATATTCCTGAGTCAGTCTACTGATTTTGGATTCCTTGACTTGGGAAGTCCCTTCATGGGTTACCTCAAGGAGTTTCCAAATTTCATGAGACGTCTTGCAGGTAGAAACTCTATTGAACTCGGTTTTGTCAATTGCACAGAATAGTGCATTGATGGCTCGAGCATCAAGACTAGCCTTTGCTTTTTCAGCATCGGTGTACTTGTCATGCGTCTTTTCCATAAGAATACCTTCAACCACAGTAGGTGGTGGTTTCTTATACCCATCAATGACTATTGACCATAAATCAAAATCTAGAGACTTTAGAAAGAAAGTCATACGTGTTTTCCAGTATGTATAGTTTGTTCCATCAAATAGGGGAGGTCTATTTGTGGATTGCCCTTCACCGTTGAATATAGATTTCACGGCTGCCATATATATACTCTCTAGGATATGTTATATAAGAATATAACCTGCTCTGATACCAATTGTAGGATCGTTGAGCACCTCTAGAGGGGGGGTGAATAGAGTGCGTGTGTGCAGCGGAAATAAAATCACCAATTAAAAATTAAACTATGGCAATGATGTAAGAGCAGTAAATAAAGATAGGAGATTCAAACTCAGTAACACAGCGATGTATACTGGTATCCCTCTGAGAGGACTAATCCAGTCTCGAGTACTCTTGCTCGATGTTAATCCCCTAAAGGCACAAGCTTTAACTGAGTGCTTGCAACTCTTACACCACCGTGCTTGTTGACGAGTGCACGACCAACTCCAACATACACCGTGCTTGGTGACGAGCGCACGACCAGCTCCACAACGAGAACTTGTTGTTGAAACTTGACGACCTCTTTACAACTCTGAATAACCAAAAGACTTCTAAATCAAATCTGATAGTACTGGCTTTTGGCTAAGAGAAGTATAGGTGAGATTTGAAACTTTTAGATCACTAGAAAATACTTGAATGGATAGAAAAGAGAATGAAGAATGAATTGATGTTTTGAAATGAAAAGTTCTTCTCTATTTATAGGTGTTTTCACCAACCGAACTCGGGCAGAACTCGGACAGAGTTCGGATGCAAATATCTCGCAAAATAGACGTTGCTCGCAGATTTGGAGGCAACTAAAGTTTGAATACAAACTGACCGAACTCGGTCAGAGTTCGGGCCGAACTCGGGCCGAACTCGGCTAGGAGTTCTGTCAGGAGATATAATAAAATTCTTTTGTAAAAACAGTTTACAAACATGTTTTTGGTAATTTGTAAAATCATTTGAAAAGGAATATTTTCGAAATACATTTTTGAAATATTTGTAATCGAAAATATGAAGGGTAAAAATAGGTTTAGAGAAGGAGAATAATTTTAACCCTAAGCAGTAATACCATACTTGATTTTACAAGGAAATTCCTAGACTCAATAAAGTGTAAAAATACAGAATAAAAGTAGAAAAGAGTCTTCAGAATTTCTGATGACTTTGACGCTTGGATTTATGCAGTACATCGCCCGTTGAATAAGATTTCATGTATCCTGAAATAGTTAGTAGCATTTTCTATATTTTGTGTATGGACTAAAGTATAAGTTGATTATCGAAATCGGGTGTGACCATGGAATGGGCCAACAACAAAGAGAGTGTAACACTCACTTTTCTAAAATGAGGGTAATTTTCATCTTTTATAATTTTTATTAATCGATAATAAGATTTAACTCATGTTATGATTTTTGGTAATTTTTTAATCAATTTAAAACTATTTAAAATGTTGAATTATGATTTTGATGGTTAACTAGTTAATCCCTAGTTTTACTAAGCTTAGAGACTAACCATAGGGACCTAACCATGTGATTAGAATGACTATTTACAACTTTTTAGGCTAAGGGTATTTTGGTCATTTTGTGACTTTTGAATTATTTAGGATTTTGATTAATTGGTGAATTTTAGATTATTTTAATAATATTTAAATTGATGTATTATGATTTTGGTTATTTTTCATATTTTAATATTTTGGAAATTTTTTATATTTTTAATATTGTTTTTATTGGATTTGTTTAGTCGGGTTTGAGTTTCGTCTCGTTTCGACTTGTATTGTGATCCGGGTAGCTTGAACTCTAGATAGGACCCAATATTAAGTTAAGCATGGCTCACAAGACCCAACATTAAGTTAGTTAATTAAACTAATTTTTATCATGTTAGAATGGTTAAGTTAGAGACTCAAAACTAGATCATTTTGACCCCAAACTTGAACCTAGTCTAGACTTAACCATATGAGACTAGAGAGGGGAAATTAGGACATTTTCTATTAGCCCTAATGGACACTTTTTGGAAGCCACCTTTAGGAGAGAATGATTCATTTTATTCATTACAATCTTGCCTCTTTTATTTTCCTTTTGTTCTTCCCCAATTTGATCTCGAAATCAAATCATTCCTTCACCAAACCTTCCCTCAATCATTTCTATTCTCCAAGGGAAGGGTGCTACCAAGGATTGGAAGAGGAGTGCAAGGAGGAGTGTCTACTTTGAGGGATCTTCGTATCGGAGCCGTGTTCTAAAGAATTTTATTGGGATTCCACTCCCAATAGGTAAAACCCATCCTCTAAATCGATTTCCTTTGCATGTAAATTAGTTTTGAATCCGTAGGATCCATCCTCATGCATGTGTCCTATTTAGATTCAAATTTGAGGCCATTTGGAGCTCTCTTGAGGATTTTAGATATGTGTCTTGTGTCCTACTTGATAGATCCCAAATTAGGATACCCCATGTGTATGTATGTATGATAATAGTTTAAATAGATATTTAAATTCAATTTTGTAATGGTTAGAGAGTGGATTGATCTTAGTTAGGATGGTTAGAATGGGTTTCATTTGGATACGTTTGTATCCAAGTATCTTGGCCTATATGTGTTCTTTTGTCAAATCCGTCATAATTTTCGTCCGAGTTTTTATTAACCAAAGCAACTTAGAAATGTCTTAACTTTTAGCTTAGTACTCCGATTTATCTTCCATTTTTTTAAAGAACCGTATCGAAGTTAGATTTCCAAATATATATTTTAATAAGCCAAATTCTTTCTGTAACTCTCTGTAGAATTATTTGAGTGTCAGCTGTACGAAAGACAAACGTGTTTCAGTATTTTCGCGATACCGGGAGCTTTCGGACACAAAAATGTGATCCGTCTAAAGTTTCCGAAAGCTAACACAAAGGGCTACGACATACTTTAAGCCTAGAATTTAATGAATGTCCAATTGGTACAGTATTGATTTTAAGTAGAATAGTGACTATACGATATATGAATTTTGTGTAACCTATGAGCCTATGTAGTATGGATACTAAATGAATATAGAGTATGTAATGCATGATATGTTAGATGAATGAAATGATATATATATGATATATATTCTCTTTACATTAATGTATATATATGGTTGAATGCAAACATGTAGGAATGCAATTAATATAATGCATATAAGCAATGCATGAATGAAAGAATGATATACAATGTATGCATGAAGATATATATGTAATGATAGATATGAATGCATAATGTATAAATATTATAATGTAATATATAATGATAACATGTATGATAATGTAGAGTATATGATGCAAACATGAATGAATGGAGGAAATACATGTATATAGGTAATATAGAATGTAATATATGAATGCAAGCATGCAAGATAATGTATTGTATCCATATATGATGTATTCAACTTAAAGATAATGTAATATGTGAAAGGAATGAATGATAATATATAATATGATATGTAAGGTAATGTAAGGTATGAAATATATGATGTGTGCATGTTTGTATGTCTCTATGTTAATGTATAAAATTATATGAATATACAATGTATGCATATGTATAAAACATGTAGGTAATGCATAGATGCATGAATGAAATGAATGTTTATAATATGTTAATATAAATACAAGTATCTAATATGCATGAATGTAAGTATAATATAATACAAGTATACATGTATGTATCATGTAAATGTGATATACATGATATGTATGTATGTATGTATGTATACAAGGTAAGTATGTATGTATGTATTTCTATAAACTGAGTTAACCTATAACCTTTACACACATGCATTCATACACCCTTTGACATCATGTATCCCATGTCACATACACCTACCTACCACTAAATTTTATAACATTAACACATATCCTTTCACACACATGCCAAACACACAGATACTCACTTACTCTTTTACCTCTCTTTCTCTCTATATATATATATGTATGTGCCTATATATATAGCTTTCCTATATATATCTATGTATATGAATATGTGAATAGTGATGCATATATATATATATATATATATATATATATATATATATATATATATATATATATATATATATATATATATATATATGTGTGTGTGTGTGTGTGTGTGTGTGTGTGTGTGTGTTTGTGTGTGTGTGTGTGTGTGGAATGTACATATAGGTAGCCTATATGTTATGAGTGTACTACAATATATTAGATATATATATTGTTATGTGTATATGTGTTTGTGGTTTGGCTTAGGCATGATATAGCATATAGCCTAGGGCTCTTAGCCTATGGTGTGTCTGTTAGATTAGTGAGAGTTTAGTTAGACTTGTTAGTTGATTAGGCCTAGAATAGACTAGTTAGACTAGTTTAGACTTGTTAGACCTAGTTGACCAAAGGTTGACTTTAGCCTAGATTGACCCCAAACTTCATGTAGATGCATTGTAGCAGCCTATTTCCTTATTTTAGACTTGTTGTGACTTGTACTGTTCTATAGGAGACAAACACCACTCCTCGGATAGTATATTCTTTTCGGACATTCAGGATACCAGGCGAGTACATTCTCTGATCATTTCATATCCTGCTTAAAATTATTTTTTTGTATTAAATTACTTTACTTGATAATGTCACGTTGGTCACACGGATTAGTACTATGTGGATCCCTTCTTGAGATGTTATCCCTTCAGGGAGCATCGGGTACTACATGTTCTGTGCGTTTCACTTACATGGCGTATCACTATGCTTCATTGGTTCATTGATCACTTGTGACATATACTCTTATGATCACAGAGTCTTCCTTGAATCTTTATCCTATTTATTGGGTCTCCTAGAATCTCCTAGAATCCCCATTTATGGGACATCCATGTATCACCCTTTGGGGGCCTTTGCATGGAATCATAACATAACCTGGTTGGATCCTTGTGTATTGATTGGGGGTATGGGGGAGTAGAAGTAGACATGTGAATACTATCTAAGTAGTGTAGCATCAGAATCTTTCCATAGTGTAGCATCAGAATCTCCTATGCCATTTACATGTCTATATTGTACTCTGACTCACTAGCCACAGTTAGTCTCTATTTATAGTAGATATTTCTATTACAGTTCTCTCTCTGTTTACATACTGCATTTCCTTCAGTATCTATATCTTACTTTACTGCATAATTATATTTTCTAACCTGCTATGAACTGTTGAGATGTATTATGCTCGCTCCTGTCCTGACTGGACCTGTTGATAAATTTTACAGATAGCCTGGAGGTTGCCTGCTAGCCTAGAGGAGACACAGTAGAGGTTGTATAAATAGCTAGGGTTTTGCTTATAGCTTATTTTCAGTTGTCTTGAGTTGTATTTATGGATTACTGTATTTGAGCTTTGAGATGTATTTATGGGTTTGTGTATCTTAGACACTTAGACTTCTATCTGCTGTATCTCTTTTGGATTTCATTTTTATCTATCTTCCATTATGCTCTACCGTAGATGTGATTGATTTTACATTCTTCTATGTCACCCCTATTCGGGAAGTATAAACTGTTTAGCTTTATATTGTTAGATATTGTGACCTAGGACAGCGTTCTACCGCCGACACTGCGGCGTAGGCTGGGCGCTGTTACGTTCTCATACCCTCACAATGGGTGCGGGTTGTGACACATTTTTAGTGGTGGCCCATGCAGGTCGAGTTTATGTAGTGATATTCGAACTAGAGTATCATTACAGCCTGTAGTAGGATTAGGATATTTTGAAGGTACTCAATCACATTAGAAAAAACTCCTTATCATATCCCTTTTAACTAAATTTGCTGCTTATTGTTTTTCCCTTGAATATAAATTGTCCTTCTTTGAAATTTCGCTTCATTCTCAGAAATTGTTTCTTGTTTTGATCTGTCTTCATGATGGTTATGGAGACATGATCTCATCACTCCGGTTCGGGGAATACTATCGAGAGGCTGGCCACCTCTCGTCCTGTTCATCAGGACCTCGAGACCGCAGCTCCTATTGTGCCGACTCAGGTTGGCGTTTCTGCTACATTGGAGGTGCACCTCTGTCTGTACAGAGACTTTTTCCCATCATTCCCGATTTTTTTTAGCAGTAGCGGTTCATGCAGTATCATCAGCAGACCAGGGGAAACCAATAGGATGAGCTATCGTCAGGACAGTCGAGGATGCACAGACTATTAGAGATCTTGCTGCAAGTTTCGTTCTCCTCTATTCCATTCCCGCAATTGTCTCTTATAACTATCTTGAAATTTGACTCCATCTGTTCCTTGTTGACTGATCAATTTGTTCTGTTGTTCCTGTATTATGTTTGTTTTTTTCTTTTGAGAAAAAAAATCATATGGGCTAGGTCACCTCAGTTATGGGATCTAGAATCTTCAATAGTCATGTTAGCTGGCATAGTGAGGACATATAGTCAGATTTTGGACCTATTTCTCGGGTGTAGAAATTTAAGATTTTTGCCGTCGCATACGGCAATGTAGAAATTTTAAATACCATGAACCTAGAGGTATGTACCTTAGTCAAGGACTCTGTGATTATCGTAGCCTTGCTTACTAATATGACGAGGATTTGGAGCACCATGATTTTGGATAGACGCATATGATTATCAGATTGTACCTTAAATGCTCTTGAACAAGTTTTCTCTACTTTTGTTCAGTCTTTCAAAAAAAAATGTTTTGTTTGTTTTGTTTCTCATTATTTAACTTAGGAGTAGGAGTAGCTTTAGTTGTATTATAAACCTTTGTGTAACTTCTTACTGTGAATCTCTTCTTAAAATAATGAATCGATAATTTTGCTAGACCTTATCTTGGATTTGATATTATAGCTCTGGTTTCAAAATGGTTCCTTCTTTTAAACAGATAAGCAGAACAGATTTTATCATTATTTTCTTCTTGCTATTATTCTTGTATTAAATAATAATAATAATAAAACTGTCTTGATTACATCAATCACCTGCTTTGTAATTTTGGTAGGAATCTAAATGTTGGTCTTGATATAGAATTTGATCTTTATATTGGGACATAAGAATATATATAGTGGACACAGACACTTTGTCTGACACGTATGCAAGCTACACTTTGATTATCAACCCATCTAAATGCATATTAATATGTTATTGATGTTTAAATTCTCAAAACCCCAATATTCTGATACAGTACAGTATCAGAGACTGGTTCAATGCTTTTCCAGTTTAAATTCATAATTTAAATATAAATTTTATGTTATTAGTTTTGTTTACATCACTGCACATGTATCTTATACACAAGGTTTCAATTCTTAAAGAAATTGGTTGAGTTTTGTGTTTGAACTTGTCAAATCTGAGACTGTGTGCATATTAACCCTTAATACTGGATTTTAAATATTAGTTCAAATTGCTATTTTTAAATGTAATATTTTAAGGTATATACATTGTTGTATGTAGGGATATAATGTTAGGTTTCATATTTTTACATGTTAGGTCGTGATAAACATTGGGTTGGTTTGATGTTCGAATTTCTCCAAAATCCAAAAACTGAATACATGTTAACATTTTTTTCACATTGATTTTAAATGTTTTGTTCAATTTCAGATTTAATATGTAATGTTAAACTGAACTGAATGATTGAACCCTTCATTTTAAGTTATAACCCCTGTACTCTTGACACTGTACACTAATGTTCACAACTGCTATGTAAACCTAACCCTTCATCTCTATGTTATGTTCATATATCTATATATATATATATATATATTTATATATATATATATATATATATATATATATATATATATATATATATATATATATATATATATATAGTTTATGCATACATGTTATAATGTATATAGATACATAACTAAATCTCTTCCTCTCTATACACACATATATATATATATATATATATATATATATATATATATATATATATATACATTATAACATGTATGCATAAACTATATATATATATATATATATATATATATATATATATATATATATAGTTTATGCATACATGTTATAATGTATATATATATATATATATATATATATATATATATATATATATGGTTAGCCATGCATGTTATGAGTAAATAGGTTGTACATTATAGATTGTTTAACCAATATGCCATGCGTAGTGTAACTTGATAGCTATTGTTTTGAAACCCAAATCCTCCTATACACTTTCATGTATATTTCGCACACACACACACGTCTACTATCTAACCCTATGAACATGTCCACATACACCCATACACACACTAACCACATAACCTTTACATAATGCTAACTTTTCCCTCTCTAACACTATATATATATATATATATATATATATATATATATATATATATATATATATATATATATATATATATATATTGTGATTGGATTTCAATGCAATTGACTTTCATTCTTTAACTTTTGATTTTGATTTTTTCTTTGAATTGTACCCCTTTATAGATAATTGGTAGTTATCTTATTTTATTTTCTGATAAGTACCAGTTTTTATATAGGATGGTAGACTGCCTTACAGTTCTGATGATTTGTTATTTTTGTATCTTTTTCAGTTTAACACCCCCGATTGCTTGTATGTTTGATACCCTATGACCCTTTTGGTTAGCATGACTAGTATACCTAGATGAGACTTTCACTACCACCATATGCCATGACCCTGTATGCCATCTTTTTTAATCTTATAATTTAGGTAAGTTCTGAGACCATGATTGTTGGGGACGAGACTCTAGAAAATGTACGACCATCTTAATTTCGAGGACGAAATTTTTCTAAGGAGGGTAGACTTGTAACACCCACTTTTCTAAAATGAGGATAATTTTAAACTTTTATAATTTTGATTAATCGATAATAAGATTTAACTCATGTTGTGATTTTTGGTAATTTTTTAATCAATTTAAAATTATTTAAAATGTTGAATTGTGATTTTGATGGTTAACTATTTAATCCCTAGTTTTGCTAAGCTTAGAGACTAACCATGGGGACCTAACCATGTGATTAGAATGACTATTTACAACTTTTTAGGCTAAGGATATTTTGGTCATTTTGTGACTTTTGAATTATTTAGGATTTTGATTAATTGGTAAATTTTATATTATTTTAATAATATTTAAATTGATGTATTATAATTTTGGTCATTTTTCATATTTTAATATTTTGGGAAAATTTTATATTTTTAATATTATTTTTATTGGATTTGTTTAGTCGGGTTTGAGTTTCGTCTCGTTCCGACTTGTATTGTGACCCGGGCAGCTTGAACTCTAGATGGGACCCAATATTAAGTTAAGCATGGCTCACAAGACCCAACATTAAGTTAGTTAATTAAACTAATTTTTATCATGTTAGAATGGTTAAGTTAGAGACTCAAAACTAGATCATTTTGACCCCAAACTTGAACCTAGTCTAGACTTAACCATATGAGACTAGAGAGGGGCAATTAGGACATTTTCCATTAGCCCTAATGGACTCTTTATGGCAGCCACCTTTAGGAGAGAATGATTCATTTCATTCATTACAATCTTGCCTCTTTTATTTTCCTTTTGTTCTTCCCCAATTTTAGAGAGCCTTCCCATTGATTTGATCTCCAAATCAAATCATTCCTTCACCAAACCTTCCCTCAATCATTTCCATTCTCCAAGGGAAGGGTGCTACCAAGGATTGGAAGATGAGTACAAGGAGGAGTGTCCACTTTGAGGGATCTTCGTATCGGAGCCGTGTCCTAAAGAATTTCATTGGGATTCCACTCCCAATAAGTAGAACCCATCCTCTAAATCGATTTCCTTTGCATATAAATTAGTTTTGAATCCGTAGGATCCATCCTCATGCATGTGTCCCATTTATATTCAAATTTGAGGCCATTTGGAGCTCTCTTGAGGATTTTAGATATGTGTCTTGTGTCCTACTTGATAGATCCCAATTTAGGACACCCCATGTGTATGTATGTATGATAATAGTTTAAATAGATATTTAAATTCAGTCATATAATGGTTAGAGAGTGGATTGATCTTAGTAAGGATGGTTAGAATGAGTTTCATTTGGATACCTATGTTTGTATCCAAGTATCTTGGCCTATATGTGTTCTTTTGTCAAATCCGTCATAATTTTTATCCACGTTTTTATTAACCAAAGCAACTTAGAAATGTTAGAACTTTTAGCTTAGAACTTCGATTTATCTTCCTTTTTTTTAAAAGAACCGTATCGAAGTTAGATTTCCAAATATATATTTTAATAAGCCAAATTCTTTCTGTAACTTTCTGTAGAATTATTTGAGTGTCAGATGTACGAAAGACAAATGTGTTTCGGTATTTTGAAGATACCGGGAGCTTTCGGACACGAAAATGCGATCCGTTTAAAGTTTCGAAAAGCTAACACAAAGGGCTACGACATACTTTAATCCTAGAATTTAGTGAATGCCCAATTGGCACAGTATTGGTTTTAAGTAGAAAAGTGACTATACGATATATGCATTTTGTGTAACCTATGAGCCTATGTAGTATGGATATTAAATGAATATAGAGTATGTAATGCATGATATGTTATGTCACGATCCGCACCCACTGTGAGGGTACGAGAACGTAACAACGCCCAGCCTACGCCGCAGTGTCGGCGGTAGAACACTGTCCTAGGTCACAACATCTAGCGATATAAGCTTAAACAGTTTATACTTCCCGAATGGGGGTGACATGATAAAAGTGGACCCAATCACAACTAAGGAAGAAGAAGCACGATATGATATAAAACTCAAAGAAAAACAGATGATAACATATCTGATAGATAGGTAAATGAAACTGCTGAAATGAAAGAAAATTCCAAATACATCAGAAAGTCTAAGTGTCTAAGATAATACAAATCCCAAATCCCAAGTATCAATAAGTACAATCATCTATGAAATACTTAAATGAAAGCATCCTAGTCTAAGGGTGTGTCATCCACAGCTAGTGGGGCCTGTTGATGGTCCAGGTCCAACATCTCATCTAAGGTGGCACCGTAATAGGTATCCACACCAGCCTCCTCCTCGTCCTCTGTAATATTTTCAACAGGTCCAGTCAGGACAGGAGCGAGCACAATACATCTCAACAGATCATAGCAGGTTAGAAAATATAGACATGCAGTAGAGTAAGATACAAGAACTGAAAGAAACATGGAATGTAAACAGAGAAACTGTAATGGAAACAGATATACTGTAATAGAGAGCTAACTGTGGCTAGTGAGTCAGAGTAAAATATAAACATGTGAATGGCATAGGAGATTCTGGGAACTATACTATGGAGTGATTCTGGGAACTACACTACTTGGATATTATTCACATGTTTACTTCTACTCCCTCGTACCCCCAATCAATACACAAGGATCCAGCCAGGTTATGTTATAATTCCATGCAAAGGCCCACAAGGGGTGATACATGGATAGCCCATAAATGGGTGATTCTGGGAATGCCCACAATGGGGTGATTCTGGGAATGCCCATAAATGGGTGATTCTGGGAAGACTCTGTGATCATGAGAGTACATGTCACAAGTGATCGAAGAATCGTGAAGCATAGTGATACACCATGTAAGTGAAACGCACAGAACATGTAGTATACGATGCTCCCTGAGGGGATAACATCTCAAGAATGGATCCATATAGTACTAATCTGTGTTACCGACGTGACAGTATCAAGTAAAGTAATCTAAAGCAGGAAAATAATTCTAACAGGATATGAAATGATCAGAGAATGTACTCGCCTGTATCTGAGTGTCCAATATGAAAAGTACCGTCCGAGGAGTGGTGTCTGGCTCCTAATCAGAATAGCACAAGTCACAACAAGTCTAAAATGGTAAAATGAAGCTCTACTATGCATTCTACATGAATCTAGGTCAATCTAGGCCAAATTCAACTCTTGGTCAACTCTGGTCAACCTTAGAAGTCAAACTAGGTCAACTATGGTCAAACTAGGTCAAACTAGTCTACACTAGTCTAGTAAGTCTATTCTAGGTCTAATAAAGCTGTACAAGTCCAAACTAGGCTCATATACAGGCCATAGGCTATTCATCCTAGGCCAAACTAACACATACACCATGCTAACTTATATCTAACAAGCACACTCTAGATATATGTAATCTCAAACATAACACATAAGTATGAAATACATATATAAGGTTCACACACAGTTATATATATATGGTACTTATATATATATAAACTAACATAGCCTATAATCTATAGAAAAATATCTACATTGGATATTATATGATACATAAACCATAATATCACATATACACATAATATCATATGTATATACAATAGGGTATATAAAGAGGGTGTGACACAAGTGTCCATGTGTATATGTGTATGTGTGTGTGTGTGAAAGAGTGTGAAAGTGTCACTTGAGAGTGAATGTGTGTGAGTGATGTGAGAGAGGCAAATGTGTGTGTGTGTCCATGAGGGGAGTGAACTAGGAAATAACATAGGACAGTAAAGAGAGGGGAAAGGGTGAGTGTGTCTAGTGTATAGGACATATGACAAGGCTTCAAGAAGGGGCTGCACTGTATGTGGGAATGTATGTGTTCAATAGGATATAGAGTGTATAGTGTAGGCAACAAGTTCCAGGATTAGGATTCAGCTAACATAGGAAAAACAGTTTGAAACCCAACTCTAATTCTAGTTTCAGTCCCCATGATATCTCAGATTCATAACACTTGTAATAGCAATCAAGTTGAAATCTCAGTTATAAGGGGGAAAATGCAGGAAAAATAGGTTTTCAGTTGTTTAAGGACTGTCAAAACAGTCCTCAACTAGTGAACTCAGGTTTTGAGTCAATCCCACACCCAAAACAATCCAAATTCGACATACTACTAGAAGACACATAGGTAAACAAGTTAGAAGTTTACAAACATGCAATTATCAGTGTTAATGGGTTAACAGTTTTTGACAAACTCACATTTAAAGAAAATCTGGTATAAAACAGGATACCAAGATAACTCACAGTTTCAGGAATTTGAAAATGGAAATTACCCAACAAAATCGAACTAAAATACCTATAGATAGGTTGGTACAGCAAGAACATATTACCTACGTGTTGTGCGATGAGTTTGTGTCCACTAGAGTGGACACAAACGTGTCCAATTGAAACACAACCCAAACGGGCAAACTGGGTACAGCAATTTGGGCAGCGTCGTACTGGTGTGCACGCGTGTCGTGCACCCGACACAGGCCTTCCCAATCCTCGTGCTCGTACAAGGGGGTGCGCCTAGGGTAGGGCTAACTGTGTGTCACCCTGAAACGTGTCAGTGTGTGTCGTGTCCAGAGATTTGAAGCCGTGTCAGTGCGTGTTTATACAGTGCACACAGTTCAGGGAAAAACCCGTGCACGGCCAATAACTCCCAAACCCGACCATGAAATGTCATGAAATTTGGGGAGAGGGATGACAGATGATGCCCCTAAGTCCCCACAAAAATTTGTGTCAAGATACGCCGTGTCGTGTCCAGAAAAGACCCCGAGGTGCAGGGGATTACTGTGGCTGTGCGTGCGCGCGCGCGAGAGCGTGTGCACGCGTGTCCAAACGACACAACACAAGCACGAAATCAACTCAGAGCAATGGAAATGAGTAAGCGACATCAAAACAAAATTTCCTATTCAAAAATTATTCGAAAATAACAAAAACAAATCCACAGTGGCATTTCCACAAATACCTAGCTCAGGACACTGATACGTGTCCTGTTAGGACACGAAACGACACTAATACTTAGGGTTTCCTATTCCTACTGTTAGATTAGGTCTAGGTCTCCCTAATGATGCAAAAATTTTAGGATTCTATGGTGGAAATAGGAAGTTACCTCAAAGTGTCAAAACCCTCAAAAAAACTCAATGAGTGATGTTCTCCTTGATGGTTAAACTCCTCCAAATTGTTAAAAAACTGAGAACAATCAATCCCAACAGCAAGTAAACAATAATTAGAACCTATTGCAACTTGTTTGGATTAAAAAGGAGGAAAAATGGATTTATTATGAATTTCTAAAGATGAGAGCTCACCTCTTTCTTCTTGAAATGGACTCCTATGGAAAGGAGGCTAGCCCTAGAAATTATGAGGGGTTTTATAGTGGGGGAATCCCTAGGTTGGCTGGACAAAAAGTTAGGGTTGCTAATTTGGGCTTTGGGCCAAGTCCTATAGGCTATGGCTAAGTCATTTTATTAAATGGTTAAAACCATAAGTCATGACTTATGAAGTTTTAAGCCATATTAGCCTAAACAACTCCAAATCACTCCTAACTAGTTCCAATGACTTAAACCTCATTAAATTAGGTCAAACCAAGGTTACTTAACCTAACTAAGTGGCCATAACCTAGATTAGTCACTAGGTTAGTCTTCTAGTCAACACAAGTCAAAGTCAACTATAGGCCCAAATCAATTATCCTAAAAATCACCAAAAATCACCAAAAATTATATTAATTCTAATAAATCATAATAATACATAATAATTCCAAAAATTTCCAAAATTTGAAAAATGACCAAAATACCCCAAGCTAGAAAAGTGGTAGTGACAAATCTACCCTCCTTAAAAGAATTTCGTCCTCGAAATTGAAAGGCGAAATACATCTGATGAGAAGGATAGAAAGCATACCTCACGGTCCAAAAAGATAAGGGTAGCGCTCGTGCATCTCATCCTCCCGCTCCCAAGTAGACTCTCCTGGAGAATGATGCCTCCATGCGACGCGTACCAAGGGTATCACCTGGTTCCTCAGGATCTTCTCCCGTCGATCCAGAATCTCCACTGGCTGCTCTGGATAGCTGAGAGAAGGCCCAACCTCAATCTCTGAATGATCGAGCACATGGCTAGGGTCAGCCACGTACCGTCTCAACTGTGATACATGGAATACGTTGTGGACCCCTACTAGTACAGGCGGCAAGTCTAGCCTGTATGCAACGTCACCGAATCTTCCGCTGATAACGAAAGGGCCAATGAAGCGCGGGCTAAGCTTCCCGCCTCCACCGAAACGTATCGTACCACGAGTCGGAGATATCCTCAAGAAAACCTGGTCTCCGACCTAATCACAAGCAAGGTAACAATTAATTATAATAAATAAACATGATCAAAAAACATAAACAACAACCTAAATCTAATCCTACTCTAATCTGTACCTCAAACTCCAAGGGCCTCCGGTGGCTATCGACCTAGTGCCGATGTCTGTCCTGCGCCACGCGAAGTCTGTCCCTGATGAGCTTCACCTTCTCGGCCGCATCAACAACCATCTCTGGCCCCAGTAAAACTCGTTCACCAACATCGTCCCAGGATAAGGGTGTACGGCACCTACGCCCGTACAGAGCCTCAAAAGGTGACATCTCGATGCTGGCCTAGAAACTATTATTGTAGGCAAACTCCACCAAATAAAGATGATCCTCCCAGGAACCTCCCAGTCCAGAACGCACGTCCGCAGCATATCCTCAAGGGTCTGAATAGTCCGCTCTGACTGTCCGTCCGTCTGGGGGTGGTATGCAGTACTAAACTTGAGCTGAGTGCCCAAGCTAGTCTGCAGACTCCTCCAGAAATGAGAAGTGAAGTGACTATCCCGATCTGAGACGATGCTGACCGGAACTCCATGAATCCTGACTATCTGCCTCATATACATCTCCGCAAGCCTCTCTGTAGACGTACCCACCTTGAATGGCAAGAAGTGGACCGATTTGGTCAACCTGTCAACGATGACCCAAATTGTGTCTTTTCCCCCTGGTGTACGCGACAATCCTGACATGAAGTCCATAGTGATATGCTCCCATTTTCACTCGGGAATTGGCAGCGGCTGCAACAATCCACCGGGCCTCTGTCTCTCTGCCTTGACCTGCTGACAGACCAAGCACCTAGCTACGAAGTGGGACACCTCCCGCTTCATTCTTGACCACCAAACATGCTTCCGCAGATCTCGGTACATCTTGTTGGCACCCAGGTGTATAGAGTACTGAGATCTGTGGGCCTCCTGCATAACCTGCTCTCTGAGCTCCCCGCTAGGCACACATAACCTGGCACCGTGCCTCAGGACACCATCCTCTGCAAGTGAAAACTCAGCATCCCCCACTCCTATACTGATCTGCTCTCTGATACACTGCAGGGCCACATCCTCGAACTGGGCCGCCTTGATCCTCTCTACCAAGTCTGACTGAATCTGCATCCCCCATAGCTGCATCTGCACTCCGGGCACGATCACCTCAATCCCAAGGCTCTCCAAGTCGGCAAGCAAATACCGATCCATGGTCAAACACATGGCTGTCGGATACCTACTCAAGGCATCGGCAACCACGTTGGCCTTTCCTGGATGATACTGCTGTACAATGTCGAAGTCCTTCATCAACTCCAACCATCTGCGCTGCCTCATATTCAACTCCTTCTGAGTGAACACATACTTTAAACTCTTGTGATCTGTGAAGATCTCCACCCTCTCACCATACAGATAATGCTTCCACAGCTTCAGAGCAAATATCACTGCTGCCAGCTCCAGGTCGTGGGTAGGGTAGTTCTTCTCATGGGGACGTAATTGCCTGGAAGCATAGACAATCACCTTTCCATGCTGCTGCAAAACGCAACCCAGCCCCTTCCATGAAGCATCACTATAAATAGTGAAACCACCTGATCCTGAAGGCAATGTCAGAATCGGAGCTGTCGTAAGCCGCTTCTTCAACTCATCAAAAGCTGTCTGACACTCCTCTGACCAAACGAACTCAGTATCCTTCCGGGTCAACCGTGTCAACGGCTCTACAACCCGAGAGAAATCCTGCACAAATCTCCGATAATATCATGCCAGCCCCAGGAAACTCCTGATCTCTGCAACTGAAGTCGGCGCTGCCCATGCCTCGACTGCTATAATCTTCTTGGGGTCAACTGAGATACCATCTCCAGTCTCAATGTACCCCAAGAAGTCCATCCGGTCCAAGAAAAACTCACACTTGGAGAGTTTTCCATAAAGCTGCTCCTTCCTGAGAATCTCCAGCACTATCCGCGGATGCTCCTCGTGCTCCTCCTCAGTCTTAGAATATATCAAGATATCGTCTATGAATACCACCACAAACTGATCCAGATACTGGTGGAACACCTTGTTCATAAGGTTCATAAACACTGCTGGTGCATTGGTTAGCCCAAACGGCATAACCAAAAACTTGAACTGCCCGTACCGTGTCCTGAAAGCGGTCTTGGAAATATCCTCCCTCTTCACCTTCACCTGGTGATATCCCGACCTCAGATAAATCTTGGAAAATACCTGGGCTCCGCTCAACTGGTCAAATAGATCGTCGATCCGCGGCAGTGGGTATTTGTTCTTGATGTGAGGTTGTTGAGTGCCCTATAGTCAATACACATGTGTACTGACCCATCCTTCTTTGGCACAAACAACACTGGTGCACCCCATGGCGACGAACTCGAGCGGATGAAGCCCTTGTCCTGCAGCTCATCTACTTGCTTCTTCAGCTCCACCAGCTCGCTGTTGTTCACCCGATAGACATGCTGAGAGATGGGTTCCGCTCCTGGAACCAAGTCTATCGAGAACTCTATGTCTCTGTCTGGTGGCAATCCCGACAACTCCTCTGGGAAAACATCCATATACTCTGTTATCAAGGGGTGTGGAATTGTCTCCTCCTCGACCGAGACTCCACAGAAGACTCCGCTGCTCTGCTCTGCCTGACGTCTGGAGTACTCGAACTCTGGCTCCCCTGGCGCTCTGAAGAGAACTCTACCCCCTCTGCAATCAATGCTGGCGTGGTGCCTACTCAACCAATCCATGCCTAGTACTATATTATAGTTCGGCAATGGCATTACGAGGAGGCTCACCTCCAACTCACGGCCTCCCAAAACTACTCTCCGACCCTTACAAACATCACGTACGAGGATAATGCACCCCCGGTCGTGATCTTGTAAGTCCTAGGCAACGATTCAGCTATGATACCGTGTCTAATCGCAAAAAATACTTATATGAAGTTATACGAAGCACCGGAATCGAATAATGCAAAAGCTGGACTGGAGTCAAGAAGAACCGAACCTGCGATCAGCTCTCCTATCGCCTCTGCATCCTCAGCTGCCATGGCGAAAGCTCGCCCCTGCTGGCCTCCCCTGGCCTGCTGCTGGTGCTGTACAAATCGCTGCTGCTGAGTCGGCAGGGCTGGTCCCCTCTGCTGGCCTGCTGCTGCCCTGGCTCCACCTCCCGGAGCTGCTCGTCCCGTGGTCAAGGTACACTCCCTCATCTAGTGATCTCCTGAGCCACATACCAGGCACTTGCCCAGCCTCTTCCTACACTCGTTCCACCCGTGCCCTGGCTTCTTACAATAAGTACAGGTGGTGGCCTGCTGCCTCGGTGCCTGTTGCTGCACCCTCTGCTGCTGATGCTGCACTGGCTGGTGCTTCGGCTGCTGAAATTGCTGCGACTGGAACCTCTGCTGTTGAAAGTGCGGCCTCTTGGCCGGTCCTCCGCTACTGCTGCCTCCCTGGGAGTCTCGCCCCCTCTCGAGCCTAAGCTCAAGATCATCCTCTGCAGCTAGTGCGTCTACCAGGATCTCCTCAAATGTAGCACTGCGGGCGTTCTTGGTGTAGGACTTGACCTCCTTTACCAAGCCCTTCCGGAACCTCCGGGCCTTCGTCGTCTCCGATAAGTCCTCTACAAATCTTTCCAGGCGGCAGAACTCTCCTGCATACTCCTCCACAGACTGACTCCCCTGGACTAGGGCCTCGAACTGAGTCTCGAGGGCTCCCAGCGCTGCCTCCGGAAAGAACTTCTCCTTGAACAGCTTCTTGAATGCTGCCCAAGTCTGTCCTGCTGTGCCGACCCTCGGGTCGGTCTGGTACCATGTACGGGCCAGATCCTGCATCATGCTGGCCGCTGCCTCTATCTGGAGCCTCGTCGGAATCTCAGCCAGCATGAAGATCTCCTCCATATGCTCGATCCACTCATCAGCATATAGGATCCCTTCTGTCCCTCGGAAGTCTCTCGGGTGCATCTTCTGGAAGTCCTGGATGCCTTTCTCCCATGGCTGGTGCGGCTGCTGGACTGCTGCTGGCTGAGCCACGACTCTCTCTACTGCTGTCACTGCCACCTCAATGCCTCGAGTGAGCTCTGCCGTCTGCCTCTGCTGCTGAGTCTGCTGACCCTCCATGTACTGCCTGAAGAAGGCTAGTAGCTGCACTGCGTCCACTGTCCCTGGAGGTGGCTGCTGGTAAGGATCCTCTGGGAGAACTGGGTCCTGCCTCCCTGCCGGTTGAAGCATACCCCCTGCTGCTGCTGCCGGGGCCTCAATACGAGCAAAGGTGGCAGGAGCTGCAGTCCTGTCACGCCCCAGAACCAGAATAATGGAGAGCAGGGGCAGACATAGCCAGCTACGTATATGAAATGGAATCCATTTCGCTATACGGTCACGGCTGTCTAGATACATGAGGGTTTATCTACAAGCCAACAGTCTCTTAAGGTCATGAACAAGCCTAGTGTCTCAATCACAAGCAAGTAAGTAAATGTTACAAGATGTATGATCATTAAATATACAATAATAAGGCGTCCCAAATATTACATATTCAGCTGATCATGAAGCTAGTCGTTACAAAATGTTAGGACTTGCAAGAGTTTAGTCATACATGATCAACCCTAGGATCTGTTAATCATGTTACAGCCCGTAGGCAGACAGTAAGTAAGTGCAATCGAGCTAAACAGGTGCTCGTCGGCTAAACGCCTCAAAAGAATATTTTTACAATAGAGTGGAAGAGCCAAAAATAACCCACTCGTTGCCAGGGTTCCGTCTAGTGGCCACCATCTGGCTGGAAATTTCGGTAGATCCTCTGGAGCTGCTCCGAAATCTGGCCACACAAAACCAGCTGGGTCAGACCCCAGAAAGAGCAAGTGCCACAAAGGAGGCTTCACTTAAGAGCTAAAACCAGCAATCAGCACAAGATATAAATAAAAGTAAGAACTGGAAATAAAGAAATACACCAGGATGATATACGACGAGATAACCATGGGACTATTCATATAGCCAGGTTACAACCCGTAAACCAAACAAGGACCGGGGTTGTAACCCTTCGTCTGAACAGAACTTGGAATTCTCACCATTTATCGGTAAAATAAATACAAGCATTCTGGTCATTCAATAATCTGGAACAGGATCAGGGCAAGACTAGACTGACTCCGTCCAATCACTTCACGGCCAAGCAAGAACTACGGCTTGATACTTTAACTAACTAGGGTTGTCACAAGCCTAATTACTAACAAGATGCAGTAAGATTATTCCACATCCACAAGCCCTGCAGACCATCCAGGTTACCCGGGTTAAAAGATTAGAGTTGAATTCAGGTGGGTACATCGTCCAGGAAACGAATGTACCCTTAGGTAGCTTGAAGGGTGCAACACATGACAATGTGCTGGAAATGTGCCATACTCGACGGCAGGCTACAGATCCCAAGACGTGTCCAGGTAACGGGATTGCCTGTAGCTGGGAAATCTCGTCATGACTAATGTATTAATCTAGTTATTAGCCTTAGTCCATTTTAGTAGGTACTCCTGACCGTGGTACTCAGGAGTCCCTGTCCAAGACATGATGCAAGACAGGACTGGTTTATTTATACAAACACAATCGCCCACGGTGTCTAGATTAATTATACAGGTCATGTCATGTCAGGTAGCCGTCGCAACAGCTATTCGAGATAATCATGTCAGGTTATCATGCCAAGTGTACTTGTCAGGAGTGCGCCACGACGGGCCACTATCAGGTCATGTCAGGTTATTATGTCAGGAGTGCACCACTACGGGTCACTATTATGTCATACTCAATTATCAATTACAAACAAATCAAGTAAATTCGTGATTATCAAGTTCAGGACAAAAGGCGTAAGGATATAAATGGACGTTAAACATCTAATAAAATATCAATATACAAGGCTATAGAAGATCAAGGGTAATCAGGCTACGCTCAAGTCAGGCTACGCTCAGGTGATACACTCAGGTCATACGCTCAGGCCATACGCTCAGGTCATACGCTCAGGTCATACGCTCAGGCCATACGCTCAGGTCATACGCTCAGGCCATACGCTCAGGTCATACGCTCAGGTCATACGCTCAGGCCATACGCTCAGGTCATACGCTCAGGTCATACGCTCAGGCCATACGCTTAGGTCATACGCTCAGGTCATACGCTCAGGCCATGCGTTCAGGTCAGCGTATGCAAGACATACACTTCCAAAAGGCAGCGTATATACTCCATACAACTCCTCATCAAGGTAGCGTATGGGGTCCATACGACTCCTCATCAAGGCAGCGTATGAGGTCCATACGACTCCTCATCAAGGCAGCGTATGAGGTCCATATGACTCCTTGTCAAGGCAGTGTATGCAAGACATACGCTTCCAAAAGGCAGCGTATGTACTCCATACGACTCCTTATCAAGGTAGCGTATGGGGTCCATACGACTCCTCATCAAGGCAGCGTATGAGGTCCATACGACTCCTCATCAAGGCAGCGTATGAGGACTGCGCTGTGCTAAAGAGCGCGCACAACTCAGTGGCGCAAGCTAAAAAGCTCGCGCACTGCTCACTGTCTTCTCCAAAATAGCAAGAACTCCATGGTTTGAACCCAAAGCTCCAAAAGTTCATAACTTGGTCAAAATAAGTCCAAATCCAACTTTTCAAAGGTCAAAATTGGGTAGAATAAAATTCTCTACAACATGGAACCATCAAAACTTGAAAACAAGGAAGTTTGATAGATCAAAACCATCAAAATCAAAAAATAACAAATTTCTAGATCTACAAAGATTAAAGCCTCAAATTGGAAAATGACAAGTTCTAATGTGTCTTAGAAACGTGAGGAGAAGCTAATGGAACAATAAAATGAGCTCTCTTGTGGAAGCAAGTTGCACTTGCCTAGACCTCTCTCTTCTCTCTTTGGTAGGTGAAGGGAGTAAATGAGGAAGAAGAAGATGAATAATGAAGAGAGAGAATGAAGAGGGCTAATAAATATGAGTGGTGGTGGTAGGTAGGGGGTTCACTTGGGTTCATCATGAACCAAAGCAAAACCAAGCCAAGCCGAACCAGCCCAAGGAAATAAACCAAGCCATGAAGAAAATGCTAAGCCAGTAAATTATGCAATACAAGAATAAATACGTACACGTATTCCAGAAATACATAATACGAACTACAGGCATTACAACTCTACCCATCTTAAAGAATTCTGTCCTCGAAATTTAATCAATAGGCTAGAGGAGCAATGACAAGCTACATTAATCACATGCAAGCTATAACTAGGTAGACAATCACTCATTCAAGCAAGGAATCGAAGGCATGAGGCATAAGAAAGACATTATACCTCACGAGTCAAACAAGTCGGGATATCACGATCGGATATCATCCTCACGCTCCTACGTTGACTCCCCCAAAGAGTGATGACCCCAAGCAACTCGGACTAACTTGATAGTCTTGTTCTTGAGGATCTTCTCTCTCCGGTCCAATATAGACACGGGCCTCTCCTCATACGAAAGGTTGGTACCAACAACCAATTCCGAATGATCCAGGATGTGGCTCGGGTCTAGGATATACCGTCGTAATTGGGATACATGGAATACGTCATGCACCTCGCTTAGCGACGGCGGAAGAGCGAGACGATAGGACACATCTCCTACTCGCTCCAGAATGTCAAACGGTCCTATATACCTAGGACTAAGCTTTCTCCGTACGCCGAATCGAATGATGCCACGGTTAGGCAAAATCCTCAGGAATACATGATCGCCGACCGAAAACTCGAGAGGGCGCCGATGAGAATCGGCCCAATGGCGCTGGCGATCTTGGACAACTCGAAGATGATCTCTGACTTGCCTGACCACTTCAACTGTCTGGGCAATCATTTCTGGACCGAGCATCTGTCTCTCTCCAACATCATCCCAGGCTAGCGGGGATCTGCACTTCCTACCATACAGTGTCTCGAATGGTGCCATCTGGATACTGGCCTGGAAACTGTTATTGTACGAGAATTCCACCAGGTGCAAGTGATCTTCCCATGAACCACCGAAGTCAAGTGTGCAAGACCGCAACATGTCTTCAAGAGTCTGGATCGTGCGCTCCGACTGGCCATCTGTCTGCGGGTGATATGCTGAACTGAACTGGAGATGAGTTCCCAAACTCTCTTGCAAGCTACGCCAAAAGTACAACGTAAATCTTGAATCTCGGTCCGAGGTGATACTGACTGGCACACCGTGCAATCTGACAATCTGCCTGAGGTACATCTCTGCTAACTGAGTTGTCGACTGACCAACTCTGAATGGAAGAAAGTGAGCCACTTTCATGAGCCTGTCAACTATAACCCAGATAGCATCTCTACCAGCTGGGGATCTAGGTAGTCCAGTCACAAAATCTATGGTCACATGCTCCCACTTCCACTCTGGAATCGGTAAGGGCTGAAGATGTCCAGCCGGTCTCTGATGTTCGGCCTAAACTTGTTGGCAAACCAAATACTGAGAGACAAACCGAGCTATCTCCCGCTTCCTGCCATTCCACCAGAAATGCTGCCGGATATCACGGTACATCTTCGTACTGCCAGGATGGATGGAATACTGCGAACTGTGCGCTTCTGACATGATCTTCTGTCGAACATCTCCGCTGGGTACACAAAGATGCTTACCATGTCGAAGTGTACCATCCTCATGAATGCATAACTCTGGTCTTCGTCCTGCCGCACACTCTGCTCTGAGTCGCTGAAGCTTAGAATCTGCCGACTGCGCCACCCGGATCCTCTCGACTATAGTGGACTGAACTTGCATACTGGCCATCAAGGCCACACTGGAAGGGAGAACAACTTTAATACCCATCTTCTGAAGATCTGCTAACAGCTTTGGTTGCACTGCTAGAAAATAAACTCCTGCTCTCCTGCTCAATGCATCCGCAACAGTATTGGCCTTCCCAGGATGATACTGCAGGTTGATATCATAATCCATAAGAAGCTCCAGCCACCTTCTCTGACGCATGTTAAGATCCTTCTGGGTGAAAACATACTTCAGGCTCTTGTGATCGGTGAAAATCTCCACCCTGTCTCCATACAAGTAGTGCCTCCACAACTTAAGTGCAAACACCACTACTGCCAGCTCCAAGTCATAGGTTGGGTAATTCTCCTCATGATCATGAAGTTGTCGTGACGCATAAGCTATTACCTTCCCATGCTGCATCAGAACACATCCTAAACCTCTACCTGAAGTATCACAGTACACTGAGAATCCTCCGGTCCCATCTGGAAGCGTGAGAATAGGAGCTGTTATCAGGCCTCGCTTCAACTGCTCAAAAGAACTCTGACACTCTGCTGTCCAAGCAAACTGCGCATCCATGCGGGTCAATTGGGTCAATGGCGCTAAAATTTGAGCAAAATCTAAAACAAACTGCCGATAGTAGCCGGCCAATCCAAGAAAACTACGAACTTCTGCAACTGTGCTGGGCACTGGCCATGACTCAATAGCCACAATCTTCTGGAGATCTACTTCTACTCCTCCTCGAGTGATGATATGACCCAAGTACGATATACGATCGAGCCAGAACTCGCATTTACTGAACTTGGCATATAACTGGTGCTCTCTGAGCGTCTGAAGAACTATACGGAGATGCTGCTCATGCTCCGCCTCACTCTTGCTGTAGACCAGAATGTCATCCAAGAACACAATCACAAACTGATCCAAGTAAGGCACGAAGATACGATTCATGAGGTCCATGAATACTGTCGGCGCATTGGTTGCTCCAAAAGGCATAACAAAGAATTCCCAATGCCCATATCTCGATCTAAAAGCTGTCTTCGGGATGTCCTGCTCTCTGACTCTAATCTGATGATAACCTGAGCGCAAATCAATCTTCGAGAATACTGAAGTCCCCTTGAGTTGATCAAACAAGTCATCTATCCTCGGAAGAGGGTATCTATTCTTGATTGTCACTGAGTTCAAGGTACGATAATCAACACATAACCTGGATGTACCATCCTTCTTTTTCACAAGAAGCATCGAGGCTCCCCAAGGCGATCCACTAGCACGAGTGAATCCCTTGGTCCTAAGTTCTTCAATCATCTTGTACAATATCTCCAACACTGACGGCGCCATCCTGTAAACTCTCTCTGACACTGGGGCTGTCCCGAGAATCAAGTCTATAGTGAACTCGATCTCCCGCTCCGGAGGCATACCTGGAAGTTCTTCTGGAAAAACGTCTGAAAACTCCTCGACTATCCTGGGCAACTGAACTGCTGCTACTGCCATCCGCAATACTGGAGGAGTTGACTCAACTTCGCCTCGGAAGAAAGAAAACTTCGGCTCGCCTGGAATGCTAAAAACAACCCTGCCAATGTGGCAGTCTATCCTAGCATACTGGTTCCTCAACCAATCCATCCCTAGGACCACATCATAATCGGCCATCGAGAACTCTATCAATCTAGCGGGGAATTCTCTACCGTTAACTACGATCCGACACGAGGAAAACACTCTATCTAATCCCACAAGTCCGTTACCAGTAAGTATATTAAGCCTTACTGATAATGACTAGGGCTCCAATCCTACCCGTGTCGCGAATCGTGCAGACATAAATGAATACGATGCACCAGAATCAAATAAAGCTGAAGCTGGAAAGGAGTTGACGAGAATAGTACCTGCCACTACCTCTCCTGGTGCCAATCCTTCCTCCACGGTCATCACCATAGCCTGACCGCGCCCTCGGGGTGCTGGTCCCCTCTGCTGAAATCCTTGCTGCCTGCTCTGACTCTGGGCTTGGACTTGTGCATACTGCTGGAGGTTCTGCTGCTGGAACACTTGGGTCTGAGGCGGCAAGGGCCTCGGCAATGGATACTGCTGCTGCTGGACCAGAGCTGGACCTCTCGCCGAAGAGCTAGAAAGGTTGGACGACGATGAACTATCCCTATTCGGGCAGGATCCAACCCTATGGTCTGGTGCTCCACAAGCCAGACACAATCCCTGTGCCCTGCGACATTCTGCCACCACATGGCCTGGCTTCCCACAATGAGAACAACCCACTGCGGAAGATTGCTTCTGCTTCTGCTGCTGCTGCTGCTGCTGCTGAGGGTACGTCGGGGTTGAATGCTGGACCGACGTCACTGAGGCCGCTCGCCTCGGAGCTCCAATAGTCAAAGCCCTGGCTGCCGGGGTCGGTGCTGAAGACTGATTCATCTGGCCGTGAGATCTCTTCCGACTTTCGGCCCTATCCATAATCCTCTGGGAGGTATACTCATGCCTCCGGGCTGCTCTCAAGACTGCATCAAAAGTCTGATGCTCAAACTGCTCGACCGCCAACAAGATCTCCAGGTGAAGTCCCAGCTGGAACCGCTGGGCTCTATCATACTCGGTTGCCACCAAAGTAGGAGCAAACCGACTGAGTCTGGAAAACTCGGCCGCATAACCGTCGACCGTCCTGCCTCCTTGCTTCAGATTGGTAAACCTCGTCTGCAGATCATACCGAGCCACGACATCGAAATACTTGGTCTGGAATCTCTCTCTGAATACTTCCCAAGCAATGGGTGCTGCTAATCCAATGGCCTGCACTGCCCACCAGCTGCGGGCAAGATCTAACAACTGCAGGTGCACAACGGCCACCTTCTCGTTCTCTGGGGTCCTGGCTGCTTCTAGAATCACTTCTGTGTCCTGAAGCCATGCATCTGCTGCGATAGCATCCTCATTACCGTCAAAGAATGGAGGGTTCGAGCGCTTGAAGCTGTTGGCCGCGCTGTTACCCTGATGACCACCCCGGTTCAAGGCATTCGTCACTGCCTGGTGCAAGGCATCTCCACGCCGGTCTTGGGAAGCTATCAAGGTCCTGACGAGTCCTACCAAAGTGCCGTCATCATGTTCTACAGGTTGAACTGGCTGGACTGGTGGCTCTCCGCCAGAAGGTACGACTCTGGAGGCTACTCCGGAATGCTGGGCTTGATCTCCAGGTTGCTGCTGGTCCGCGGGAGGTGCTCCGCCTTGCTGGTCGGTAGGACCACGAACAATGCCGCTGAAGAAGACGACACAGGGAACAATAAGGAAGGACCAGGACAGATCAACGATACAAGCATATGATCAGGACAAGAATCCAGGAATTCAGAAGATACGAGCAGAGATCAAGGACGAATACTGATTGAGACATCTATTCGGTAAACTCTCACATATCTTGATTTACAAGACCTGCATGGGCCACCACTTAAACCATGTCACGCCCAAGAACCAGAATAATGGAGAGCGGGGGCAGACATAGCCAGCTACGTATATGAAATGGAATCTATCTCGCTATACGGTCACGGCTGTCTAGATACATGAGGGTTTATCTACAAGCCAACAGTCTCTTAAGGTCATGAACAAGCCTAGTGTCTCAATCACAAGCAAGTAAGTAAATGTTACAACATGTATGATCATTAAATATACAATAATAAGGCGTCCCAAATATTACATATTCAGCTGATCATGAAGCTAGTCGTTACAAAATGTTAGGACTAGCAAGAGTTTAGTCATACATGATCAACCCTAGGATCTGTTAATCATGTTACAGCCCGTAGGCATACAGTAAGTAAGTGCAATCGAGCTAAACAGGTGCTCGTCGGCTAAACGCCTCAAAAAAATATTTTTACAATAGAGTGGGAGAGCCAAAAATAACCCACTCGTTGCCAGGGTTCCGTCTAGTGGCCACCATCAGGCTGGAAAGTTCGGTAGATCCTCTGGAGCTGCTCCGAAATCTGGCCACACAAAACCAGCTGGGTCAGACCCCAGAAAGAGCAAGTACCACAAAGGAGGCTTCACTTAAGAGCTAAAACCAGCAATCAGCACAAGATATAAATAAAAGTAAGAACTGGAAATAAAGAAATACACCAGGATGATATACGACGAGATAACCATGGGACTATTCAGATAGCCAGGTTACAACTCGTAAACCAAACAAGGACCAGGGTTGTAACCCTTCGTCTGAACAGAACTTGGAATTCTCACCATTTATCGGTAAAATAAATACAAGCATTCTGGTCATTCAATAATCTGGAACATGATTAGGGCAAGACTAGACTGGTTAGACTCCGTCCAATCACTTCACGGCCAAGCAAGAACTACGGCTTGATACTTTAACTAACTAGGGTTGTCACAAGCCTAATTACTAACAAGATGCAGTAAGATTATTCCACAGCCACAAGCCCTGCAGACCATCCAGGTTACCCGGGTTAAAAGATTAGAGTTGAATTCAGGTGGGTACATCGTCCAGGAAACGAATGTACCCTTAGGTAGCTTGAAGGGTGCAACACATGACAGTGTGCTGGAAATGTGCCCTACTCGACGGCAGGCTACAGATCCCAAGGCGTGCCCAGGTAACGGGATTGCCTGTAGCTGGGAAATCTCGTCATGACTAATGTATTAATCTAGTTATTAGCCTTAGTCCATTTTAGTAGGTACTCCTGACCGTGGTACTCAGGAGTCCCTGTCCTAGACATGATGCAAGACAGGACTGGTTTATTTATACAAACACAATCGTCCACGGTGTCTAGATTAATTATACAGGTCATGTTATGTCAGGTAGCCGTCGCAACAGCTATTCGAGATAATCATGTCAGGTTATCATGCCAAGTGTACTTGTCAGGAGTGCGCCACGACGGGCCACTATCAGGTCATGTCAGGTTATTATGTCAGGAGTGCACCACTACGGGTCACTATTATGTCATGCTCAATTATCAATTACAAACAAATCAAGTAAATTCGTGATTATCAAGTTCAGGACAAAAGGCGTAAGGATATAAAATGGACGTTAAACATCTAATAAAATATCAATATACAAGGCTATAGAAGATCAAGGGTAATCAGGCTACGCTCAAGTCAGGCTACGCTCAGGTGATACACTCAGGTCATACGCTCAGGCCATACGCTCAGGTCATACGCTCAGGTCATACGCTCAGGCCATACGCTCAGGTCATACGCTCAGGCCATACGCTCAGGTCATACGCTCAGGTCATACGCTCAGGCCAAACGCTCAGGTCATACGCTCAGGCCATACGCTCAGGTCATACGCTCAGGTCATACGCTCAGGCCATACGTTCAGGTCAGCGTATGCAAGACATACACTTCCAAAAGGCAGCGTATGTACTCCATACAACTCCTCATCAAGGTAGCGTATGGGGTCCATACGACTCCTCATCAAGGCAGCGTATGAGGTCCATACGACTCCTCATCAAGGCAGCGTATGAGGTCCATACGACTCCTCATCAAGGCAGCGTATGAGGTCCATACGACTCCTTGTCAAGGCAGCGTATGCAAGACATACGCTTCCAAAAGGCAGCGTATGTACTCCATACGACTCCTCATCAAGGTAGCGTATGGGGTCCATACGACTCCTCATCAAGGCAGCGTATGAGGTCCATACGACTCCTCATCAAGGCAGCGTATGAGGACTGCGCTGCGCTAAAGAGCGCGTGCAACTCAGTGGCGCAAGCTAAAAAGCTCGCGCACTTCTCACTCTCTTCTCCAAAATAGCAAGAACTCCATGGTTTGAACCCAAAGCTCCAAAAGTCCATAACTTGGTCAAAATAAGTCCAAATCCAACTTTCAAAGGTCAAAATTGGGTAGAATAAAATTCTCTACAACATGGAACCATCAAAACTTGAAAACAAGAAAGTTTGATAGATCAAAACCATCAAAATCCAAAAATAACAAATTTCTAGATCTACAAAGATTAAAGCCTCAAATTAGAAAATGACAAGTTCTAATGTGTCTTAGAAACGTGAGGAGAAGCTAATGGAACAATAAAATGAGCTCTCTTGTGGAAGCAAGTTACACTTGCCTAGACCTCTCTCTTCTCTCTTTGGTAGGTGAAGGGAGTAAATGAGGAAAAAGAAGATAAATAATGAAGAGAGAGAATGAAGAGGGCTAATAAATATAAGTGGTGGTGGTAGGTAGGGGGTTCACTTGGGTTCATTATGAACCAAAGCAAAACCAAGCCAAGCCGAACCAGCCCAAGGAAATAAACCAAGCCATGGAGAAAATGCTAAGCCAGGAAATCATGCAATACAAGAATAAATACGTACACGTATTCCAGAAATACGTAATACGAACTACATGTATTACAACTCTACCCACCTTAAAAGAATTCCGTCCTCGGAATTTAATCAAGAGGCTAGAGGAGCAATAACAAGCTACATTAATCACATGCAAGCTATAACTAGGCAGACAATCACTCATTCAAGCAAGGAATCGAAGGCATGAGGCATAAGAAAGACATTATACCTCACGAGTCAAACAAGTCAGGATATCACGATCGGATATCATCCTCACGCTTCCACGTTGACTCCCCCAAAGAGTGATGACCCCAAGCAACTCGGACTAACTTGATAGTCTTGTTCTTGAGGATCTTCTCTCTCCGGTCCAATATAGACATGGGCCTCTCCTCATACGAAAGGTTGGTACCAACAACTAATTCCGAATAATCCAGGATGTGGCTCGGGTTCGGGATATACCGTCGTAATTGGGATACATGGAATACGTCATGCACCTCGCTTAGCGACGGCGGAAGAGCGAGACGATAGGACACATCACCTACTCGCTCCAGAATATCAAACGGTCCTATATCCTATAGCAGGCTGCAGTGATACTCTAGTTCGAGTACCACCACACTTCTAATCTAGACCTGCAAGGGCTACCACTAAAAATGTGTCACGATCCGCACCCACTGTGAGGGTACGACAACGTAACAACGCCCAGCCTACGCCGTAGTGTCGGCGGTAGAACGCTGTCCTAGGTCACAACATCTAGCAATATAAGCTTAAACAGTTTATACTCCGCGAATGGCGGTGACCTGACAAAAGTAGACCCAATCACAACTAAGGAAGAAGAAGCACGATATGATATAAAACTCAAGGAAAAATAGATGATAACATATATGATAGATAGGTAAATGAAACTGCTGAAATGAAAGAAAATCCTAAATACATCAGAAAGTCTAAGTGTCTAAGATAATATAAATCCCAAATCCCAAGTATCAATAAGTACAATCATCCATAAAATACTGAAATAAAAGCATCCTAGTCTAAGGGTGTGTCATCCACAGCTAGTGGGGCCTGCTGATGGTCCAGGTCCAACATCTTATCTAAGGTGGCACCGTAATAGGTATCCACATCAGCCTCCTCCTCGTCCTCTGTAATATTTTTAACAGGTCCAGTCAGGACAGGAGCGAGCACAATACATCTCAATAGATCATAGCAGGTTAGAAAATATAGACATGCAGTAGAGTAAGATACAAGAACTGAAAGAAACATGGAATGTAAACAGAGAAACTGTAATGGAAATAGATATACTGTAATAGAGAGCTAACTGTGGCTAGTGAGTCAGAGTACAATATAAACATGTGAATGGCATAGGAGATTCTGGGAACTATACTATAGAGTGATTCTGGAAACTACACTACTTGGATATTATTCACATGTTTACTTCTACTCCTCCGTACCCCCAATCAATACAGAAGGATCCAGCCAGGTTATGTTATAATTCCATGCAAAGGCCCACAAGGGGTGATACATGGATAGCCCATAAATAAGTGATTCTGGGAATGCCCACAATGGGGTGATTCTGGGAATGCCCATAAATGGGTGATTCTGGGAAGACTCTGTGATTATGAGAGTACATGTCACAAGTGATCGAAGAATCGTGAAGCATAGTGATACACCATGTAAGTGAAACGCACAGAACATGTAGTATACGATGCTCCCTGAAGGGATAACATCTCAAGAATGGATCCATATAGTACTAATCTGTGTTACCGACGTGACAGTATCAAGTAAAGTAATCTAAAGCAGGAAAATAATTCTAACAGGATATGAAATGATCAGAGAATGTACTCGCCTGTATCTGAGTGTCCAATATGAAAAGTACCGTCCGAGGAGTGGTGTCTGGCTCCTAATCAGAATAGCACAAGTCACAACAAGTCTAAAATGGTAAAATGAAGCTCTACTATGCATTCTACAAGAATCTAGGTCAATCTAGGCCAAAATCAACTCTTGGTCAACTCTGGTCAACCTTAGAAGTCAAACTAGGTCAACTATGGTCAAACTAGGTCAAACTAGTCTACACTAGTCTAGTAAGTCTATTCTAGGTCTAATAAAGCTGTACAAGTCCAAATTAGGCTCATATACATGCCATAGGCTATTCATCCTAGGCCAAACTAACACATACACCATGCTAACTTATATCTAACAAGCACACTCTAGATATATGTAATCTCAAACATAACACATAAGTATGAAATACATATATAAGGTTCACACACAGTTATATATATATGGTACTTATATATATATAAACTAACATAGCCTATAATCTATAGAAAAATATCTACATTGGATATTATATGATACATAAACCATAATATCACATATACACATAATATCATATGTATATACAATAGGGTATATAGAGAGGGTGTGACACAAGTGTCCATGTGTATATGTGTATGTGTGTGTGAAAGAGTGTGAAAGTGTAACTTGAGAGTGAATGTGTGTGAGTGATGTGAGAGAGGCAAATGTGTGTGTGTGTCCATGAGGGGAGTGAACTAGGAAATAACATAGGACAGTAAAGAGAGGGGAAAGGGTGAGTGTGTCTAGTGTATAGGACATATGACAAGGCTTCAAGAAGGGGCTGCACTGTATGTGGGCATGTGTGTGTTCAATAGGATATAGAGTGTATAGTATAGGCAACAAGTTCCAGAATTAGGATTCAGCTAACATAGGAAAAACAGTTTGAAACCCAACTCTAATTCCAGTTTCAGTCCCCACGATATCTCAGATTCACAACACTAGTAATAGCAACACAAGTTGAAATCTCAGTTATAAGGGGGGTTTCAAAATGCAGGAAAAATAGGTTTTCAGTTGTTTAAGGACTGTCAAAACAGTCCTCAACTAGTGAACTCAGGTTTTGAGTCAATCCCACGCCCAAAACAATCCAAATTCGACATACTACTAGAAGACACATAGGTAAACAAGTTAGAAGTTTACAAACATGCAATTATCAGTGTTAATGGGTTAACAGTTTATGACAAACTCATATTTAAAGAAAATCTGGAATAAAACAGGATACCAAGATAACACACAGTTTCAGGAATTTGAAAATAGAAATTATCCAACAAAATCGAACTAAAATACCTATAGATAGGTTGGTACAACAAGAACATATTACCTACGTGTTGTGCGATGAGTTTGTGTCCACTGGAGTGGACACAAACGTGTCCAATTGAAACACAACCCAAACGGGTAAACTGGGTACAGCAATTTGGGCAGCGTCGTGCGGGTGTGCACGCGTGTCGTGCACCCGACACAGGCCTTCCCAATCCTCGTGCTCGTGCAAGGGGGTGCGCCTAGGGTAGGGCTAAATGTGTGTCACCCTGAAACGTGTCAGTGTGTGTCGTGTCCAGAGATTTGAAGCCGTGTCAGTACGTGTTTATACAGTGCACACAGTTCAGGGAAAAACCCGTACACGGCCAATAACTCCCAAACCCGACCATGAAATGTCGTGAAATTTGGGGAGAAGGATGACAGATGATGCCCCTAAGTCCCCACAAAAATTCGTGTCAAGACACGCCGTATCGTGTCCAGAAAATGTTAGCCCAATGATTGTATCATATTTTTGAATATGGTTAATATGTTAAGTTTAGCATTTCTTTATCACTAATCTTTATACTATCGCTATAGCATTTCTATTTATACTTATACCTTTGGTGATATGTGCCTATTGGTTTACATATTAGTGATATAAGTTTTTATTATATATATGTTAAATTTAATTGAGCTACCAAAATCAGAACTATGTTTTGATTATGGTTATTCAATTAAGTTTAACATTATGATATCACTAATATTTATGCTATCACTATAGCATTGATACTTAAACTTCGCATAGTCCTAATGTGCTTTTATCTTATCATTCTTGCTACATGCATATTGCTTTGTTCGTCTAACATGTGTTTACAGAAAAGCAATTAGCAAGATCAATGTGGACATATGCAATGCAATGAAGAAATCATGGTGGGCCAAAGACGACGGATCCCACAGGATTTCTCTGAACCACCCGACGAGGGAAAAAGCCAACACCTATTAAAGGAAGAAGCCAAGCCATGCCATCATCATTTCAAGACTCTGAAGAAGCCTGTACCTGCCTAAGTATATCTGGAGTCTGTAATGAGTCTTAGGAATTATTGTAAACACAAGAAATGGATGGCAAAATAGAAAGCTAGGGCAGAAATAAGCCCAGGATCATTTTTGGTGGAAAACGGCATACCGGCGGTATACCGGTGTATACCGGCGGTATACCGGTTTTTGTTCACAGAAAGTTTCTGTTTACAAAACCGGCATACCGACGGCATACCAGTCCATACCGACGGTATACCGCTTCCGAAACGTTGAAATTCTAACGGTCAGATTTCTAGCCATTAATGATCCAAACGGCTATATTTTTAGCCGTTGCAATCCCAGACCGGTATACCGTCGGTATGCCGGTTCGTGACTGAAAAGTTGCCTTTGGCTCTTTTCAATGCTTTGGTTATAAATAGCCTTGAACCCCTTCTTTCAAGGTTGATGCTTTGAGCCTAAAAATTCCAAAACCACCAAAGCCTATCCACAAACAACTCTACAAAGCTTTCAATTGTCATCCATAAATTGTGTTAGAATTATTGAGTTGAAAAGAAAGATCTTCATCCTATTGTAAGGAGATCAAAACCTATTGTGAAAGGTTGAAGTTGGAGAGTCTTCGTATCCAAACTCTCGGTTGAAGTTGGAGAGTCTTCGTATCCAAACTCTCGGTTGAAGTTGGCGAGTTCTTCGGATCCAAACTCGTGTTGAAGTTGGCGAGTTCTTCGGATCCAAACTCGTGTGTAACTATTTACTCAAATAGTGGATTAAAGCCGGAGAGAGTTCCGGGACTGGAGTGCCTCTTGGGAGGATACCAGGATACATCGTGTGTCTGTATTGTTATTGCTTCTTCTCTTGCACTTATAATTTTAAATTGTCCATTAGCTTGTGCTAAGTGCTTGATTAGTTAGCTTGACCCTATTTACCCCCCCTCTAGGGTGCCTACAGAAAAGACCCCGAGGTGCAGGGGATTACTGTGGCTGTGCGCGCGCGCGCGAGAGCGTGTGCACGCGTGTCCAAACGACACGACACAAGCACGAAATCAACTCAGAGCAATGGAAATGAGTAAGCGACATCAAAATGAAATTTCCCATTCAAAAATTATTCGAAAATAACAAAAACAAATTCATAGTGGCATTTCCATAAACACCTAGCTCAGGACACTGATACGTGTCCTGTTAGGACACGAAACGACACTAATACTTAGGGTTTCCTATTCCTACTGTTAGATTAGGTCTAGGGCTCCCTAATGATGCAAAAATTTCAGGATTCTATGGTGGAAATAGGAAGTTACCTCAAAGTGTCAAAACCCTCAAAAAAACTCAATGAGTGATGTTCTCCTTGATGGTAAAACTCCTCCAAATTGTTAGAAAACTGAGAATAATCAATCCCAACAGCAAGTAGACAATAATTAGAACCTATTGCAACTTGTTTGGATTAAAAAGGAGGAAAAATGGATTTATTATGAATTTCTAAAGATGGGAGCTCACATCTTTCTTCTTGAAATGGATTCCTATGGAAAGGAGGCTAGCCCTAGAAATTAGGAGGGGTTTTATAGTGGGGGAATCCCTAGGTTGGATGGACAAAAAGTTAGGGTTGCTAATTTGGGCTTTGGGCCAAGTCCTATAGGCTATGGCTAAGTCATTTTATTAAATGGTTAAAACCATAAGTCATGACTTATGAAGTTTTAAGCCATATTAGCCTAAACAACTCCAAATCGCTCCTAACTAGTTCCAATGACTTAAAACTCATTAAATTAGGTCAAACCAAGGTTACTTAACCTAACTAAGTGGCCATAACCTAGATTAGTCACTAGGTTAGTCTTCTAGTCAACACAAGTCAAAGTCAACTATAGGCCCAAATCAATTATCCTAAAAATCACCAAAAATCACCAAAAATCATATTAATTCTAATAAATCATAATAATACATAATAATTCCAAAAATTCCCAAAATTTGAAAAATGACCAAAATACCCCCAAGCTAGAAAAGTGGTAGTGACATGTTAGATGAATGAAATGATATATATATATATATATATGATATATATTCTCTTTACATTAATGTATATATATGGTTGAATGCAAACATGTTGGAATGCAATTAATATAATGCATATAAGCAATGCATGAATGAAAGAATAATATACAATGTATGCATGAAGATATATATGTAATGATAGATATGAATGCATAATGTATAAATATTGTAATGCAATATATAATGATAACATGTATGGTAATGTAGAGTATATGATGCAAGCATGAATGAATGGAGGAAATACATGTATATAGGTAATATAGAATGTAATACATGAATACAAGCATGCAAGATAATGTATTGTATCCATATATGATGTATTCAACTTAAAGATAATGTAATATGTGAAAGGAATGAATGATAATATATAACATGATATGTAAGGTAATGCAAGGTATGAAATATATGATGTGTGCATGTTTGTATGTCTCTATGTTAATGTATGAAATGATATGAATATACAATGTATGCATATGTATAAAACATGTAGGTAATGCATAGATGCATGAATGAAATGAATGTTTGCAATATGTTAATATAAATACAAGTATCTAATATGCATGAATGTAAGTATAATATAATACAAGTATACATGTAGCATCAGAATCTCCTATGCCATTTACATAGCCACTGTTAGTCTCTATATACATGTAGCATCAGAATCTCCTATGCCATTTACATAGCCACTGTTAGTCTCCTTTCCATAGTGTAGCATCAGAATCTCCTATGCCATTTACATGTCTATATTGTACTCTTACTCACTAGCCACTGTTAGTCTCTATTTATAGTAGATATTTCTATTACAGTTCTCTCTCTGTTTACATACTGCATTTCCTTCAGTATCTATATCTTACTTTACTGCATGATTATATTTTCTAACCTGCTATGAACTGTTGAGATGTATTGTGCTCGCTCTTGTCCTGACTGGACCTATTGATAAATTTTACAGATAGCCTGGAGGTTGCCTGCTAGCCTAGAGGAGACACAGTAGAGGTTGTATAGATAGCTAGGGTTTTGTTTATAGCTTATTTTCAGTTGTCTTGAGTTGTATTTATGGATTATTGTATTTGAGCTTTGAGATGTATTTATGGGTTTGTGTATCTTAGACACTTAGACTTCTATCTGCTGTGTCTTTTTTGGATTTCATGTTTAATCTATCTTCTATTATACTCTACCTTAGATGTGATTGAGTTTACATTCTGCTATTTTACCCCATTCGGGGAGTATAAACTGCTTAGCTTTATATTGTTAGATGTTGTGACCTAGGACAGTGTTCTACCGCCGACACTGCGGCGTAGGCTGGGCGTTGTTACGTTCTCGTACCCTCACAGTGGGTGCGGGTCGTGACAGAGAGCACTTCTTCACCAGAGCCGAAGTTGCGTTCGATCGTCCAAGGAGTAAGGCAGAGTTAATAGCACTCACCCGAGCCTCTACCGTCACCCCCCAGAATAAAAAACAAAACAATTGTACTTTGATTGCTTTTCCTAGGTTTTGTTCCTATGCTCTCTTTTGTACAAACGAGTTTGTAATTGTGAATCAAAGTTCGGTCCTCCTATAAAACTGTGTTCTTCGATAATCAATGGCAAACAATTGATAATACGAAATCAATTTGGTCACATCCGAGCATATATATGCGCGGAGAAGAGTCATGGATTTCTTCAAAAACAAAAATATGTATACCTAAATCCATCAACCTCGACCCCAACACTTGACTCCTAGAGCACCCCCATGACCTGGCGAACTGCACCTGGCTGTTGACAGTGCCGCACCACTGCGCAAACGCCGCCAGCCAGCCCAGGCCGACACAAAAAATAGAGGCCACTCTGTTTTCGACCACCGGAGGTACCCTCCTTTCTCTCTATTGTATTTTCTTCGTGCTCTACCGTTTTCAGTTCTACAAAGTCCTATAGAAAGACCGTATAACCCTCTCTAAACCCTCCAAAGGAATTCGGTATAACCCGTGTAGCACCCTGGAGCTCTATGTGAAGTTGAGCAAAATTCTGTTCAAAAATAGAGTTTAGAAGGCTGTCCCGACCCCTACTTGCAACCCAGTTTTCGAACAAAATACTAGGGTTTTCATAAAACTAATTTAACACGATTGAAGTCAACATAACTGAGATCAAAACGCATTCGTAGATGTATATTTCATCAATTGTACATAAAGTTATGTAACGTTGAACTTGTGCGAAAAACTGTGTTAAAATATTAAAAACTTTAGAAAACTTTCCGATACGGCGTGCGCCCCGACAAACCGGGAGATGTGGTCGCGCACTATATGCATCGAAAGGTGCGTATGGATGTTGCCGACGTATAGAAACTGACGAAATCCAATTTCGTTGCGCGTGCATGACGAAAGCAGTGTGTATCCGTCGAGATACCCCCGTATCGACATTTTGTAAACTTGGCAATAACTTCGTGCACGTTCGTCGGATCGACGCAAAACTTGTACCAGCAGGACCGTATCGATTTTTTGGTCTTGTATGCCTTGTTTGGTCCGATTCTGAAAAGGTTGATCGGAGCGCCAAATTTGGCGGGCCGGTAACCCAATCTAATGGACGATTTCGTGCACGGCTCATCGGAATCCAAGATTGGACATACCGTTGAGTTCGTCTCTTCAAACCGGACCTATAGATATGTAGTTTGACGACTTTGGAGACCGTAGGTTCTGACATGCATTTCGGTGCAAAATAGGTCCAACGGCGGACATCGTTTTGATCCAAAATTACGATTTTGCTCCTGTTCCAGAATTAGACTTTTTGACAGGCGTTTCCTAGGTATATCACTTATTTCGAGTATGTTCTTGATGTTTGCTCTAGCATTCGGTGTTGTTTGGAGATTGTGACATTTCTGTTACTGGCATTGTGATTTTTGGACATGCCACCTTCGCACCACCAGGCAAGTTACCTTGTCACCTTACTCTGTGATTATTATATTCTTATTTTTAGTTGTTATTTTCAATATTTCTTATTTATTGATATTATAAAACTGTGCGTCCAAGTCACACTTGGGTGCAAGCAACTCTATCGATCGCTTTCTCATTTTTATTTATTTCTCTTACATTGACTTAGCCTAGTGACCACCCATTATTAAGGAGGTATTGGTATATCTCATACGGCCTTGATACTTGCTTTACCATATGTTGTGAGTCACAAATAGGACATGTACCTGCGTAGTCGGCTGGCCACCGACACGTAAGGAGCGTACGACGGATAGGAGTAACTGCCAGTAGAATTGCATGTTACAAGACTTGGCAGTTACTAGAGGTACATATCAGTCATGGAGATGATGATACTAGGTATTGGGTGGGAAGATCAGTACCAGACGTATGGGCTTCGATTACACTTCCTCTGTAACCCAGAATCTCCGTTGGAGATACGGGTATGATTATCCTCTCAGGTTGGCCATTGACATTCTTGAACGTTATGCGCTCGGTCACTGGTGCCCAAGAGGGGACTATACCGGATCCTATATTCAGCCAGGACTCATGCGTCGAAGGATTATTTCTTAATTGCATATTCACAGTAGACTGGTCAGGAACCCGATTGCATGCATCCTTTTTTTCTACTATATTATCACAGTTTATATGGAATAATGTTTTCTTGTATCTTGCTACGTCCCTCTGAGGACCTGGTTATCTCTCCAGGATTAGACGACTTCCCACAGGAGTACGGAGCGGCACTGGATCCATCCTACATTGATGACGAGATATCTCCCGCTGACTTCTAGCTTATTGATTTCCTTAAGACATTTTAGTGGACATTTTTACATCTTTTTTTTTATATTTTGTGGAGGTTGGACTCCAATCATTGTGACTATTTATCATAGCTATTTGGAGTGGGTGTCACGCCCCAGAACCAGAATACTGGAGAGCAGGGGACAGACACATCCAACTACGTACATTGAAGTGAATTCCATCTCGCAATACGGTCACGATTGTCTAGATGCATGAGGGTTTACTACAAGCCATTAGTCTTTTAGGGTCAAGAACAAGCCTAGTGTCTCAAGCTCAAGCAAGTAAGTAAATGTAACAAGATAGTAGATCATTAGACATACAAAGTAAGGCGTCCCAAATATTACATATTCAGATGATCATGAAGCTAGTAATACAAAATGCGAAGACTAGCAAGAGTTTAAGTCATACATGATCAACCCTAGGATATGTCAATCATGTTACAGCCATTAGGCAGATAGGAATGTAAATTAAACACAAGCTAACACTTGTTCGATGGCTAAATGCCTCAAAAGAATAATTTTACAATAGAGTGGGAGAGCAAAATAAAATCTACTCATTGTCAGGGTTTCTTCTAGTGGTCACCATCTGGCAGGAAGGCTGGGAGATCCTCGGAAGCTGCTCCAAAATCTGCCCATACAAAACCAGCTGGGTCAGACCACAGAAAGAGCAAGTGCCACAAAGGAGGCTTCACTTAAGAACTAAAACCAGCACATTAGCACATGAGAACATAAATGATAATAAAAGACATGAGTTAGAGAAAACAGGGTGATAAACGATAAGATAACTAAGGGACTATTCTGGTAGCCAAGTTACAACCCTTAAACCAAACAAAGACTGGAGTTGTAACCCTTCACCTGAACAGATTTTAGTCTCTAACCAATTATCGACAAGAGTAAAGCATAACAGTAATGTGCTGTAGTAGTCATAGACTGGCACTGCTTAGACAAGACTAGACCCCGTTCATCAATCTGGACCAAGTGTAGGTCCTAAAAATCAAGTTGCACCCATCAACAAAGTCATCAAAATCAAATTATACATCATTCAAGTGAACTGCACAGAAGATAGATTGCGCAGTCATTCGATTGTGCAGGCTGAAGTGCACACTCATCCAAGTGTACATGCTGACGTGGCCTCATCATCATTACCTGACAGAGAATCAGATCTTCTGACAGCTGATAGCACGGAGAACGAAGAAACTGTTCGTTTATTGTGTAGCACAGCGCTCAAGGACAGCTGTACATGCAGCGCAATCTATCTGCAGTGCAATCCAGCCCAGCGTCGTCCATCCTAGCGTAATCCGAAGCCAGCGCAATCCAAAGCCAGCGCAATTCAAGTGGCGCACTCTATCAACTGACAAAGTACACGTGGCTTTCATGCCATCAATGACTCATTACGTGGTAACCGTCTGTACACGATCATGCGCATTTCAATCAAATAATGCCATGTGTCCAAGAAAGTTGGCCCACGATCAAGTAACTGCCAGCGCAACCTGACTTCTGCGCAGTCCAATGCCGTAATCCAACTTGCGCAGTCCAGAATAACTATAAAGTAGTTATTTCCAGAACTCTATAAATAGAGTTTCAAGTCCTTCCTAGGGGGGATCATATACATACGCACAGAGATCAGAGATCATCACCAGAGATCAGGAGTCCTTGCCAATGTGCTGCTGCAATCTTCGAAGGCTACCGTCTTTAAAGTTCACATCGTCCAAGGGATAAAGCGATCGTCATTTAGATTGGATTCCTATAGTTGTACTTTCCCAGAATTCTTGTAATCTTCTTTACAAAGTTTGTTGAAATAAAGATCAACTTTTGTTTTTGCAAACAAAATGGCGACTCTGCTGGGGACGACTTTCTCCTCCGACGAGGAAGTGACAACTCAATATGACGTTGCATCTATCGAAAGACGTAGAAGACGCTGGTTGTGAAGGTCAACCAGGCGGCCTACGAAGCCATGATAAACTCCAGGACCACCCCTCGCACTGCGACAACTTCTGCCACGAGCAAAGTGCGTCCAGTGTAGGTCCCCAAGACTGCTGCTGCCGTCTGTTGATTCTGCCACCAAGACTGCTGCACAGTCCAAAGTCTTCGTTGCTAAGACTGTTGCACAGTCTGTTGTCTCTGCTGTTGCACAATCTGCCTCTACTACCCCTGCGCAGTCTGCTGTTGCCAGTACATAAACCACTTCATATGCTGCCCTGTCAAAGTGTAAGACTCCTGTTCCTCTGGCGCAATTGGCAATAACTTTGCCTGCGCAGTCCACTACTCCAGCAACCAGAATATAACCCAAGCACTCTGGCAACAAGACTCCTGCTGCGCAAGCCATTTTGACTGAGGCCAGAAGACTTTCTGCCAGAACTCTTCCTGCGCAATCTGCCAATGCGCCATCAACCCATGCGCAAACTGTGTCTGCACAATCCAAGAGAGACAGTGTCACGACCCACACCCTAGTGTTAGGGCACGAGACGTGGGTACGTCCGGCCTACGCCGCAGTGTCGGCGGTAGAACGCTGTTCTAGGTCATAGTCACATCTAAAACAATATGTTATACTCTTCAGACGGAGGACAAACACATAAGATACTATCTCAATCACAACTCTAAAGATAGATAACAGCACGATAAAATAGATAAGATAATCCACAAGAGAGAGAACCAGGAGTGATAGTACAGAAAGTTCTATTAAACAAACTCAAGATTTCAAATACAACTCTAAGACAAACAATAAAGAAAATGAACAAACTCTAGGTAAATAATCCAAGCTCTACCAGTGTCCTCTAGGCTAACTGTGAACTCCAAGTACCTGTAAAATTTTATCAACGGGTTCAATCAGGACAGGAACGAGCACATATCTCTCACAACAGTTCATATCAGGAATGGACATATAAAGCAAGCTATAGAAAATTATACATGAATTGCTGTAAAGAGAAATCAACAAGAGAGAAGATGTAACTGAGATATAAATATGATAAATAAAGAATATAACCTTCTACGTGAAACAGAGCATGAATTGGTTATGTAAACAGTTTGGGTTGCACATGGATACAACTATGGAATGCACATGGATAACTACTGGGGATAATGATCACATAACCAACTACACTCTCCCTGCCCCCAACCAATATACAAGGATCGAAGCATGTTATGTTGTTGCACATGGATAACAACTACTGTATACATGGGGCTCATATGGTCATGAGTGTACATGAATAACACATGAGTGCACATGGATAAAAGTGAATACATGGAGTACATGATGAACATGATAAAGTACATGAAACATGACATACTCGATGTATCCGAGGGGATAACATCGCATGAAAAGATTCCATAGGGTACCGATCCGTGTGAACGTCGTGTCAGCATCAAGTATACTAGTCTATAACAAGAGTACATATCCAAAGAAGCGTGAAAAGATCAGAGAATGTACTCGCCTGGTAATCCAAGTCGCTGATAAATGTAGATGTCCAACTGGAGTCACAGTGTCCTATTTAGAGCAATCACAAGTCACAAAAGAGTCTAACATGAAATAAAAGTAATCTACAGTACATTCTAGGCAGTTCTAGGTCTTTCTAGGTCAAGTCTAAACAACCAGTCCACTAGGTCAACTACAGTCAAAATTAAAGTCAACTAGTCAAGTTCTAGTTCAATCCGGTCAAACTAAGCCAATGGTTGACCTGTAGTCGACTTTTGATTAATACAGTCAACCTGGTCAAAGGGGGATCAGCTCTAGCCTCTAAATATTAAACTATGAGGTTGTACTAATTCCGAGTTATGGAAAAATAGGAATTGACTAACTAGTGGTGACACCTAGAAAAATATCTACAAACATTGTCGGATGATAGAACAAATATCACCAATGTGTCCAGAAGTATCAAATCAGCTAGGATTGCCTGTCCTTAAGTCCAATTCTGGACACAGAGGCAAAACCGTAATTTCGGGCAAAAACGATGTCTAGCGTTGGACCCGCTTTGTACCGAAAAGCGTGCCAGAGTCAACGGTCTCTAAAGTCATCAAACTACATGTCTACGGATCCGGTTTTTCGATACGAATCCAACCATATGTCCAAAGTTGGATTCCGGCGGGCCGTGCACAAAATCGCCGGTTGAGTGGGACCGTGGGGCCCGCAAAACGACGTTCGATTCGATTGTCTCAGATTTGGACCAAACTTGGCATGCAGGACCAGAAAAATGATACGGTTCTGTTGGCGCAAGTTTTGTCTCGATCTGACGAACGTACACAAAGTAATTGAAGAATTTGCAAAGTGCATGATACGGAGAATTTCGACGGATACGCATCAAATTTGTCGCGCACATGCGACCAATTTGAATTCCGTCAAAGCCCACACGACCACAAAATCGTTACGCAGCTTTCGATGCTTTCGGTTCGCGACCACGTCGTCCCGATTGGCGTGACGCACGTCGTGTGGAACAATTTCAATATTTTAAAAACAGATTTTTGGGAAACTTTGGAATTCGATTTCTCGACGCTCAGTCGATGATTTCAAATTCTGCAAGAAGGGATTCGAAGCCCTACAGGTTGTCTAAAAGTCTCTTCAAATGGTTTTTCTAATATGGGACTGGATCGATCAGAATCGATCGTTGAAGGTGGGTGATTGGACTGCTTTCGGTCCTATTTCGGGACAGATTTTTCGTCGCTTTCGACCCCGATTCTTTTCGAATCTGTATTGATTTCGAAACAACCAACTACATGGGTTCCTAGGGGGTTATGTTGGCTGTCCATACAATTTTACGGAATCGAAAATCCTCGATTGTATGCGAAGAATTTAAATGACAAAATCGTACCTGCGCATATGCTGCTGCTGCTCCTACTCGCGCACGCACGCGCGCGCGCGCGATCTCCGGCCGCTCTGGCCGCGCACGGCGGCGCTGCGGTGGCCGAGGCGTGCGCACAGAGGGGGTCGTAGCTCTGGTTAGGATTTGGCTGCGGTTTTGAAGAAATCGATTCTCGATCTCGCGTTTATATACAGTCGGGTGGGGGCTCGGTTTAGAAATTGGTTTGGGGTTGCTTAAGCTGGGGTTTAAGTTCGGGTGTGGGGGAGTTTGCAGTAGACTGGCCGGACTAGGCTTGGTGGGCCTGGGCTCAGGTTTAGAACCAGAGGGGAGGGGTCTGGGTTTGCTACTGCTGCTTGCATTCTAAACCATCAATTGTATTCATATATATATATATTTATGTATATATATGAATACAATATATATATATATATATATATATATATATATATATATATATATATATATATATATATATATATATATATACATATACTCATATTTCTCTATGTATATTATACCAATCTACACCTATATATATATACTCATATAATTACTTATATAATAATTCTCCAAAATATCTAAATAAATATTTTTTAGTAGAAAAATACTAATCTCAATATTATCTATTTACACGTACACAGCTATAATATATATATATATATATATATATATATATATATATATATATATATATATATATATATATATATATATATATTTTTTTATATATATATATATATATATATATATATATATATATACACACATACTACTCGTATAATATATTTATATTCTATATATATATATATATCTATATATATATTCTCTATATATATTCTCTATCTATATATTCTCTCTCTCTATCTCTCTCTCTCTATCTCTCTATATATATATCTCTATATATATATATATATATATATATTCATATACACATATACATTATATTTATTAGACAATAAAATAATATAACCGATAAAATAATAATATTAGATAACAATCTCAATAAATAATAATAATAATAAAACCCATTGTATAAATAACCAAATATTAGGAAATATCCTTAAGTCTACCCAAAAAGCTAGGAAATAATTGTACATACCTAAAAGTAGGTCTACATAGGCTTGGGCTTGGTTTGGGTCTAATTTGTATTAGTTTGGTGCGACCGGTCACCTAGACGTCAAATAATATTAATAATGGATAATTAACTATTTAAAATGGTCATGTCACAACTTGGCCTGGTTTTCCTAGTTAGGACATCACTATGGCTCGGCCTTCTCTACCAGGGCTAATACACTAGTCAAAGCATGCCACTACACTACCCGTACCATAATTCCTAGTCACCTTGTACTCCAAATCTCAACCATGGCTAAAATCATCTACCGTAATAATTAATTAAAATAATTATTCATAAAAAATCTAAAAAACACCATTTTAAAAAATAAATAAAAATTTTCAAAATTCCGGGAAGGGAGGCTACAAATCTACCTACCTTAAAAATAATTTGTCCTCGAAATTTAGGTCGGTCGTACTCCTTCTAGGTCAACACCCAACAATCAAAGTCTCTAAAAAAATTATTTTAATCATACAATTAGGAAAAATAACATATGCAGGATCATGGTCAAATCATAAGAGTTGAATGTCTTACCTAAGTGTATTAGTCATACTAGATCAAGCCAGTCATCGGATATAATACATACAAACAGTCTAGGGAGTCCAATTGGAAAGATAAGGGAACGCCAATCATCAAGGCCGTAGGACAGTCTACCAACCTTTATGAAATTGGCAACTATCAAAGAACATAACTAGTAACTAACTCTGAAGGGTTTCTAATTCCAAATATAATCAAGAAAATCAAAGTCTAAATCACGACTCATTAATAGCACACAAAAAATTCAAGCACACACTATATATATATAAGAAAATTTTAGTCCCAATACGATCTAAGTTGATCAATCAGGATGAATCGATGTTTGGACAAGATAGAGAACGGGGTCATTGAAGTCTGGGCACGAGTATCCAAGAATTGAAATCCATGTCTCAATTGGTTTAATTCAATTGAATAAGATCACAATATATTGGATGATAAGAAGGATGACCAAGTCAACTGGTCGGTCAAAGGGATTAGAATTTAAAGGATGATGCAAAGATATAGAATTGAATTAATTTCCTCCTTTGGATAGGGAAACTATATGTGATACCTCGGGTTTGTCTAATAAGTATAGTGTCTTGTCTTTCTGAAATATGGGAAAGACAGACAATAAAGGGTTCAAAGGCGATGTTATTGAGTACAATACGTGGCTCATAGACGACAAAATAGTTCAAAGGAGAATTGTCAAGGCTATCGCGGATGAGATATATGCCCTAGAGTCTCATCCACGTAGAGTAATATATGAAAGCGAACCAAAGTGCAATAGGTTGATCAAACCATCTTGCACCGGTTCTGATTAGACAATATATTAGTGGGTGCCGGCCCCCAATAATATATGTCATGATCAAGCTCGAAAAGAAGATAAGCTTGCAAAACTGGTTCTAAATTAGCAACATAAGGTAGTCAAAATATAAGTAAGGATAATGATGAAAGAAATTAAATAGTCCAAGTGAACTTATCAATGTGGTTCACAATGACTAGGATTTGCTGGGTAGTGAGACATTCTACCCACCTTAAAAGAGTTAAACTAGTAGGGTGAGGGAACAACGGGTCAAGCCATCAAAATAAAGTACAAAGTTGAGCATTTAAAGAGTCAAGCAGAACACCAACACATGTCGGGTCAAAAAAAGTGCATCAAGTTGGATTTCTAATTGAAATCGAAAATAGTTGTTATCATGGTACAGATCATAGTTAGTCATTTCGACTCGAAAGTCATATCAAAAGGATAGTATACAAGGAGATGAGTTTAATAGGACACGATATGCCCATATGAAGATAGACTCGTCTGGGCCTTGTACACAATTTATTGGAGGGTAACAGCTAGTATTACTCTCCGAATATCAAAGTCATGGTAAGAAATGTCAAGGATCCAAAATAGAAAATAGAAGTTCAAGAGGTGACAATTAATGCACAAAGTAAATGAGATCATGTTGAAGCACGAAATAAAATCAGTTACAGAATAAAATAATTTAGGAATACAGTTCTAGAGAGAGAATACTGTTAAGGAACGATCAAATCATTATTCAAATATTACGAACTGTTAGAGAGTCACAATAAAAGATCTAGATTTGAGAAAGTCAAGTATCCTCTGCCTCTGAAACCCTGAAGTTCACTTGGTCATAATTATCAATCGTATCTTTACCTTACTGGTCTCCCTATGATAATTCAATCCTCATATGTTTACCATCCCGATTTTACAACTTTCCGTTATCTAAATCCTTACCATGATCATCATAGGCAGGATTCTAATTTTTTAAAACATTCCTCATGAAGCATGCCCCTTCTTATTAAGAATCAATATTATTCATTTTAAATCAATTTCCATATTTCTTCACATTGTCCCAATTTAGATCCGAAATCTCTAACTCAAGTTTGTGAGATCTTTAAACTGTTTAAAATTGTTTCCTCGTATCATTCAATTCACAAAACCTCTAGACCTTACAAATTTATCTTTCGTCGTAAAATCAACCTTCATATTTTCTTCGACATACACCCATGAATATTAATCTCCAATATTTTTTTTAAAACACAACAATGTCCAAATTTCCATAGCCTTGTGACCTCTCTATCCCTAGTCATTTCCTTGCAATATCTTGTTCAATTTATATCTTTACAATTTAATTCTCTTTTCCATTACTAACCTTCTTTAAAGCCTTAGGGTAAAACTGCCTGAGAATCAATAACCAAAATTTTGAAGTTCTCAAACTAAGTTGACCTTGAATACCCTCATCAATTTTGAAGTGCACTTACGAATTATTCATACCAAGTTTTCTCTAAATGTGGTTTGTTTTCAAACTGGTAGTATACATCTCTTTGATTTCATCCTAGACCTTTACCACATATTATTCTCAAGTTTCCATGTTAACATCCAACCTTTTGGATTCCTACAAAATCATCACACGATAACCAGTTCAATCATTTTCCGAGCTACATGATTTACGACACTTCCTCGACCTTTTCCACGAAAAATACGAAGACTCAAGGGTTACTAAGTATGCAAGTATGACAGAGTTTAAGAAAATGAGAGTACAAGAAATAATGGTAAGGAAGGAATAATGATGATCCGCTCAAAAGAGATGAACCAATCAAGATCAAATTCAAGAGAAAAGGAATTCAAATCGAAATTCGTAATGAGATTCTCAAGGGTCGTCCCTGGAATCTCTCAAGGATCCAAAGTGTGATTGAGTATCTCTAATTCTAACACCTTATTTCTTATACTCTATAGCATGTTCGTAGCAGTACAACTAAGTCGTCGCGCTACTAGGAAATCGCACAAATGCGAATCTCGACCTGCATGGGCCACCACTAAAAATGTGTCACGACCCGCACCCTAGTGTTAGGGCACGAGACGTGGGTACGTCCAGCCTACGCCGCAGTGTCGGCGGTAGAACGCTGTTCTAGGTCATAGTCACATCTAAAACAATATGCTATACTCTCCAGACGGAGGACAAACACATAAGATACTATCTCAATCATAACTCTAAAGATAGATAACAGCACGATGAAATAGATAAGATAATCCACAAGTGAGAGAACCAGGAGTGATAGTACAGAAGGTTCTATTAAACAAACTCAAGATTTCAAATACAACTCTAAGACAAACAATAAAGAAAATGAACAAACTCTAGGTAAATACTCCAAGCTCTACCAGTGTCCTCTAGGCTAACTGTGAACTCCAAGTACCTGTAAATTTTTATCAACGGGTCCAATCAGGACAGGAACGAGCACATATCTCTCACAACAGTTCATATCAGGAATGGACATATAAAGCAAGCTATAGAAAATTATACATGAATCGCTGTAAAGAGAAATCAACAAGAGAGAAGAAGTAACTGAGATATAAATATGATAAATAAAGAATATAACCTTCTACGTGAAACAGAGCATGAATTGGTTATGTAAACAGTTTGGGTTGCACATGGATACAACTATGGAATGCACATGGATAACTACTGGGGATAATGATCACATAACCAACTACACTCTCCCTGCCCCCAACCAATACACAAGGATCGAAGCATGTTATATTATTGCACATGGATAACAACTACTGTATACATGGGGCTCATATGGTCATGAGTGTACATGAATAACACATGAGTGCACATGGATAAAAGTAAATATATGGAGTACATGATGAACATGATAAACTACATAAACATGACATACTCGATGTATCCGAGGGGATAACATCGCATGAAAAGATCCATAGGGTACCGATCCGTGTGAACATCGTGTCAGCATCAAGTATACTAGTCTATAACAAGAGTACATATCTAAAGAAGCATGAAAAGATCAGAGAATGTACTCGCCTGGTAATCCAAGCCGCTGAAAAATGTAGATGTCCAACTGGAGTCACAGTATCCTATTTAGAGCAATCACAAGTCATAAAAGAGTCTAACATGAAATAAAAGTAATCTACAGTACATTCTAGGCAGTTCTAGGTCCTTCTAGGTCAAGTCTAAACAACCAGTCCACTAGGTCAACTACAGTCAAAATTAAAGTCAACTAGTCAAGTTCTAGTTCAATCCGGTCAAACTAAGCCAATGGTTGACCTGTAGTCGACTTTTGATTAATACAGTCAACCTGGTCAAAGGGAAATCAGCTCTAGTCTCTAAATATTAAACTATGAGGTTGTACTAATTCCGAATTATGGAAAAATAGGAATTGACTAACTAGTGGTGACACCTAGAAATATATCTACAAACATTGTCGGATGATAAAACAAATATCACCAACATGTCCAGAAGTATCAAATCAGCTAGGATTGCCTGTCCTTAAGTCCAATTCTGGACACAGGGGCAAAACGATAATTTCGGGCAAAAACGATGTCTGGCGTTGGACCCGCTTTACACCGAAAAGCGTGCCAGAGTCAACGGTCTCTAAAGTCATCAAATTACATGTCTACGGATCCGGTTTTCCGATACGAACCCAACCGTATGTCCAAAGTTGGATTCCGGCGGGCCGTGCACAAAATTGCCGGTTGAGTGGGACCGTGGGGCCCGCAAAACGACGTTCGATTCGACTGTCTCAGATTTGGACCAAACTTGGCATGTAGGACCAGAAAAATGATACGGTTCTATTGGCGCAAGTTTTGTCTCGATCTGACGAACGTGCACAAAGTAATTGGAGAATTTACAAAGTACACGATACGGAGAATTTCGACGGATACGCATCAAATTCGTCGCGCACACGCGACCAATTTGAATTTCGTCAAAGCCCACACGACCACAAAACCGTTACGTAGCTTTCGATGCTTTCGGTTCGCGACCACATCGTCCCGATTGGCGTGACGCACGTCGTGTGGAACAATTTCAATGTTTTAAAAACATATTTTTGGGAAACTTTGGAATTCGATTTCTCGACGCTCAGTCGATGATTTCAAATTCCGCAAGAAGGGATTCGAAGCCCTACAGGTTGTCTAAAAGTCTCTTCAAATGGTTTTTCTAATATGGGACTGGATCGATCAGAATCGATCGTTGAAGGTGGGTGATTGGACTGCTTTCGGTCCTGTTTCGGGACAGATTTTTCGTCGCTTTCGACCCCGATTCTTTTCGAATCTGTATTGATTTCGAAACAACCAACTACATGGGTTCCTAGGGGGTTATGTTGGCTGTCCATACAATTTTACGGAATCGAAAATCCTCGATTGTATGCGAAGAATTTAAACGACAAAATCGTACCTGCGCATATGCTGCTGTTGCTCCTACTCGCGCACGCACGCGCGCGCGCGCGCGGTCTCCGGCCTCTCCGGCCGCGCACGGCGGCGCTTCGGTGGCCGAGGCGTGCGCGCAGAGGGGGTCGCAGCTCTGGTTAGGGTTTGGTTGCGGTTTTGAAGAAATCGATTCTCTATCTCGCGTTTATATACAGTCGGGTGGGGGCTCGGTTTAGAAGTAGGTTTGGGGTTGCTTAAGCTGGGGTTTAAGTTCGGGGGTGGGGGAGTTTGCAGCAGACTGGCCGGACTAGGCTTGGTGGGCCTGGGCTCAGGTTTAGAACCAGAGGGGAGGGGTCTGGGTTTGCTACTGCTGCTTGCATTATAAACCATCAATTGTATTCATATATATATTTATGTATATATATGAATACAATATATACAGATATATGTGTATATATATATATATATATATATGTATATATATATATATATTTATATATATATATACATATACTCATATTTCTCTATGTATATTTATACCAATCTACACCTATATATATATACTCATATAATTACTTACATAATAATTCTCCAAAATATCTAAATAAATATTTTTTTAGTAGAAAAATACTAATCTCAATATTATCTATTTACACGTACACAGCTATATTATCTATTTACACGTACACAGCTATATATATATATATATATATATATATATATATATATATATATATATATATATATATATATATATATATATATATATATATATATATATAAAATATATATATATATATATATATATATATATATATATATATATATATATATATATATTATATATATAAATATATTTATTTATATTTATATATATACACACATACACTCGTATAATATATTTATATTCTATATATATATATATTCTCTATCTATATATTCTCTATATATTCTCTATATATATTCTCTCTATATATATATATATATTCATATACACATATACATTATATTTATTAGACAATAAAATAATATAACCGATAAAATAATAATATTAGATAACAATCTCAATAAATAATAATAATAATAATAAAACCCATTGTATAAATAACCAAATATTTAGGAAATATCCTTAAGTCTATCCAAAAAGCTAGGAAATAATTGTACATACCTAAAAGTAGGTCTACATAGGCTTGGGCTTGGTTTGGGTCCAATTTGCATTAGTTTGGTGCGACCGGTCACCTAGACGTCAAATAATATTAATAATGGATAATTAACTATTTAAAATGGTCATGTCACAACTTGGCCTGGTTTTCCTAGTTAGGACATCACTATAGCTCGGCCTTCTCTACCAGGTCTAATACACTAGTCAAAGCATGCCACTGCACTACCCGTACCATAATTCCTAGTCACCTTGTACTCCAAATCTCAACCATGGCTAAAATCATCTACCGTAATAATTAATTAAAATAATTATTCATAAAAAATCTAAAAAACACCATTTTAATAAAAATAAATAAAAATTTTCAAAATTCCGGGAAGGGAGGCTACAGACAGCCCTTTGGCTAATCTCTCATCTTCTCACAATAAGAGGAAAAGCTCTGCTCCTCTTCTCAAACACCATGTTCCTCCTGCGCAATCCACTGGGGGTAGTCTTTTGGCTATTCCTCCTCCTTCTCAGAACAAAGGAAAAGGCCCCTTGGTCTTTTCTCAAACTTCCTCGTCCCATGACTTGGAAGACAACAGAGGGAAACGCTTTTTAGCTAACCCTTCTTCACTAAACAAACAAAAAGGCCCTTTGGTCTTTTCTCAGTCTTCTTCGATTTTTACCGTAGAAGATCAAACTGAATGTTCTCCGGCACCAGTGAGTACAAGAACTCTTTCCAACAAGGGTTCTTCTTCTCTCCTTGATAAAGGAGAGTGTACTGATCAGAGAGGTATTCTTCCTACTCCGGTAGCAGAGTTCCAAGATCTCCCAACCCTCAAGATCTCCCGTTCAAGATAGGAAAAATTGTTGGTGTCTCAGACAGAAGCCCCTGGGGGTGAGTTTGCTGATTTAAGAACTTATCTCAATCGAATAACTTCGCAAAACGCAAACAACCAATGTCGAAGACCAGCCAGCATCAGAGGCAAACTTCCAGGATCAAGAATCCGGACACCTATGCCAATAAAATGAGTACTTTCCTGTACACTCAAGGGACAAAACATTTGAAGAACCGGAACCATGTTCCGAATATTATCAAAAAACACATCCTTCGAACTTCTTCTCGTCCCGTTGCTATTCCCGATCTCCGAGAACACCTCAAGCAAAGACGGGAAAATATCTCAACATCCCCAGTACAACCACTTGGACACCATTGCAATCACAAGGTTGTCATCAAATGTTGTTGTCAGACAACCAGACGATCTGTCTTCGATCGTTTGAACTTTTCAAACTCAGAACCTATGTCGGAAGATAAAGACGAGGTTTGTACGCCTCCATCAACATGACTTCCAGAGACACTGGGGGTAGGAAATGCTCTAAGCACGGCAAGCCTCGCAAGCCAAGCTAACGGTACTTGGATCTACTCCAAGAATCTTCTGAAGGGGTATTCCAACATACCAGATCCCAAAGCCGAGACACAATCGGTCAAAGGAATCTTCAAGATCCTTCTGGTCATCTTCCTCTTTCTCACTCAGGAGATGATTCTTTCTCCGACTATAATGCATACAGTGAAAGCTCAGAACAGACAGTGTCCTTCACTGTACCCAGAAAAGTGACAGCTTATGTTGTCAATGAAGACCCAGATGCTTCCAGTTCAGTTAGTCAAGAACAACGAATAGCTGCACTAGAAGACAAGCTTAAGACCATGGCAGAGATGGTCAAGTATGCACTCTATCATTGTGGCCCAGCATACGGTACCACCGACCGTACCTCCTGCAAATCCTAAAATCATAGCATCGTCAGTGCCTGTCAATGCACGCCTGGGGGTAGCATCTCTTCAAGTACCTCCTGTACAGGTCCAACCTACACCCAGTCAATCAGGTGCTGGGGGTAGTGCTTACCACGCTGTTCCTCTCCCTAACACTGTGATTCAGCCTGCTTCTTCTACATCAGTGGAAGATGCCAATGAAGCTGTCAAGCTCCTATGCACTCAGTTCGAAGCTTTCAAGGAGAAGGACAACTTGCAAAGGTTGGGGATCAAGCAACCTTTCCCAGTTGAATAGAAGGAAGTCCCATTTCCTCTAAAGTACAAGATCCCGACAATTTCGCTGTTTGATGGCAGCACTTCTTCCAGTCAGTTCATTAACCACTTTGAGGTTATGACTGGCCAACTTCAACCAAATGACGCTCTTCTTACCAGAGTATTCGTTGGCTGTTTAGCCGGCGTAGCATACGATTGGTACAGAAGCTTGCCCGATGGTTGTATCACCTCCTTCTCAGGCCTAAAGTAAATCTTCCTGGAACGATTCTATGAGGGGATCAACGACATGACTATGTCATCCCTCAATAAAATCAAACAAAGGCACAATGAAACTGCTGAGAGTTTCATTGAAAGGTTATGCCGGAAAGCTTTGAAAATGTCTCCTGGAACTCCGGCTGCTGTTACCATAGATACTTGCAAGGCAAATATTTTGCCTATCATCAGCATGTGGACAGGATCCACTCAGTTCCAAGATTGGCCATCTTTCATTGTCAACGCTAAAGCAGCTGAAGTTAGCGCTGACAAATTCAAGCAGTTGGGGGTCACTACAAAAAAGTTTCTTTTTGGGACGACACTATTAAGAACACTAGTCTAAAATGTCCTAAAAATGTAGTTATGGGGACGAATATTTTCTTGGTAACAAAAAGTAGTATTTTTTGGGGACTGATTGTGGAAATGGATCTCTGTTTGGGATTAATAAAACTTTATGTAAAAATAATTCACATTACCGTCCCAAATAGCTCGGCGGGATGCCAAGTATTTGGCGGCTAATTGCCAAATTTTTAGGGGGGACTTTTCCCTCCACACGTCCCCATCCTGACGTTTGATCGATGACCTAAATCTAGACCGTCCATCCCAAAACCATTCAGACTTATTAAAAATAATAATAAAATTCAAATAAATAAAAAATTTGCCAAGTCTGTGTGTTTCATATGAGAAATAAGTGTTAGGGAGGGTTTATAATTCTCTAAGTCTTTATTTCATTTCCTTCTCTCTTCATCTCCCGAGCCCTAAAGAGAACGATGGCGGCGAGGTTCCTTTCCTTCTCTTCCGAGCCCTAAAGAGAAAAGAAGACGTCGAACGTGACTACCTCCTCTTCGTCTGGTGACAGGTATTCTTTCCCTCTCTTTCTCTCCCCCCTTCGTTCTATCCTCAATTTTAGGGCAAATTTTGGAGGGAAACATTTCCAACTGGATTGCTTTACGACGCGATCGATGGAGATGTCGGTGAGCTAGTTAATGAATGTCACCTTCACTCTCCGTGGAGAGGAGTGAAGAGGTCGAGAAGGAGTTCATCGAGGAGGCGGCCAAGGAAGGGATGGTCCAGCTCAAGGGGCATAGGTCGGTTGGTGAGGTTCGTGCTTCCATATATAATGCCATGCCACTTGCCGGAGTTGGTATTATGGTTGCGTTCATGAAGGATTTCCAAGCAAGGCATCCGTAGTTAGTATTATGGTTGCATTCAATTTCCTTCCAGTACTATACTATGCATTTATTTTGATCTCGATGAGAGTATGATCCGGATTTTCTTATTTCTTGTGTTACTTTAGTAGTAGTAGTTGTTGTCGTTCTCGTGTCATTTATCTCTTCAATTGTTGCTATCAAGTGCCATATAGCTCTAAATTAGGTGCCGATCGATGCTACTTCTAGAAAGCGGTTGCTGAATAATTTTGGCTATATTATTGTTTATTCTCCAAATTAAAACATTGGATTTATAAATTTATTTGCCTATTCTTTTGAGCAGAAACACACTAGCAACATTTGCTGAATTAGTCCATTCTTTTCACAACATCTTATGTCTTCACCTTGCCATTGGGTCTCATATTTTTGTAGCCCATTGACATTGTTAAGGTTTGATTATTTTTCATGACCTGCCATCATGGTGTTGCAGATGATATTTTGTATAAAGCATCTAAAATGGATCATAATTATCCTTAATGTTATGAAACTGGCATTGTTAGATAAGGACTTGTTACATGATTATATTAAAAAGAGGAAGTAGCTTTTTATCAATAAAACTTTAGTCTGTTTGTTATCTGTTTAGACTTTAGATTTACCAAAAAAATTTAATGGAAACTTTGTCTAGTGTAGAGAATCTAGAGATATAGACTTCCCTTGGAAATGCATACATTTAGGATCAATGGGACACTTCAACAAAATAGAAAATGCCCTGTTGAAGTCACAGTTAAATTAGACTCCTCAGGGTGAGGCCTGAAAGGAAGTTGAGATAATGGTCGAGGATAACTCTATAATATGAATTGTGGGCATTGGGAGACAAGTGAAGTTCTGAACTATAACTTAAGGATATTGCTCTTGTTATATTAATTATTAAGGTGCAAGATGTGACTAAAAATCTAGAAATTTCTTGACAATACAGATGATCTGCACTTTAGTAGAACTATTATTTATTGTTTGTTTACATTCAATTTTGCCCGTCCCCCATGCCTTTCTAGTCTCAAATGACTGAAGCATAAATAACTATTTTGAACATTTTCTTGAAGAAGCTCGTTATAGGCTATAGGGATCTACTCCTTTTTATTATGATAAAAAAATGTTTACATTGGGTACCTGTTTTCCTACAGGTATTGGTCAGTTTGGACTTTTGCTACAGCTGGCTATGGTTTTGCATTTAAATTTTGGTCCATAACGATATGCCACAGGTATGGCTTCCCGTTGTATTTACTTTCAACAGTTAAGTTTGTTGGAAAGTTTGAAGATCTACTGCTAAACCCTTTGTTGATGAGAACGCCCATGTACCTCAGGTTCGCTTCTATGTCTTGGCTCCTTTTACTTTTATTGATTTAATTATCCATTTTTTCTTTGTAGCTACACTTTATAATTTAGAGATCTATGTTTTTCCTAACCTCATTCTTTTTTTTCGTATGTATCAAAGTTTCTTTCTTGTCTTATAATTTCATTAATTAGTCTTCGTGGTTTGCGTACCAAGTTTTTAGTAGTGGTTTTAAAGAAGTTGTCTTCAAAACCTTTTCTACATACAGTGAAGTTCACAGATCGTGCCTGTAAGGCACGACACTGAAGAATTCCTAAATTGTGAACTTTTGTGGCTACAGTATTTTGACATGCACGCATTTGTAACTGTATATGCTATGTAGGAATGATCTTACTAACTAGTTGCTTGAAATTATAGTCAAAGTGGTTTAGGCATTTGATGAACACAATATAGGATTCTACATATTTAGGTGTGAATATTCAATTATGGTATCATCCATTCATTGAGACTAGATGACTTGAAGTCTTCCTAGAGAGCCCTGAAGTATCATGATGTGACCAACATTTCTGTGTAACATACATGCCACTTATAATTTGACAAGGTAAAACTGCTACACCTGAATCAATTAAGAAGGATCTATAATAAGTATGACCATACCATTTTCCAAGCTTGTGAGTTGTAGTTAACCTTCTGACTTGAGCGTCATTGTTGGTCAAGTCAATTAAGGGCACATGAGTGACTTCTGACCACCCAAGTAGTTTAATTGTTGTTCATGAACTATTTGCTTCTGTTATGATGATACATAATATACCTTTATTATTTTGGCAGTAGAATCATTTACAATAATCTAAGTTACGATGTCACTATATTAGCTGTAGAGTTTCGACTACAGTTTATAAACATACATAATTTTGAAAGTAACGTGAATAGTGTATTTATTGGGAGAACTTTTGATGCTTATTTGGCGGTCATGGTTTTAACTTCAGGTAGAGAAGATGGTATTACTATCAGGTAATTTGATATTTGTTAGTGACATTTGCATGTTATGTACTCAATCGGTTCATCCTAATAAGCACCTAGGATGTTTGGATTTAGATATTTTTCTGTTATCCAAATTCTAGTTGGTATCTTTTCATTTTGGTTGATCAAAATTAAATGAGCTACAACTTTACACAACCCTATCACTTTTCTATATTTATCTGTCACTTTTCATGTGTAACAAAATTGACACAAATGTCTCAGGTGGTTGGCATCTACAAAAACTTCTTTCAACTATGGAGGCTCCTGAATTTGGGGTCTCTGAGAAAGGCATACTGCAATTTTTGTTAGACTTAAGGTATAATGCTGACATCCTATCTGGAGGAAAATATTTTAGCTCCAAGGTTTCTGAGTCAAATACAAAAGGCAAGTCATTAAAGAATACATAACAAGGCCTCCTTTCAGAAGGAAGCATGTCCTTGCTGGTGCAGAACTATGGTGGTGCTCATTCAATGGCTTTCACAAAGAATTGATCCTATTGACTGGGCTACGTAAGTGCTCAAGTCCGTTGATTATTCGTGCCCTCCTATTCCTTATCATCATAAAACTGAGAATTTATTTGACATTTTTCCTTGTAATTTTGTAGGTATGAGCCTTATCTTTGGGAAAATGAGAAGCAATCATATAAACGCCATGCTTTCCTTTTTGGGTTCTTTATTCAATTCAATCGCATGCACACTGAGACTGTTCAAAAGTTTCCTACAAGGGAAAATACAGACTCAAATATTGAGATGTTCTACAGTTTGCACGATTCAAACACCTTCCAATTAGGTAACTTCTTTTCACTCTTTCCTCTATTTTAGTTACTCATATTTTCCTTTGAGAAATATTATAAACACAAAAGAAAACATCGTCAGATTATATAGATTTCTATGGATAGGCAGCTCTTAGATACCCCCTTAATCAGGGTGTCTTTAGAATTTCCTTATTTGTTTTATTATTAGGTCTGATATTCTCTAATATCCTAAGTCAAGTCGAGAGGCAGTCTACTTTCTGATGGATTGCCTTTTATGCATAACAAGGAATAAGGATAAGACGAAAAATGCTCAGATCATTCTGTGGTGCCACAAAGGCACAATATTTTCACAAGTATAAAAAATATGATAGATTTGTTAGGTTATAGTTATTGAGAAGTTGGCCAAGAATAATAGACTTAATTCTTTTAAGCAAAAGTAAGTACAATATATAGGAGAGAGTGCGTCCTCCTTCCTAGAAGTTTCCCTCAAGGTAGTCAAAGACGCAAGGCACATTCGAGGCGCAATGGGTCCATATCGTCCAAGGCGCAAGGCACACTTAAGGAGCGAACCCAAGCGAAGCAAGATGCAAATAAACAATAAGATTTACCAGAGGCACTTGACCACCCAAGTAGTTTGTTCCTAGACATGACGAGAAATAGAACAAAGAGCAGTAGTCAACTTATTCTTCTAGCTCTGATTAATAGTCTTATAGTGTGTCATTTCTCTAATAACTAATATACTCAATACCTACACTATTATCATTGTTATTTAGTTTTTATCATTATTTTTACTCATTATTTTTTTGCTTCCAAGTCATGATATTAAACTTATCAAGTTTTATGGCTTGATGTTTTTTCAGACTTCAATTACTAAAACAATTGCTAGACTGGGGTAGTTACTATTGGGCTGCAAGTGCAGGTACACACACTTCAACTTGTTCCTTGACTTTCTAGTCCATCATTTCTCTCAAGTGTTTCTTTATAACTTCCATTTTGTTGGAGTAATATGCACATGATTTAACTTAATGGTACTGAAGCATATAAGGGACATATTTAGCTAATAGGATCTATTCTTTAGGTACGATGAGCCTTAGACTTATGCTTATGAGGATCAACTTTCTAGTATATGAGGGTATTCTATTGTGTATTGGAGCTTATTACAACTATATATTTCTTGATATGCCATTAACAGTGATATATGTTGCAAATAGAATTTACTAGTAAGTTGACTTCGACATCCTTAAAATTTGGCATAGTAGAAAATAATCTAGACCTTACTGTTGTTCAGTGTCAGAATTGATCAAGTATAATTTGGGCTGGTTTCTTTTTTGGAGTATGATTTTTGGACTCTAAATTTTGTATACTGCATGTAAAGTTTAGTTCTCCATTTTCTTTCTTTCAAGTTGTAATTTGAATTTATTACATTGGTTTTTTTTGGACTATGATTTTTGGACTGTATTTTGCATAGTCTCGTATCGGTATCAGTATCGACTGTAACCTCTCCGGATTGAGAGCGAGAAGTTCCTTTGTAGCCCAAGAAAGAGAGTAACTTCTTTTTTCCAGTTGCCATTCCCAAGCTAGTTTCTACCTACTTTGAATGTTTCGATTGTTGCTTATGCTTGTTGTTGTTGAAGGGATGTGCAGTGCAGTACCACTCATTTAATATATATATATATATATATAAATATATATATATATATATATATATATATATATATATATATATATGTCTTTGAAAATTTTCTTTTTCACTTAAAGCTTCATTTTTCCCTACTCATTAATTTTTTTGTAAGTAGATGGAAAGACTTGATTGATCATTTTGTCCTAATCTCACAAAATAATGTAGTCTAGTGTACAAATTGGTTTGTATAGTTTGGAACTTATTGTCTTTCTTTTCTGGTGGTTTGTACAGTTAGCAGGTCCTTGCTAATATATTGACATGTCTTAATTTCATTTGCAGGTCCTTCAAAATCATTCTCGATTTACTTAAATAATGGAGGACGACTCTTGTGATGGATAATTTTGTGAATGTTTGATAGATGATTCAAAAATGCGATGTAGTGCTTAATGTTTTGGGTTCATAATTTTGTATGTAATGGTGGAAATGATGGGTTCATTTTGTAAGTGATGGTGTGGGTGATGTATTGCGTTTGAGTTTATTTTGTAAATGATGGTGAAAGATGCTTAATGTTAAGCTTTTCTATTGTTTACCAATTGAACATTATAGTTATATACGAATTTTGTTGTCTTCTACATAATGTAATATGTTTTTCTATTTTGTAAATGATAGTAAATAATGCTTGATGTTGTTAAGCTTCTTTGGTATGGGAGCTCAGACTCCTGGAGATACGTCTGAGGACAAGCTCGACAACGGCCATGATCGTATGAATTATGTTATGTGTATTTAGATTTTATATTTTATAGCTGGAAAATGCAAATAATAATTTCATAAGTATTATTTTTGGGACGGTTATGTAATTGTCCCAGATATAAACGACATTCTTATGTGACGTTGGCAAATTTTTCTAGGACGAATGTTATTCGTCACAAACTCTTTTATTTTGGGACAGTTGGGTAAACCATCATAAACATATAATAACTCAAACTCTTTTGGTACGGTTAGATTTTTCGACCCTAAAAATAAATTAGGACGGCATTTTTCGTCCTAAAACTTTTTGCCACGCCACCCTAATAGCACTATTACATTCCGTCCTAAAATTCGTCCCAAATTACGATTTAGGACTGATTTAGGTCCTTTTAAGACAGACTTTTCGCGTCCCAAAAAGACACTTTTTTGTAGTGGGTACAAATGTCTAACCCCGACCGAGATGAACACCAGACATCGGGTGGCAGCAATCGCCCGAAAGTGGAGTACTCTTTTGACGAGAATGACACAGTGAGCATCTTTGATTGCTTGATCAAAAGCAATAAGCTCCAGCTCCCAGATCCCAAGAAGCCCGATGATGTCGGTAAGACTGATCATCCCAAGTACTGTGTCTATCACAGGTTCATCGGACATCCTACTCGAGCATGTTATGTGCTCAAAGGCAAAATTCAGGAGCTGGTCAACGCCGGTATTGTCACTCTGTAGCAAGACGAGAAGACTGTTACCGCAAACATGGTCTCAGTTCAATTTGGTGATTTTCCGCCCCAGATAGTACAGCACTGTGTCATTCCTATCCCCAAAGCTACTCTCGAGATCGAGAATCTCCCTCCTCCATGAAGTGAAGGTCTCGTCCCCTTGTCTCTTGATAATGGGGAGATTTTGTGGATTCATCCGGATCTTACTTCAGAGTTCGAACTTCCCTCTTCCTCCAAGAAGAAAGACCGCTTCAAGGGCAAGACAAAGACTTGCAATATGGTGTCTTTTGATCCCATAGTTGATGAAGAAATCCTGCTGGGCACCAGATCAGGGAAAGCCTATCTAAAGGATTACCCTGAAGCTCAAGAGAATCCTGCTTCTTCCTCTGAGCCTACTCCAGTGCAGCCTGCTTCCACTGAGGATATTCCTACTACATCTTCACCGATTGAAGAGTCTACTCCACTTAAGCCGACGATCGCTGACAAAGGCAAACAGCAAGTCCGCCTTGACAAACCTTTGAAGAAGTCATCTCCCTCCGGACTTAAAAAGCCTTATAACTTTGATATCTTAGCTCAGTTAGCCAATACACCGGCCCGGCTGTCAATCTTCGAGCTCTTGTGCCTCTCCAAGGAGACTCGGAAAACTCTGAGCGAGACTCTCATGCAAGCTGAAACTTGTCTAGCCCTTCTGAAGAAGCCGACGGCAGAACCAGTCTCTTGCTTCCATTGTCATAGTGTGTTGGAGTTAATTCCAAACATAACTTTCACACAGGATGACATGCTGATGGAAGACAACAGGCACGATCGTCCTCTCTACTATACAGGATACGTCGACTCGATGAAAGTCGATCGCATTCAGATAGATCCAGGGTCTGCTCTCAGCATTATGCCAAAGACAATGTTGGATGCGCTGAAGATCCCAGTGCATAGTTTTTCTAGTACAATCACCACTATTCTCGGGTTCAACCAGAGAAAGAGTGAACCTTTGGGCAGGATTCGCCTAAAACTCTAAATAGGCAATCTTCGCACAAAGGTGACCTTCTACATCATTGATAATCATGGTTGTTCCTACAATACTTTGCTAGGAAGACTATTTCTGCATGAGCATAACATTGTTCCTTTGACTCTCCATCAATGTTTCAAATATGTCGATAACAATGGAGAGGTGCAAAAAAAAGTTGCTGATCTCTTTCCTTTCAAAGGCGTCGAAGCATACTGCAACGATGCTCGTATGTACAAGGATGAATTCATGAAGGTTATCCTGTCTCTGGACACTGAAGAAGTGCAAGAAACAGTGCCCAATGACACCCTCATCATTCCTGTCAAAGGGCGCATTTCTCGTCCTCAATCTTCTAAACCACTGGCTATTCACTTGCCAGTCCAGAAGCAACCAACTGATGACGATCAGGATAAAAGGGAGCTTACCTCTTCTGAGCCACTTGTTATCGACTTACGTCGTAATAAGAAAAAAAGACAGCTCACCTCTTCTGAGCCATTTGTTATAGATTTATCTCATAACAAGGACAAAAGGGAGCTCACCTCTTCTGAGCCGCTTGTTATCGACCTTCGTCGTAACAAGGCTAATCCTCCTCCACGTTCTTCTTCTCCCCCTCTTGTAATCAATCTGACCAAGCTTGCTAAGGCTAAAGGTCCTGTTGTAAATACAGATGTACAAATCAATAAAAAAGCATCTACTTTCCAGTATATTGATGTTATTTATCATGCTAAGTGCTATTTGGATATGTTAGATAGCTATCAGTCATTTACAATGGGAGTTGTACAATCTCTTCAAATAGAAGTTTCACTCGAACTTCCAAAAGATTCATATCGTGTTGTTCCCGCTCGTAAGAAAGGCGAGAGACTAATACTTTTTAGTAAAGGACCGGAACAACGATTCAGCTATACGGATGATAGCAAAAGTAACGATACGGGGCATCTTCAACTCTGTCGTTACAGTCAACAATCGAAAGACATCATCCGAAAGATGGGTTATGACTTCAAAAGTGGCCTCAACTACAGTAAAGAAAGAAGAACTCCTATCCGTATGGCTGTGCCGAAAGGGAAGTCAGAGATGTACTACAGCAGGACCAAAAGAGGTCTCGGATATGCTTTTCCTCCGGTATTATCCCCAGCAGCCTCTGAAACTGATAGCGAGGAGCGTTCTAACTCTTCTGATTCCAGATCATGGGATTCTGACACCAGCATCGGTCAAGTTCATCGACTGACTGTGTCATCTAACATGGTCTATGTCGAACTTCCAGAAGGCCATGACGAGGATATTGAAAAAAGTCCCAAATAGATCCTTGGGCTCAACGAATGGATACCCAATGGGAACTCCGATTCGAACAACGGGAACCTCCAAAGGCAGAGAACGGGTCACCTCATTCAATATTCATCAGCAAGAACCTTCCAAAGGCAGACAAGCAAGAATTAATTCTTCTGATTAAAGAATACATTGATGTCTTTGCTTGGAGTTATGAAGATATACCAGGACTAGATCCTAAAGTTGCTACTCACAAACTGAACATCCTGCCGAATGCAAAACCAGTCAAACAGCAACAACGACGTTTCAAGCCAGAAATGATGGACGCAATCGACGATGAAGTCAAGAAGCTCATCGCTTGTGGCTTTATCCAAGAAGAACAGCATCCTAATTGGGTAGCCAATGTCGTCCCAGTTCTAAAGAAAACCGACAAAGTTTGAGTCTGCATCGACTTTCGGGATCTTAATGAAGCATGTCCAAAAGATGAATTTTCTCTCCCTATCACGGATGCCATGATCGACAACCCTTATGGGTTCGAAAGAATATCTTTCATGGACGGATTCTCCAGATACAATCAGATTCGAATGAATCCTGAAGACAAAAAGCATACTTCTTTCCGCACTCCTCGTGGAGTCTACTGTTATACTGTAATGCCATTTGGTCTCAAGAACGTTGGTGCAACATACCAACGAGCCATGAGTACCATCTTTCGAGATCATCTGTACAAGACTGTCGAATGCTATATATGTCGACGATATTGCTGTCAAAAGTCATCTAAAGGAAGATCACATCCAAGACCTGAGAACTATCTTCAATCTCATGTGCCAACATCAACTCAAAATGAATCCCACCAAGTTATTCTTGGGTGTCTCTAGTGGCAAATTTCTTGGCTTCGTCATTACCTCTAAGGGTATACACGTGGATCCCGAGAAGATCAAAGCCATTCAAGAGATGCATCCTCCACGCAATCTAAAAGAGCTACGAGGATTCCAAGGTCGATTTGCGTACATCAGGAGATTCATTTCGAATTTGTCTGGATGCTGTAGACCATTCACTCAACTAATTAGATAGCTTCCTTCATCGACTTCGTAGTTCATGACATACTCCCTAAAGATCCTAAGGAGGCTACGAGTATTCGTCGACGATCTCTGCGATTCTACTACAATCAGACCACCAAGACTCTCTACCGACGAACTTATGACGGCCTACTCTTGCGCTGACTTGATGGTGATGAAGCAAAGCAAGTATTGCATGAAGCTCACGATGGTATTTACGGAGCACATCAACCCAGTCCTAAGCTACAAGATCGCATCCGTCGTATGGGTTACTACTGGCCCTCTATGGTATCTGATGCCATCGAATATGCGAGGAAATGTCGAGCTTGTCAAATCCACGCAGATTTTATTTATCAACCATCCAAATTCCTCCATCCGACTGCTGCTTCCTGGCCTTTTGAAGCCTGGGGCATGGACATCATCGGTCCCATCAATCCTCCTTCTTTTAGAGGACATCGGTTCATACTGGCAATAATCGACTACTTCTCCAAATGGGCCGAAGCTATACTATTGGCTGAAGTCAAGACCAGTAGTATCATCAACTTTGTCAAACACCATGTCATCTATCGATTTGGTGTACCTCAAAGAATCATCCACGACAATGGACCTCAGTTCATCAGTCAAAAGTTCACAAGGTTCTGTGACGATCATCGGATTGACAATGTCGCATCTACAGCCTACAATCCTGCTACTAATGGCTTAGCTGAAGCCTTCAACAAGACTATCATCAAGCTCCTCAAGAAGTTTGTGTCTACTAACAAACGAAACTGGAGTGAAAAGCTTGGAGAATGTCTTTGGGCCTACCGTACTACGGTCCGCAATCCTACAGGCTGTACACCCTTCTCTTTGGTATACGGCTGTGAAGCAGTTCTACCTCTAGAACTCCAAATTTCGGCTTTGAGGATTGCTATCGCCAATGAACTCACGACAGAGAACAACGATCTTCTTCGACTTCAAGAGTTAGAAGCGCTCGATGAGAAGCGGCTATTAGCTCAACAGCATATTGAGTTATACCAAGCCCGCATCTCAAAGACTTTCAACCACAAAGTTTAGGTCAGAGCATTTCAGAAAGAAGAGCTCGTTCTAACAGTAAGGCATCCTATGACTATGACTCACTCAAGCAAAGGCAAGTTTGATGCAAAGTGGGAAGGTTCATACATCGTGAGCAAAGTATTCTCAAATAGAGCCTATCAACTCACAGAGCTAGACGGTCGAGTTGTAATGATGCCCATCAATGGCAAATTCCTCAAGAAATATTATGTGTAAATGTAACAGACAGTGATCGTAATTATCAGATAGTTCATAAATAAGGTTTGATTTTTATTTCATCATAAACGTTGTTACATAATATCAAGGAAGGTCACTATCATCTTTCTCAAATTTGGGACGCAGGCCACTACCGTCCTTATCAAAGACATGATCAGCAAAAGAATCGAGAACATTCTTGCTGGAACCCACCAAGAACTTGCAAGCATCCATCCTCATGGCCTCTTTTTCTTCAGTCTTCCCTGGTTCGAGAAGGAAGTCCAAGATGTCCTTTTGTGGTTTGGGGACAGACGAACCTTCGCCCGCTGCTATCTGCTTTGGTTGAACCGGTTCGACTGGACGTTCTTAAGTACCCGCTTCAACCTTCGGGGCGATCTCAGCCTTCTTGGATGCATCTCCAGACAACATTTTTATGTTAAAAAGTGGAAGGGACCATCTCATCTGATTTTATGTTCTATTTATAGACAGAGAGTCGTAAAACTATGAAGCGACACATTCATCCGACGGTTCGTCCGTTCATTATATTCATTTGACGGTTCGTCCGTTCATTAAACACATTCATCCAACGGTTCGTCCGTTCATTATCCGACGGTTCACCCGTTCATTATTCGACGGTTTACCCGTTCATTCCATCCATAATTATCTGACGGTTTACCCGTTCATTCATTACATTCATCCGACGGTTTGCCCGTTCATCATTCGACGGTTCGTCCGTTCACACATCCACTTGACGGTTCACCCGTTCATCATTTGACGGCCCGCCCGTTTATTACATTCATCCGACGATTCATTTCGTTCATTTCCCTTGACGAATCATCTAGTTCGTTCCTATCAGCAATTTATCATCTTTGATTAAGTTGTCTATTGAAATAATGATATTCAATAAATTATATTTTCTACATCTATATTACCTCTGAGCAGATATAGTTGAATATGATTATTTTCTAGAATCAAGAAGTATATCATGTCTTGCACCTCTGAATATATTTTCTATCGCTATTATTTATATCTGAATAAGATATGCAACAAATAATAGAGCCACAAAAATGTCTTTTTATTAATCAAAAATGAAAGACATTACAAAGACACATACCATGAAAAAAAAAGATACAAAATATCTTTCTACTCAGCCGGTGGTGTCATTAAATTGGTCATCTGCTGCTTCAAGATTTGTAGTCGCTCTTCACGAGATTCCATCACTCGTTTCCTAGCTTCTTCCATCCCAAATTTATCATCGAAGGTTGGTAGGGTTACTAGTCTGTGAGTAACTTCAGCTTGGTGAGCTACAGCATATTCATCTCTCTCTCGAGTCAAAACACCAAGTTGTTGAATTGCAGCTTGATGTTGAGTAGCTTCATCCTCCAGAGTTAATTGAGCAAGTCTTAATTCTTCCTGAAGACGGGCAATTACCGGTTGCAATTCAGCAACTCTTCTTTCTTTTTCTTCAGCAACAAAGGCCACTGTTTCTACTTTGGAGTTGTACTCAGCGGACTTGGCAGTGAAAGTATCCAAAAGAATTTGGAAGTTAACTTTCTCAACCGCGACCTCTTGAGACATCCGTTCAAATTCATCTTTCACCAGGAGCTCTACCTCTTCCTTTCTTAGCCCTTTATAGCTCTTAACTGAAGTCTCCAACTCATCTAATATATGCTCAAGGAAAGTATCCTGAGCTTCATCCCCTTGGCAGCGGATGGCATTAATCAAGTAAGAGGTTGGACCTCTAACTGTAGAGAAATCAACTTCTTTCTTCTCTATTACCCTATCTATTAAGGGTCCCAAAGAATTAAAGTAAAAGCTGGTAAAAGAGCTGATGACAAATTGATTGGTAGCCAAAGCTCCCGGAGTAGCAGCGACTCCTATTGATGATGAAGCAGTAGGACGTTCAGCCACTTGGACGGGAGGCTCTTTAAATAAGGGAGCTAAAGTGGAGCTGGTCGCTCCTCCTGGTTGTTCCTCTGCAAAAACAGATAAACTTTATCATTTTGTCTATCATTTGCAGTTATTGAAAAGATCAAAAGTAAAGGCAATCTTACCATGACTTGTCCCAGTCACAAGCCATGGTAAGATTTCAGTCTAGCAGAAGTAGCCTCAGACATTACTGCCTGGCTACTGCCTGCCTCGGAGCCACCTGACAAGTGACGACTGCTGCTAGCTATCGTCGTCACAGGTACTATATCCGTGCACACTGGAGCTGGAGAAGATTCGATTTCTACATGGATATAAGATAGAGATGTCAGCTATTAATCTATGAAAAGAAAATTGATAATTTCATTTTATACCTTTGGGATCAATAGTAGGAGTTTCCTCCAAGGCCACTTCCTCATTTGCAATCTTTTCGGGAGATACCTGTACCTCAACATCCTTTTCAGGATCCAAGGTGTCATCAGCTGCTTTGGGAGATATATGGACTTCAATGTCCTCTTCAGGATTCTGTGTCTCATCAACAGCTTCTGATGATGTACTCTCCTCACTATCCTCAGGAGCTTCTTCGCTAGCAGTTGCAGCGGCATGATCAGCATCTTCTTGATAACCGAAGTCACAGTCATTTAATGCCTCGATCATTAGACGATCCTCCTCTTTGTGGACTGCTCCTGGTGTGACAGGAAGCTGAGTCATTTCTACCGCTGGCGGAGGAGATCGTGAAGCTTTATCTTCCCTAGGCTCTGCAGCCTCATCTCTTTGTTCAGCATTTTCTATAGGCTCTGTAGCCTCATCTTTCTGTGCAGCCTCCTCTCTCTGTTCAGTCTTCTCTCTCCGCTCTGGACTAGGTTCAGAGGCAGGAGTAGGAGATGACATAGTAATCCCAGCAGCAGCATTCACCACCACTGAAGATGGGATCACCTTCTTTCTCTTTCTAATAGCCTGCTTCTTTCTATGAAGAGGCCTTTCTGGGCTCTCCACATCGACTACGTCAACCATCTTTTGAATAGAAGTCGGCGTGGTTGCCTCTTCTCGTTGGATTGACTCGGCCATCTGTCGAGATTGGGATCTAGTAGTAACTTTCTCTGGTTGATCCAGGATAAGTTTCTTCTTTGCAGCTGGGGAAGAAGGTTCTTCAATCCTTCTTTTTCTCTCTCCGACCGGAGATTTAACCACTTTCAGAGAAATTCTCAGTGGTTGATTTACTTCCTCAGGGAAATTTACTTCCCTGGAAGCTTCCAATGGATCATCTACCAGTTCATGTTGTTCATCATTTGCTGGAGCTAGTGTAGCAATGGCTCCTTTCTTCAGACGCGTCGCTGTTGCGAAGCTATCCACCAGACTAATGTTCTCAACAAATATATTGGCAGCTGTGTAGAACAGTAAATATGTGTATAACATTCTTGGGCCATTATCATTCTTGTTGGGCATTGAAAACACTGTCCTAGTGTCTCAAGCATTGTAGTAGGCCCATGCTCTCGCACCATCAATTAGGAACCCCTTTCCTTGTAGGCAAGTTATGGCGTTGCCTATATGGAATTGGTCGTAACCAAATTGACGAGCAAAGCGACTCGGCAGACATGGTTCCAGATAGCACTCCTCCTCAAATCTGTATACCAAATGCGATGGCCTGATCGCCTTTAGCCAGTCAAAAGCTGCTCGACCCAGTGGCTGCCTTCCCAGATTAACCAGATTTGTTGCCATGAATTCGTAACCAGCTGGAGGAGCGAAGCTATAAAAATTCCATCCCTTGCCAAGGTTTAGGGCACGTCTGCAGTCCTTCAGACTAACGTACACCCACTTGCTTCGGGAGAATCTACGCAGAAAGCTGCCGCTAACTGCCCCCATGTCGGGGTTCATCAGAGATGGATGATACAGAAGCAACCACCCGAATAGATAGGTATAGGGCAACTCCAGTCTAGGGAAGTTCCCTTTCTCACCCCTCCATTTGATCATGGAGTCGGCATACAGACGAAGACCTGCATTTGTTCTACAGGTCATCGCTGATAGCAAATCCATCTGGTAGCCGAAGACTAACCGGACGGCAGCGAAGAGTACGCCGCGGTGGAAGCGGTCCACGACGCTTGCCCCAGGTACAACAAATCGGCGGAGCCAGTATGTCAAAAATCCTGCCAGCTGAGCTTCTTGTGACATGGACCTGTAGTCCATTCTTATAAAGCTTTCAACAAAATCTCCGGGCTTTAGCTGAGGGTATTGGTGTTCATCAGTAACTTTGATATCTATCTTCTTATTCTCTTCCATCAGTTTTATTACCTCACTGTGGCTGAGAGATTGAAAGAAAGTTGGGTTGCAGGAGTCATAATCTTTGGTCTTTTTCTCAATAATATGGTTAAGAAAAAGATACGGCAACCACTTCGATGAATAACATGTGCCGGAAGAGCCGCTCTTGTAATACAGGGAGCATATGTTATAATGGCATATTAGTTCTTCGAAAAATGCTACCATCTCTGTATTTTCCCGACGCAGTCTATCTAACTCGTCGTTTGTGGGAACATACTCCTCATAAGGGGAGCCTCCAGTTGGTAGGCATGAGATATACTTCATCTCATGGAGAGCCAATCCCATCTCCCCGCAGGGCGTCATGAACGTCCCTGTCCTATAGTTATACCTCTCTGCTAGGGCTAGAAATAGATGAGGGTTTGGATGGAATCCATACATGGTAGCATATACCGCGTTATAAAGCTCGATCTCTCTAAGATTATCTTCAAACTGAGCCAATACCCAGTTGGCTATGCAGTTCCATCTCCTGTTATCCGGATTTACCAAACCGGTCAGTCGGATGTCTTGATCCGGATATCTGCCCTCCGCCTTTGCATACTCGTTAGCATAAATCGGTGTCCTTACCGGCAGCAACAAAGACGAGTTCTCAGGAGGGATACAGCCTGGCTTCAACCCTCTTAGTAAAGTGATGTGTCGCTCAGAAGAGCTATAGAACATCTCTATTGTTCGGGCCTTTCTTGACACAGATCTTTCCTGTCCGTACATGTTGAAGGGGAGTAATGTTCCAGTCCATCCTCCTGGGATGGCTTGCATGAGCATATCGTGCTAGAGGGAGGCATCTAGCTATGTCTGGTAACTAGATCAGTTTCTCCTTCCTTTGGAAAGTTCTTGACTCAACTCGGGGTCTTGGTTGAGAACTTTTGTCAATGGCTTCACCGAATAGGAACATAGGTTTCTTGTGGGTGATGGCATCAGCAGACTGCAAGGGCTGTCCATTCATTAGACTTAGCAAAGTCTCAATATCCTGAGCTATCAGGATAGCTTGGCGAGAGGATGGAAGGGCATATTGTGGGAAAAGCACATGGGATAAGTCTTCTTTGAATTCAGGCTCAGCAAGGGACCCTGCAAAAGTTTCATACTCAGGATCCTCCCTGATGTTAACTGCATCAAATAGAAAAAACAGAATTCAGTACAAGTGAAATCAAAGATTCTGTCAGCAGATTGTGCAAACATCAGATTGCGCAAGCATCAGATTATGCAAGATCAGATTGCGCAACCATCAAATTGCGCAACAATAGCTTCTATGCGCAAACTATCCAGTGGCGCCAACTCATCCACTTACGCAAGCCATCAGACAGTGCTGAATAACTTGCGCAAAGTATCAGTTTGTGCTGGATAGCCTTGCGCAAATCAGCAGACTGTGCTGACTTTTGCCAGCGCGTTCTAACCGATTGCGCAAGAAAATAATCTTCATAAAAATGAAGATTATTTTTGTACAACCGAAACCCTAAACAGGGTGGCGCAACGAAACCAAATCTCTAAAAAGAGATCGGTTTTAAGGTGCAGCAATGGCGAAGAACCCTAAAAAGGGTTTTCGATCGGATGTCTACCTTACAAATGCTGGGTGAGCCTCCTCATGACGTGAAGGGCGCGACGCAGCACGAGTCGAAGACTTGGCTGGGGCCTTCCTTTCTCAGTAGCAGATCGCTTTGGGGCCATGGAGATCGATGAAGAAGAAGAAGAAGAGTCGAGAGAGCTCGGGAAATTCTTTCTTTCAGATAATCAGAAACAAGTAAAGAATGACAGAGAAAGAAAGGAAACTATTTATAGTTTTCGATAATGAACAGACTCCTCAGATTGCGTCGGATAAATAGGAGTTATTTTCTCCGATTGCGCAGACAGTTTATCATATGTGCAACTTGATTTTTAAATCAAAATTCAAAGTATTACGAAGCTTTGACTATTTTTAAACTTCGAAAACTTTGAAGGGGGTCTTGTAGGTCCTAAAAATCAAGTTGCACCCATCAATAAAGTCATCAAAATCAAATTATACATCCTTCAAGTGAACTGCGCAGAAGACAGATTACGTAGTCATTCGATTGCGCAGGCTGAAGTGCGCACTCATCCAAGTACGTATGCTGACGTGGCCTCGTCATCATTACCTGACAAAGAATCAGATCTTCTGATAGCTGACAGCACGAAGAACGAAGAAACTGTTCGTTTATTGTGCAGCACAGCGCTCAAGGACAGCTGTACATGTAGCGCAATCTATCTGCAGCACAATCCAGCCCAGCGACGTCCATCCTAGCGCAATCTGAAGCCAGCGCAATTCAAGTGGCGCACTCTATCAACTGACAAAGTACACGTGGCTTTCATGCCATCAATGACTCACTACGTGGTAACCGTCTGTAAACGATCATGTACATTTCAATCAAATAATGCCATGTGTCCAAGACAGTTGGCCCACGATCAAGTAACTACCAGCGCAACCTGACGTCTGCGCAGTCCAATGCAGCGCAATCCAACTTGCGCAGTCCAGAATAACTACAAAGTAGTTATTTCCAGAACTCTATAAATAGAGTTTCAAGTCCTTCCTAGGGGGATCATATACATACGCACAAAGATCAAAGATCATCACCAGAGATCAGGAGTCCTTGCCAAAGTGCTGCTGCAATCTTCAGAGGCTACCGTCTTCAAAGTTCACATCGTCCAATGGATAAAGCGATCGTCATTCAGATCGGATTCCTATAGTTGTACTTTCCCAGAATTCTAGTAATCTTCTTTGCAAAGTTTGTTGAAATAAAGATCAACTTTTGTTTTTGTAAACACCAAGCAACGAGTACGGCTTGATACTTTAACTAACTAGGGTTTTCACATGCCTAGTTACTAGCGAGATGCAACGAGATATTCCTACGGCCATAAGCCTTGCAAACTATCCAGGTTATCCAGACGCAAGGTTTATGTTAAGAGTTATCATGACTTGTTAGGTGACTTGAGTGCAACACATGACAGTGTGCATAGTAATCGTTTCATGAAGTGTCCCACATGACAGTGAGCTGGAAATGTGCCCTACTCGTCGGCAGGCTACAAATCCATCAGAGAAGGCGCCCAGATAACGGGATTTCTTGTAGCCGAAATACCTCTCTATATGAACTACTTGATCAATCTAGTCATTAACCTAGTCCGATTCAGTATGAATCCCTGACCGTGGTAATCAGGAATTCATATCCTAGACATAATACAAGACGAGACATGCAGCTTACACAAGCACAAACACCACGGTGTCAAGACAAGAGTTACTTAGTGTCACGACCCGCACCCTAGAGTAAGGGCACGAGAAGTGAATACGCTCAGTCTACGCTGCAGTGTCAGCGGTAGAACGTTGTCCTAGGTTACAATATCTAACAATATAAGGTACCCGTACAGTATATACACTCCGAGTGGAGGTGACAATACAGAAATACAGTCTCATTCACAACTAAGGTTGAAATATGATAGGATAGATAGATATAAAACGAATCCACAAAGATACAAATAGATAGAGAGTCTAAGTGTCTAAGATATCACAACAATCCAAAAATATCCAAACTCAAATACAATAATCCAGAGAATAAATAACAACTGAAAGACTACTCTAGACTAAGGGTGCATCATCCACTGCTAATGGATCCTGCTGGAGATCCAGGTCACAGCAATCCTCTATGGTAGTCCCATAGTAAGTGGTACAGAGTGCCTCGTCCTCATCCTCTGTAATATTTTCAACAGGTCCAGACAGGACAGGAGCGAGCATAATATATCTTATGCAAATTATAACAGGTTAGGAAATATAAACATTCTAGATAGTAAGATACATGAAACTGAAAGAACAACATGACATAAAAGAGAGAACTGTAAGTAAATAGCTACTATAAATAGAGAACTATCAGTGACTAGTGAATCAGCGTACAAGATAAACATGTGAACAGCTGGAGGTGATTCATGGCTATACTAAAGAGTTGATTCATGACTACACTACTTTGGAATATTCACATGTTTACATCTACGCCCCCATTTCCCCAATTAATACACAAGGATCCAGTCAAATTACGTTAAGATTCATGACTACGCTACTATCTCATAATGAGTGATTCATGAATAGATTCGTGAAGGCTCTGTGATTCATGAGAGTATATGAATCACAAGCAGATTCATGATAATAGAAGCATGAGATACATGATGAAAGTGAAACACACAAGACATGAGTATCCGTTGCTCCCGAGAGGGATAACATATCATGAAGGGATCCATATAGTGCCAATCCGTGTTACCAACGTGAAGCATCAAGTAAAGTAATCTAGAGCAGGAATATAATCCTAAGCAAGATATAAAATTATCAGAGAATGTACTCGCCTGATATCCTGAATATCTGAAATGAAATACTGCCTGAGGAGTGGTGTCTGGCTCCTATAGAACAGTACAAGTCACAACATATCCAAAATGGTAAAATAGACTGCTACAATGCATTCTACATGATGTTTGGGTCAATCTAGGCTAAAGTTAACCTTTGGTCAACTTTAGTCAACTACACTAGGCAAACTAGGTCAACTAGGTCAAACCTAACCCAAACAAGTCTCACTAAGCCTAACCATACCTATCTATCATTCACACATCAACACAAGGCCATACAAGTCTATCAACACACATCTCATGTGTATTCAAGCCAATAAACATAGGAATACACATAGGGACCATAGGCTATATCCCATAGGGCTATAAGCCATATATAGTCTATATTAGTAATGCATATATTTTCACACATTATATATATATATATATATATATATATATATATAAATTAATTTAAAAAATATATATATATATAAATTAATATAAGCAACATATATCACACAGATTATAGATATTTTATATGTATACATAGAGTGAGAGAGTGACATGTGTGTGTGTGTCAATATTGTGTGTGTGTATATAGGTAGCAGTGGTGTGTGTGGATGAGTGTGAGTGAGTGTATAGTGATGTGTGTGTAGAGAGTGTTAGCAAGCTAGTACAATGTGTGTGTATAGATAACAGTAGTATAGGTAGGTTATTAGTTTACATATGTGTGTGTGTGTGTGTGTGTAATATTGTGTGTGTGTCAAATGTTCTCAGGTTACACCTATGTGTGTGTGTAGATAACAGTGGCTATATGTTCTCAGACTTTAGAAAATTCAGATTTGAGTGCACACAACATAGGCTAGGGTGTTCTCAAAAATTGGTGCTCATGTGTGAATGTGCGTACATGACAGTGCAGTGTACAATAGGAAATCAACAGTGTGAGTGAGTTATCATGTGTTATCAGTTTTTCCAGTACAAATGTGTGTACACAAATCAATGTATCATGCTAAAAAACATTCGAATTCAGTTATACATAACAGTTCTCAGTTTACATTCCAATGACAAATTCGAAAACCAATGATTAAACACAAATTATGAACCCTAACATGTAGCTAAAACCTAGATCCATATAGATGAACCATCATTGCAAATTTAATCATTAAATTTTAGTTTAAGTAAAACAAATATCAGAATCAACACATTTGAAAACATGGTATCAGTAATTTGGGGGAAAACCCGATTTTGAAATCCCAAATACAACTAAATATCGATTTTAATGGTTGGTAATCAAAGTGTCATACTTGTACGTGTCAAACATGGTGTCTGTGTCCAACCAAATGGACACAACGTGTCCAAACACACACGCATACACGCAGACACACACGCGTGCACACAGCGTCGTACTGTGAGTCCAAGGACTCATGCACTCGACACAGGCCACGTGGAGACACGTGGTCGTGCACACATATTCGCCTAGCATAGGTCTACATGCACAAGTGTCTGTATTGTGTCCACATGAGTCATGTCGAGCAAACGAGACGCGTATCAGACGCGAATCTCGTGCTTCGAGCAGAACAGTATAAAATCGATACGGATGGGATTTCTCCCAATTCGCTCGATCAAATGATCTAAAATTTTATCTGTGTCGTGTCAGTCATGTGTCCAAGGTATCAACCAAATTTCACACCAAATGGTGTCGTGTCGTGTCCGCTAGGACACCCGATAGGCAGGACACTGTCCCGAAGTCATCGTGCACAGTATTTCCGTATCCAAAACTGACACGAATCGTGTCAGAAATCAACTCATTCGAGTTGGAAATTAAAATACACATATAAACTAATATTCCTATTCAAACACTTTTTGAAAATATCAAAATAATTTCTATTGAGGCATTCTATCAAACACTTAGATCTAGGTTAGGATACGTATCCGATACGGACATAAAATTAATACAAATTGACACGAAACTTACACCACATCTAGGGGACACCTAGATCTAGGCTACCATGTAAAGAAATCAGAAATTAAATACAATTTGGAGGGCTTACCTATAGTGTGTCAAATGGCAAGAAAAGTCCCAAATCGAATGATTCCCCTTGCTAGCCCAACTCTCCAAATTGTCCCAAAACTGAGATTGCTCTCCATAAACATAAAATAGAGTAGGATTAGACTCTAATACAAGAAACTAGAGTCAAAAAGGAATTAAAATAAATTTGTTATGAATTTGGGAAGATGGACGATACCTTTCCTTTCAAAGAGTTGCAATGATACAAAAGAGGCAAGAACAAGGAATGAGAGACTTTATAGGGGGATTCCCAATGTGGCCGGCCATAATGGCTGAAATTAGGGTTAGGGTTTCACTAATGTGCCATGGGCCAAGTTTTATTAGTAAGGAAAATCAATTCATAAGTCACAAGTCATTGAACCTAGTCTTTATTTCTCCTATTTCAAACTTGATTCTAAATGACTTAACTTAGGTTGACTTAAGTTAGAATAGGGTCCACCATGCTAATCAAGTCACCATAGCTAGGGTCAACATCTAAGTTAGTCTCCAAAGTCTCAACTAGCCAAAGTCAAAAATAGCAATCACCAATTCATCAATTCAAAATAAATTCAGAATTCACAAAATAACTAAAATACCCTCAAGCTAAAATATGGTAGTGACAAATCTACCCTCCTTAAAAGAATTTCGTCCTCAAAATTAAAATACGAAACTAAACTGATGAGAAGGATAGACAATCATACCTCAAGGTCCAAAAAGATATGGGTATCGCTCGCGCATCTCATCCTCCCGCTCCCAGGTAGACTCTCCTGGAGAATGATGCCTCCATGCGACATGAACCAAGGATATCACCTGGTTTCTCAATACCTTCTCTCGGCGATCCAGAATCTCTCCTGGCTGCTCTAGATAACTGAGAGTAGGTCCCACCTCAATCTCTGAATGGTCAAGTACATGGCTAGGATAGCCACATACAGTCTCAACTATGATACGTGAAATACGTTGTGGACACCCACTAGTGCAGGTGGCAAGTCTAGCATGTATGCCACGTCACTGACTCTTCCGCTGATCACGAAAGGTCTGATAAAGCGCGGGCTAAGCTTCCCACCTCCACCAAAATGTATGGTACCAAGAGTCGAAGATATCCTCAGAAAAACCATGTCTCCGACCTAAACACAAACAAGGTCTCAAGTTACTAAATAATCAAACATGATAAAACAAACTCAAACAAACAACCTACTTCTAATCCTATCTCTAATCTGTACCTCAAACTCCAAAGACCTCCGGTGGCTATCGGCCCAATGTCGATGTCTGTCCTGCGCCACGCGAAGTCTGTCCCAGATGAGCTTCACCTTCTCGGCTGCGTCAACAACCATCTTAGGTCCCAATAAAGCTTCGCTTCCTGTAGCTCCCTTTCCCAAAAATTTTGAAATATTTTATTTAATATTTTAATCGATTTAAATGGTATATACCCCAATGTTGGTTTATTTAATTTCGTTATTATTATTTTGTTATTGAGGTTATTATTATATGATATTATTATTATTATTGGTTGTATTTGTCAAACAAATGTATAATATATATATATATATATATATATATATATATATATATATATATATATATATATATATATATATATATATATATATATATATATATATATTCATATTTATATAGGCCCTACTATAGAAAGAGATATATTGAGGTTTACTTAGAATTTATTAATGTATAAAAATAGATGTGTGCGTGTATGTATATGTACTTGTTAATATCTTGTGATGCTAGATTGAAATATAGAAAATATATATATGTGTATATATATATACATGTGTATGTATGTGTGTTTGTATATATATATATATATATATTTTTTTTTTTTTTGTATATATATATATATATATATATATATATATATATATATATATATATATATATATATATATATATATATATATATATATATATATATATGTGTGTGTGTATGTTTATGTAAATATAAATATACGTATATAGTGGGTATACATAATATATTTATGTGTGTATGTATTTTTTTTTTATGTGTGTATGTGTGTGTATATATATATATATATATATATATATATATATATATATATATATATATATATATATATATATATATATATATATATATTTTTTTTTATATGTATATATATATATATATATATATATATATATATATATATATATATATATATATATATATATATATATATATATATATATATAATATAATATAATATAATATAATATTTGTGTATGTGTATGTTTATGTAAATATAAATATACGTATATAGTGGGTATACATAATATATTTATGTGTGTATATATATATATATATATATATATATATATATATATATATATATATATATATATATATATATATATATATATATATATATAAGAAATGTAATGAATAGAAATAGAAAAAGAAAAAGAAAAAGGAAATAATAAAAACAAAAAAAATCCAGACCCACGCGGCACCCCTCATTTATTCCCAGAACCATACAGCTAACCCCAACCCGAGTTGAATCCATATAGCAACTAAAGCCCACATAAAGGGCCGAACACCCAAAGCCACAGTAAGCAAACAGACCCCAGGTCCACGAGTTATTCCCACACCTGCACAAATCAGCCAACCCGAGAGTTAGGGGGGCTTCATAGCCGACCCCATATAGGGATTATAAATATAGAGAGAGCGATTGAGAGGAGTTGATACGAAACCCTAACCCACGCTTTGCCGATCTCCTCCCCTGGGCGCACCCCCACGCACGCGCGTGCCGCTGAGGGCCACCGCTGGCCGGCCGGAACCGCCGTGGCAGTGCGTATAGGTGGGTCAAAACCAGTCAGAACAGAGCAGTGGCGACCCGACTTCGTCGGCCGAGTTCTCCGTGTACGGTTAAGCAACCTGCGATCCATTTTCGCAGGTATAAACTCAACCTATATGACTTACAACACCTTCATTTGGTTCAGATTTATACGACCTAGATTGCCTGTTAAATCGACTGCAAGGTCGGAGGAAAACCTGTCGAAACATGACAGTATTTCGAGTCCAAGAACCCATTTTGGAAGGAAGAATTTGGACAGTTTATTGAGAAATTTTAGGATATGTTTGAAGAGATTCATAGGCAACATATACAGGATGGAAACCCAACTCATAGTTTTATTTTTTATTAGTTATTTTGTGATAATTTCAGTTTCAAACTTTAGGAAAAAAAAACTAGAAATTATAGAAATTCAATAATTCTCTTCGATACGACGTTCGTTCCGCCATTCCAGGCGACGTGCTCGCGAACCAAAAGCATCGAAAGGTGCGTAACAGCTTCGTGGTCGTGTGGGCTTTGACGGAATTCAAATTGATCGCTTGTGCGCGACGAATTTGATACGTATCCGTTGAAATTTACCGTATCGGCCTCTGTAAGTTTCTCAATTACTTCGTACACGCTCGTCAGATCAAGACGAAACTTGCGCCAATAGGACCGTATCATTTTTCTAGTCCTGTATGCCAAGTTTGGTCCAATTCTGAGACAGTTGAATCGGATACCGTTTTGTGGGCCCTACTGTCCGACTCAACGGGCAATTTTGTGCACGGCCTACCAGAATCCAACTCTGGATATACGGTTGGGTTCGTATCAGAAAACCAGATATGTTGACATATAGTTTGATGACTTTAGAGACCATTGACTCTGGCATACTTTTCGGTGCAAAGCGGGTCCAACGGTGGACACCGTTTTGACCCGAAATTATCGTTTTGTCCCTGTGTCCAGAATTGGACTTAAGGACAGGCAATCCTAGCTAATTTGACTATTCTAAGAACGTTGGTAATATTTATTTCAACATCTGAAGACTTCTGCATGTGTTGACTGATTGTGGCTCATTGAGTGGTATGGTATTTTTGGTTTCACCAGCTAAGGACATCAGGCAAGTGCACTTTCTGATTGCTTTCGATTCATAGTAGTCTTCTCATTTCATGTTTATATATATATTTTGCTGCTTGTTGACACGCTCGTCACACGGAGTAGTCGGGAGGAGAAATATCTTAGTAGACGTGTGGACTATACCCAGAAATATCCCCAATATGTCTATTCTTGCCTGATAGCAGCTGCACACGACACGTACAGTGTGCCGAATTTACCCCCTAGCCGTTCACATGTCGAAACGGATATTTCATACCACATAGGTAGATGTCTTTTATTTTTTCTTTTCTTCTCCACTGTGCCATGTTATCAGTACTTTTCAATTTTTATATCTCATATGTTATTTTCATGTCTTGTTAATTCTATTATATTTTCGCATTGTCGTCGGTTTGTGTACTTGTTCCATTCCTGACTGGAAACCAATATTTTTCAGGTTTAGCCGGGATCACTCTTAGCACTGGGAAGACATGGGCATGCTGAGGCCGACCTAAATAGTGGAACTAGTTGTCATTTTCATTAATTGTGAGAACTTTGTATTTTTCTTTAAATATAAATCTTGTAAATGTGTAATAAACTTAGAAATGTGAATGCGCAGCAAATATTATATTTTGTGATTTTGAGCATTTAGTTCTTGTGGGCTTGACAACGTTCTACCGTCGACTCTGCGGCGTAGGCTGGCTTGGACACGTCTCGTATCCGGAAAAGCGGGTGCGGGTCATGACAAGTTTTTGTGGTGGCCCATACAGGTCTGATTTCGTAAAATATGCGAACTCGTGATGGTACTTATGTTAGTCGTACCATTACGAGCATGTGCCTAGGAAATGCTCACTCACAATTAGGATTAAAATAATTTAGGAGAATGACTAGGACTAGGAGTCCCTTGTTCAAACTGACCGTTGGGTAGTTAAGGTTATTAGATAGGCCATGCAATTTAGATAGCTTGTTAGATCCCTATAGGTACACTATTACTTTTGATATGACATGCGATCCAATGTGGATATACTACTCGCTTGGTATGTTAGACTTGCCTAGAATTAAGGCGTTAATTTTGATAAACTGTTTAATTTTCTTTTGCTTTATTGGATATAAGTCTTATATCATAAGTTAGAATTGTCTATTTTAAATTCTCTTTTGTTGTAAGGAGTTAGTTTATAATTTCTGATTCTGTTATTCCTGTATGAATCCTGAGTTAGATTTGATTCAAAGTTTTTCCTCTGCTATTTGAAATATATATGAGATAAAGATTAGGATGTTCTTACTTCACTTGTCTTCAGATATTTCCTTCCGACCAGTATTTTTAAGGATTGAGACTTATAGGCAGATGTTACACTTTTTACCATAGTCAACTAAGTTTAAATCCCTAGCAGCTCCTTGACGTTCTTAGGAATATAGTTGGAGCATTTTAACGACTGCGATGACTAGACAGCAGCGCACTGTCGCCAATTACCTGAGAGCGGAGAGGGTGGATTCACTGCAGCCAGCAGCATACTGGCAAGGCACAACCCATAGAATTGAAATCCTTTCATAGAATTCTAGGTTATGGATCATTGCTAAAACTATGTCCTAGTTGACCTCTTTAGATCTTAGATACTCTTGTGTCAATATAAGGTAGAATGCTTGATAACATATCGCCTCTGAATCACGGAACCAAGGGTTTACCATAGCCAGAGTATATGGGCAAGGTATAATTCTCGATAAAATAATTTCAGACGTGATTACAAGTTTAGGATACTATAGAGGACAGGGACTGCCCTGTATGACCCTAAGATCCAAAACCAATACTAGTGTAAGTTTTGTAAGTTGAGTAGCATATCTTCCAACCTAGCATTTCGTGATCCAAGTGATCTATTGACGAGGTAATTGACTGACACTAATAGGTTTACTTAGAAAATAGAACTCAGAAGTCCAGAACCCATTAGTCGACCAAGGCCTTAGAGATAGGAAGATTATATGAAGACTGTATAAGCAAGAACACCAGGTAAGGTTTTGATTCTCTCAAAACTTGAACTACTTATCTTCTCCTTCCAAAAAACTCACATACTTGTATTTTGACTATCTTGACCAACGCTGCTATTACAGCCTAGTTTTTGCAAGCTTACCCTTTTATCAAGCTTGATTTGAGACATGTGTTTATTGGGAATGCCCGCTAACACATTGTCTAATCAGAATCAGTGTATTATGGTCTGATCAACCATGATGCATTTGTTTCGCTCTTCATTTAATTACACTATGTGGAATGAGATATAGAGTTATCTAGGATCTCATCCACGTCTGCCTTGACAATCCCTCTTGAAATATGTCACCCCCAGTTTCCAAAAATAGGGGTATTTTTGTCATTTTTCATTTTTAAATTATTTTGGAATTATTTATTTATTTATTGTAATATTTTGGGGTTATTTGAGTCGGGTTCGAATTTCAACTCATTCTGACTTGTATCGGGGACCCGGGGTAGTTTTGACTCTAGCGGGCCCACACACTAGTTAGGTATGGCCCACATAATATTAATTTTAGTCCACATGATATTAATTTTAGTTAGTGACTAGACTAATTATTTTGGTTAGTATTAATATGGATTAGTATTTTAGGATTGACCAAACTACCCCCGACTTAACCCCTTACCAATGTATTAGTAAATATACTAGAAAAAGGGCTTTTGGACTTCTCCTAATAGGACAAAACCACCTTTATGGCCAGCCACAATAAGGATAGGGTTGAGCCTCCCATTTGTCATTATCCATCTATTTTTCTCTCTCTTGTTCTTTCCCCAAATTCCTAGAGAGCAATCTCTAGCAATTTCTTCACCAAATCATTCTATTTCACCACCAAATCTTCTTCTTTCCTTCTCCATTCTAGCCAAGGAGGAAGCTACCCAAGTTTGGGAGGATTCGGAGCTCGTTCGTGTCCTTTTGGAATCTCTACGTGTCGGTGTCGCTCCGGGAAGGCTTTTCTTCGATTTGATCTACCGGGAGGTATAAATCCCTTCTCCTTTTCATTTTCTCATGCATATAGGTCTATTTTGAACCCATAGGAATGACTCCTCATTGTTGTATCTCCATTTGTGTCCATTTTGTGTCCATTTGGAGGTCATAGGAGTGTCCTTTGTGTTGTAGTTGTGTCTATGTGGGAAAACCCCAAATTTGGACACACTATATGTTGTTGTTATGTATGAATGAATTATTACATGTTTAATCTCATATTTTTGTATTGGAGATGTGTTCTATAGTGTCTCATATATATATATATATATATATATATATATATATATATATATATATATATATATATATATATATATATATATATTAGTGTAGAGAGTGAGTTCTTGATATATTATGTTATATACTTGTGTTCTTTTATCTCAAACTATCCAAATCCGTCATGATTTTTATCCACGTTTTTAATTTCAGCCCTAACTTAGAAATGTCATAACTTCTTTCTAGCTCAAAGCTCGGTTTAATCTTCCGTTTTTTTTAAAAGAAGCGTATTGAAGTTAGCTTTCCAAAAACATATATTATTAGGCTTAATTCTTTCTGTAACTTTCTGGAGAATTATTTGAGTGTCAGTTGTACGAAAGACAAACGCGTTTTCGGTGTTTTCGCGATTCCAGGAGTTTTCGGAAACGAAAATGCGATCCGTTTAAAGTTTCGGAAAGCTAACACATAGATCTATAACATACTTTAATCCTAAATTTTAATTCATGCTGAGATGGTACAGTATTGATTATTAGTAGGAGTTACTATTCGGCATATGCATTTTGTGCACCCTTGTGTGTAATATAATATTCTATTTTGATTTTAATCCATGTTAATATATATACATTATGTAATTAAATAGAGAATACAAGCATGAGTAAATAGTTAAATAAATGATGTATGAGGTGTAAGTATCCTATCTAATGTAAGCATGCATAAGTATGGCTTGTAATGAATATGTAGGTTCTATAGTATGTAATGTATGGTGCATATAGTGGTGCAAGAGAATAATGAATGATGAATGAATGCAAGCATAAATGTAATGTAATAATAGATGTAATGTATGCAATATACAAGTTAATGAGATGTAATATTCTATGTTAACACAAATCCTATATTACCTCATGTACCCCCTTACACTATGTTGACACTATCACACTTGACACGTTGTTCACTTACACTTTGACACTCTTTGATATGTATACACTATGTATGACCATTTAACGCTCACTTGCCCCTTTGCCATGTTCACATACACACATATAGCCTCTTAAATAAGTATTTATGAATATAGTTAACTTAGCTATGTATGTATATTATATATATGTTAGCATATTGTGTTGTAATATATAAGTTTATATAACCATTTGAAATGCCATGATTATAGACCTAATATTGAATAAAATATATGCATGTGTATATATGTGTAGACATATATAGCTTAAAGTAATAGATTACCTAGTGTATATCCAATATGAATTCTTGCCTATTTGAGTATTGAATAATTGCATGCTATATAGAGTTGGGTGTATGTTGGCTTGTATAGCCTTGTATTGATGTGTGCTTGCTAGGATAGTCTTGGTTAGGCCTAGTAAGACTTACTGGGTTAGGACATGACCTAGTTTGACCTAATTTGACTAGTGCAGTTGACCAGAGTTGACCAAGGGTTGACTTTGGCCTAGTTTGACCTAGATTCATGTAGAATGCATTGTAGTACTTTATATTACCCTTCTGGACATGTTGTGACTTGTGCTATTCTAATTAGGAGCCAGACACCTTGTAACCTGTGTTGCTTTAAATAGGACTCTGTGGCTTCAGTTGGACCCCCTATACTTATCAGCTGTTCAGGTTATCGAGGCGAGTGCATTCTCTGATCATTTCATAACTTGTTTAGAATTATATTCCTGCTCTAGTTTACTTTATTTGATGCTGTCACGATATTATCACGGATTAGTACTATATGGATCCCTACATTGAGATGTCATCCTCCTCGGAAGCATCGGATATATTATGGCATGTGTTTCGTGTACATCATGTATTCCTCGCTCTCATGTTATTCATGTTTCTCATGTGCTTCATGCTCGTTCATGCATGCTCGTGTACTCTCATGTGCTCTCATGAATCGATCATGTTTCCCATGTATCTCATGTATAACCTATATTGCATGTGCACTCATTTATGAGCTTTCATGTGAATTTCATGTGCACCCATTTTTGGGCCCCCCATGTGAACTTTATGTGCACTCATGTATGAGCTCTCATGTATACTTCATGTGCACCCATTTATGGGCTTCATATGAAAACCATGTACGTAACATAACTTGTTTGGATCCTTGTGTATTGATTGGGGTATGGGGGAGTATAAATAGCCATGTGAACAATTCCAAAGTGGTATAGCCATGTGCGCCTCTTTAGTATAGTCATGTGCAAATCCAGCCGTTCATATGTCGACTTTGTACTCTAAATCACTAGTCACTGGTAGCTCTCTACTTATAGTAGATATTTCTATTACAGTTCTCTCTCTGTTTACATCATGTACTTTCTTTCAGTTTCATGTATCGTACTCTCTTGCATGTTTATATTTTCTAACCTGTTATGATCTGCGTGAGATGTATTGTGCTCGCTCATGTCCTGACTGGACCTGTTAATAAATTTTACAAATAGCCTGGGATTGCCTGCTAGCCTAGAGGAGACACAGTAGAGGTTGTTTAGATAGTTATTTTATTTTGTCTGGAGTTGTATTTACTTGTGGATTACTGTATTTGAGTTTTGAGATATATTTCTGGGATTATGTATCTTAGACACTTAGACTTCTATCTCCTGTATCTCTTTTGGATTTCATGTTTATCTATCTTTATCATTCTACCTTAGATTGTGATTGAGTTGTACCTCTGTGTTGGCCTCCTTATGGAGAGTATTCATATTATGCTAGTTATAGTTCATGACCTAGAACAGCGTTCTACCGTCGACACTGCGGCGTAGGCTGGGCGTTGTTACGTACTCGTACCCTCACGGTGGGTGCGGGTCGTGATACGTTTTTAGTGGTGGCCCATGCAGGTCGAGTTTGTGTAGTGGTATTCGAATTAGAGTACCACTACAACCTGCAGTAGAATTAGGATATATTTTTTGAAGGTACTCAATCACAGTTAGGATTTTTTGAGAGATTTCTGGGACGACCCTTGAGAATCTTATTTTAACTTCGATTTGAAATCTGTTTTTCCCTGATTTGATTTACCTTTACTTCCTGTTATTGAACTTGATTTGATGGATTATTGTTGAATTTTGAATCTTGATGATAGTGGTTGAATTTAAGTCTGTATTTTTATGATTTTTGATGGATTATTGTTGAATTTTGAATCTTGATGTTAGTTGTTGAATTTGAGTTTGTATTTATATGTATATGTACATTTTTTTGGAATTAAGGTATAACCTGATAACATACTTGATAAGGACAGTGAGAAAGGTAAAAGTCTACTTTATTATGGAATTTAGAATTTATTGCAGTCATATTTGCTAGCATGACAAGGACGTAGAGCCTGATATAGCTATACTTATCTTAGTTATAAAATCTAGATTTTCTTGCAGCCATACCGGGTGGCGTGGTAAGAATTTTAGATAACATGATTATAGGGTGTATGCCTTATTATGGACTCTATCGTTTATTGAGATATGCTTATTGGCGTGGCAGAATTCTGACAACATAATTTCAAGAAGACGCATATGATTATCAGATTGTACCTTAAATATTTTTGAACATGTTTTCTCTACTTTTGTTTCAGTCCTTCAAAAAAAAAGAAGAGAGAATTGTTATTTGTTTGTTTGTTTTGTTTCTCATTTATTTAACTTAGGAGTAGCTTTAGCTGTTTTTATAAACTTTGTGTAACTTCTTACTATGAAATTCTTCTTAATACAATGAATCGATAATTTTGCTAGACTTTATCTTGGATTTGAAAATTTAGCTCTGGGTTTCAAAATGGGTTTTTCTTTTAAACAGATAAGCAAAAACAGATTTTATCGTTATTTCTTTCTTGCTACTATTCTTGTATTAAATAATAATAATAATAAAACTGTCTTGATTACACCAATCACTTACTTTGCAATCTTGGTAGGAATCTAAATGTTGCTCTTGATATAGAATTTGATTTTTATATTGGGACATGAGAATATATATAGTGGACACTTTTCTGACACTTATGTATGCTACACTTGATTCCCACCTATCTGAATACATATTAATATGTCGTTAATGTTTAAATTTTCAAAACCCTAATATTTTCGATTCTCTGCTTTTCCTAGCTTAACTCGTAATTTAAATATAAATTTCATGATAATAGTTTTATTTATATCACTGCACATGTATGTTATACGTAGGGTTTCAATTCAAAAAAAAAATTTGGTTGAGTTTTGTGTTTAAATTTGTCAAATCTGAGACTGTGTGCATATTAACCCTTAATACGGGATTTTAAATGTTAGTTCAAATTGTTTGTTTTAAATGTAATATTTAGAGCTGTGTACATTGTTGTTGTAAGGATATAAATTTAGGTTCCATATTCTTACATGTTAGGTTGTGATAAACATTGAGTTGGTTTTGATGTGCAAATTCTCCAAAATTCTGAAAACCGAATACATGTTAACATTTTTACATTGATTTCCATGTTTAGTTCAATTTCAGATTTAACATGTAATATTGAACTGTATGCGTAGATAAATGTATTGATAGTATATTAGGGTTTTATTTCTACCATGTTAGGATGTATTGGGAGCATTGAAATTAGTTGTGATGTTTTAAACTCCTAAATTTTGAAATGGCATTATGTTAATATTATCCTGGTTTAAGTGTTAGCTTATTTTCAGATTTTTTTATGTAAATGTTGAACTAAAACTGGGTTTAACCTTTCAATACTAAGTTATAACCCTGTACAAGGGCACACACACACACACTCTAACTTAGTATACATTGTCATGTAACCTAACCTTCCTCTCTATGTTATGATCATATACCTAGATAGATATATATAGAGTTTATACGTACATGTTATAATATATATAAATACATAACTAAGTCTCTACCTTTTTATATATATATGGTTAGCCATGCATGTTATGAGTAAATAAGTTGCGTATTGTAGGTTGTTTAACCAATATGCCATGATTAGTGTAACTTGATAGCCATTGAATTGAAACACAATCCTCATATACACCTTCATGTATGTTCACGTACACACACGCCTACTATCTAACCATGTGAACATGTTCCCATACACATAATGCTAGCTTTTCCCTCTCTGGCGCTCTCTCTCTCTATATATATATATATATTGTGATTGGATTTCCATGTGATTGACTTTTATTCCTTAAAGTGATTTTGATTTTTTTTTTCCTTGAATAAGTACCCTTTTTCAGATGATTGGTAGTTACCTTTATTTTATTTTTGATAAGTACCAGTTTTCATATAGGATGGTAGACCGCCTTACAGTTGTGATGATTTTTTTTATTTTTATTTCAGTAACTTTTTCGTTTAGCATCCTAGATTGCTTGTGTGTTTTGATACCCTATAACCGTCTTGGTTTAGCATGACTAGTATACCTAGATGAGACTTTCACTACCACCGTATGCAATGACCCTGTATGTCATCCTTTTAATCACATGATTTGTTTTAATCTGGGACTTTGATTTGTAGGGGTTTGACCTAGAGGGATTATGGACATTTTAATTTCGAGGATGAAATTTTTCTAAGGTGGATAGACTTGTAACACCCAATTTTCTAAAATGAGAGTAATTTTGAAATTTTGTAATTTTAATCATTTATTGATTTGACATTTAAATTATGATATAATTTTGGTAATTTTTTAAATCATTTTAAAACTATTTAAAATCTTGACTTGTAATTTTGATGTTTTGCTAGTGAAACCCTAGAGACTGTTTGACCTAGAGCCTAACCATGTGATTAGGATGTTTTAATGTCATTTTTGGCCTAAGGATATTTTGCATTACACCTCCTTGAATTATTTTGATATTTATTGCGTTGGTGATTGTTAATTTTGACCTTTGATAGGTGTGATGGTTTTGTGTCCGTATCGGATACGTATCAGTTTTTATTTATAAATGTTTGATGTGCCTCAAGGAGATTTTTTTATTGCTGATTTTTTTGAAAAGTATTTGAATGAGATTGTTTTCTGCATGTGTTTCCTGTGATTGCTTTGTTTTAATTTCGAGGACGAAATTTTTTTAAGGTGGATAGATTTGTCACCCCCAGTTTCCAGAAACAGGGGTATTTTTGTCATTTTTCATTTTTAAATTATTTTGAAATTATTTATTTATTTATTGTAATATTTTGGGGTTATTTGAGTCGGGTTCGAATTTCAACTCATTCTGACTTGTATCGGGGACCTGGGGTAGTTTTGACTCTAGCGGGCCCACACACTAGTTAGGCATGGCCCACATAATATTAATTTTAGTCCACGTGATATTAATTTTAGTTAGTGACTAGACTAATTATTTTGGTTAGTATTAATATGGATTAGTGTTTTAGGATTGACCAAACTACCCCCGACTTAACCCCTTACCAATGTATTAGTAAATAGACTAGAAAAGGGGCTTTAGACTTTTTCTAATAGGACAAACCACCTTTATGGCCAGCCACAATAAGGATAGGGTTGAGCCTCCCATTTGTCATTATCCATCTATTTTTCTCTCTCTTGTTCTTTCCCAAATTCCTAGAGAGCAATCCCTAGCAATTTCTCCACCAAATTATTCCATTTCACCACCAATCTTCTTCTTTCCTTCTCCATTCTAGCCAAGGAGGAAGCTACCCAAGTTTGGGAGGATTCGGAGCTCGTTCGTGTCCTTTTGGAATCTCTACGTGTCGGTATCGCTCCGGGAAGGCTTTTCTTCGATTCGATCTACCGGGAGGTATAAATCTCTTCTCCTTTTCATTTTCTCATGCATATAGGTCTATTTTGAACCCATAGGAATGACCCCCATGGTTGTATCTCCATTTGTGTCCATTTCGTGTCCATTTGGAGGTCATAGGAGTGTCCTTTGTGTTGTGGTTGTGTCCATGTGGGAAAACCCCAAATTTGGACACACTATATGATGTTGTTATGTATGAATGAATTATTACATATTTAATCTCATATTTTTGTATTGGAGATGTGTTCTATAGTGTCTCATATATATATATTAGTATAGAGAGTGAGTTCTTGATATATTATGTTATATACTTGTGTTCTTTTGTCTCAAACTACCCAAATCCGTCATGATTTTTATCCACGTTTTTAATTTCAGCCCTAACTTTGAAATGTCATAACTTCTAGCTCAAAGATCGGTTTAATCTTCCGTTTTTTTTAAAAGAAGCGTATTGAAGTTAGCTTTCCAAAAACATATATTAGTAGGCCTAATTCTTTCTGTAACTTTCTGGAGAATTATTTGAGTGTCAGTTGTATGAAAGACAAACGCGTTCTCGGTGTTTTCGCGATTCCGGGAGTTTCCGGAAACGAAAATGCGATCCGTTTAAAGTTTCGGAAAGCTAACACATAGATCTATAACATACTTTAATTCTAAATTTTAATTCATGCTGAGATGGTACAGTATTGATTATTAGTAGGAGTTACTATTCGGCATATGCATTTTGTGCACCTTGTGTGTAATATAATGTTCTATTTTGATTTTAACCCATGTTAATATATATATATTATATAATTAAATAGAGAATACAAGCATGAGTAAATAGTTAAATAAATGATATATGAGGTGTAAGTATCCTATCTAATGTAAGCATGTATAAGTATGGCTTGTAATGAATATGTAGGTTCCATAGTATGTAATGTATGGTGCATATAGTGGTACAAGAGAATAATGAATGATGAATGAATGCAAGCATGAATGTAATGTAATAATAGATGTAATGTATGCAATATACAAGTTAATGAGATGTAATGTTCTATGTTAACACAAATCCTATATTACCTCATGTACCCCCTTACACTATGTTGACACTATCACACTTGACACGTTGTTCACTTACACTTTGACACTCTTTGATATGTATACACTATATATGCCTATTTAACCCTCACTTGCCCCTTTGCCATGTTCACATATACACACATAGCCTCTTAAATAAGTATTTATGAATATAGTTAACTTAGCTATGTATGTATATTATATATATGTTAGCATATTGTGTTGTAATATATAAGTTTATATAACCATTTGAAATGCCATGATTATAGACCTAATATTGAATACCAATATATGCATGTGTGTATATGTGTAGACATATATAGCTTAAAGTAATAGATTACCTAGTGTATATCCAATGTGAATTCTTGCCTATTTGAGTATTGAATAATTGTATGCTATATAGAGTTGGGTGTATATTGGCTTGTATAGCCTTGTATTGATGTGTGCTTGCTAGGATAGTCTTGGTTAGGCCTAGTAAGACTTACTGGGTTAGGACATGACCAAGTTTGACCTAATTTGACTAGTACAGTTGACCAGAGTTGACCAAGGGTTAACTTTGGCCTAGTTTGACCTAGATTCATGTAGAATGCATTGTAGTACTTTATATTACCCTTCTGGACATGTTGTGACTTGTGCTGTTCTAATTAGGAGCCAGACACCTTGTAACCTGTGTTGCTTTAAATAGGACTCTGTGGCTTCAGTTGGACCCCTATACTTATCAGCTGTTCAGGTTATCAAGGCGAGTACATTCTCTGATCATTTCATAACTTGTTTAGAATTATATTCCTGCTCTAGTTTACCTTATTTGATGCTGTCACGATATTATCACGGATTGTACTATATGGATCCCTACATTGAGATGTTATCCCCCTCGGGAGCATCGGATATATTATGGCATGTGTTTCGTGTACATCATGTATTCCTCGCTCTCATTTTATTCATGTTTCTCATGTGCTTCATGCTCGTTCATGCATGCTCGTGTACTCTCATGTGCTCTCATGAATCGATCATGTTTTCCATGTATCTTCATGTATAACCTATATTACATGTGCACTCATTTATGAGCCTTCATGTGAATTTCATGTACACCCATTTTTGGGCCCCCCATGTGAACTTCATGTGCACTCATGTATGAGCTCTCATGTATACTTCATGTGCACCCATTTATGGGCTTCATATGAAAACCATGTACGTAACATAATTGTTTGGATCCTTGTGTATTGATTGGGGTATGGGGGAGTATAAATAGCCATGTGAACAATTCCAAAGTAGTATAGCCATGTGCGCCTCTTTAGTATAGTCATGTGCAAATTCAGCCGTTCATATGTCGACTTTATACTCTAAATCACTAGTCACTGGTAGCTCTCTACTTATAGTAGATATTTCTATTATAGTTCTCTCTCTGTTTACATCATGTACTTTCTTTCAGTTTCATGTATCGTACTCTCTTGCATGTTTATATTTTCTAACCTGTTATGATCTGCGTGAGATGTATTGTGCTCGCTCATGTCCTGACTGGACCTGTTAATAAATTTTACAGATAGCCTGGGATTGCCTGCTAGCCTAGAGGAGACACAGTAGAGGTTGTTTAGATAGTTATTTTATTTTGTCTGGAGTTGTATTTGCTTGTGGATTACTGTATTTGAGTTTTGAGATGTATTTCTGGAATTATGTATCTTAGACACTTAGACTTCTATCTCCTGTATCTCTTTTGGATTTCATGTTTATCTATCTTTATCATTCTACCTTAGATTGTGATTGAGTTGTACCTCTGTGTTGGCCTCCTTATGGAGAGTATTCATATTATGCTAGTTATAGTTCATGACATAGAACAGCGATTCTACCGCCGACACTGCGGCGTAGGCTGGGCGTTGTTACGTACTCGTACCCTCACGGTGGGTGCGGGTCGTGACAAAATAATATGTTCGCCTTTGAACCACGTAATTGTATTCAGTGACATCTCTCTTGAACTTTTATTGTTTTTGTCTTTCACTGATTGGAAAGACGAAAGCTCGTAATTGATAGATAGATACAGAGCATTCCCCATGGCTATGATAGTTGTATACGCAAGTGTAGCTACCATCGGCCAGCCCTGTGACTGGAACCTTACCTTGAGTCATTCGTCCTCCCTTAGACACTAAACCTACTATCTTGATCTTCTAGTCATTGGAGTTCGAGAATGATTAGGGTCCTTTCCTTGATCAAGTGCCAACCTAGGAGACTACCTATCCTCAAGAGACCAAATATTGTGAGCCTCTAACCATTTGTTTGAAGCTTGGTTTAACTAGAACCCTTGTGACAATAGACTGGCAGGCTTGACACAAATAGAATTCAAGACCAGTTGTTAGAAATCTTTCATATGATGTGCCTTAGAGTTGGTTACCCTGTCGATAACTCTTGTATACTTGACGAGTAGATCATTCTATTTTATCGACCATGGGTTATTATATACACACTCATTTCCATTTATTGAGGAACGACCCTTGACATGACTTATATACGGTATCCTGTAACGCCGTGCCTTACTCTATTAACAAGAGTCACGGTACAGTATCCGGACTTAGGAACCCTCTAACCTCATTATTGCTAAAACCATATCCTAGCTTCTAAGGTGGGTAGACTATAGGCCTTCTAAAATTTTGGGATACAAGGATTACTGATTGAATAGAATAATTTCCATGAGCATGATAATTAGTGCCCCTGGACTCCACTTTCGATTAGGTCATTTTGTGTCCCCGGCCGTGTCATTAATATTCGGAGCACGAGATCAACTGTTACCTTTCAACAATTATATATGCAAGACCTAGACGAGTCCACCTTCCTCTAGGTATATCATGTCCCACTCAAACTCGTCACCTTGTACTCTATTTTGGGGTACGACTTTTAGGTTAAAAGGATTAGCCGTAACCCTTACCGTAATACCGGTGTACTTTTCGACTCCCATTAGAGCCTCGACCTTGACTCAACTCATTCGACCCAATATGGTTGTGACCTACTCGAAGTCCATTACCACACGCCACTAGTGTGCCACTTGATAGAGGCCTTTTGTGCTACTTAAACACAAAGTCACCGAAAGCGCATTTTGGACTTAGGAACTTAGCTAACCAACCTGACTGGCAACTAGCTCAACCACTTGAGTTAAATCCTATTCTAGGGTACCCTAACCTAGTAGAAATAGTTTTATCAATGGAATCTTGTCCAGTCCATATAGATTGCAATCCAAGGTTCACCCAACCAACGAGGGATGTCCAATCAGGAAGCCCATTAAGACTCAGTAAAACCCATCCATGCATACCACCATATTTGGACTATAAAACCAAACTATTTGAAATAGGTCCCTACCCCTATTATGTAGTCTCCACCTCTTAGAATGTGAAGTCATTCGTAACCCTTATTTCATCTACCTGAAAGTCAAGATACGATCTTGTATTGCATTTATACCCCTTGCTCGTGTGTTTAAATAACCACGGAAAAGGCCACAATCTTGATTTCTCAAATTCGGTTCTATTAGAAAATCTTATTCAGATAGAATTTCGAGAACGGAACTTTCATATTGCATGGATTGCGAGCCCCTCTAGGAAACGAAGGGTTCTTCGATTTAGCAAGTGACTGGACTAGAGTAGCCCAATCTAGCAAATAGGTCGATGGTTCATAAACTTTCTTTCTATCTGCATCATAGGATACTCTCTGCAGTTCTTGAAACTTCATAACTGCTCTCGATTATTTTTTCTTATCTATCTGTCCTTCCTATTCTAGAGCGACGAGTGGTCATGCTTATTAGAATTTATCAATATTTCTTAGCTACTTGTGAAAATTGTTGCTTGTTAAATTTTGGGTTGCTTGATAGATGAGAGAGGATTATAGATGTCATGTACAGTAGATATCTATTAGTAGAAATTTTAGCAGTTAGTTGGAAGATTATAAGGTTTTAGCGACAAAAGATTTGATGGAGTAGTGCGACCAAAGGTGGGTAGAAGTCCTCCAGTATTCGGAATTACGAAATGGCTTGGAGGAGGTATAAATAATTCGGAGAAATAAAATTTGAGAATATTGTGGTAATAGTGGATTTATTCTTTTATTTTTTTTTATTTTGAATTTTAGGCATGTTTATGAGTTAGAATTTCGTGAACAAAATTATTTTTAAGATGGGTAGATTGGTAGCTCCCCTTCCCAAAAATTTTGAAATATTTTAATTATTATTTTAATCGATTTAAATGGTATATACCCCAATGTTGGTTTATTTAATTTCGTTATTATTATTTTGTTATTGAGGTTATTATTATATGATATTATTATTATTATTGGTTGTATTTGTCAAACAAATGTAATATATATATATATATATATATATATATATATATATATATATATATATATATATATATATATATATATATATAGGCCCTACTCTAGAAAGAGATATACTGAGGTTTACTTAGAATTTATTAATGTATAAAAATAGATGTGTGCGTGTATGTATATGTACTTGTTAATATTTTTTGATGCTAGATTGAAATATAGAAAATATATATGTGTATATATGTATAAATGTGTATGTATGTGTATTTGTATATATAAATATATAATATAATATATGTGTATGTTTATGTAAATATAAATATACGTATATAGTGGGTATATATAATATATTTATGTGTGTATAAATATATGCATAAATGTACCTGCATATTTATATATATATATATATATATATATATATATATATATATATATATATATATATATAAAAGAAATGTAATGAATAGAAATAGAAAAAGAAAAATAAAAAGGAAATAATAAAAACAAAAAAAAGCCAGGCCCACGTACGCCCCTCCTTTATTCCCAGAACCATACAGCTAACCCCAACCCGAATTGAACCCACATAGCAACTGAAGCCCACATAAAGGGCCGAACACCCCAAGCCACAGTAAGCAAACAGACCCCAGGTCTACGAGTTATTCCCACACCCGCACAAATCAGCCAACCTGAGAGTTAGGAGGGGCTTCACAGCCGACCCCATATAGGGATTATAAATATATAGAGAGCGATCGAGAGGAGTTGATACGAAACCCTAACCCACGCCTTGCCGATCTCCTACCCTGGGCGTACCCCCACGCACGCGCGCGCCGCTGAGGGCCACCGTCGGCCGGCCGGAGCTGCCGCGGCAGTGCGTACAGGCGGGTCAAAACTAGTCAGAACAGAGCAGTAGCGACCCGACTTCGTCGGCCGAGTTCTCCGCGTACGGTTGAGCAAACTACGATCCATCTTCGCAGGTAGAAACCCAACCTATATGACTTACAACACCTTCACTTGGTTCGAATTTATACGACCTAGATTGCCCGTTAAATCGACGCAAAGTCGGAGAAAAACCTGTCGAAACAGGATAGTATTTCGAGTCCAAGAACCCATTTTGGAAGGAAGAATTTGGACAGTTTATTGAGAAATTTTAGGATATGTTTGAAGAGATTCATAGGCAACATATACAGGATGGAAACCCAACTCATAGTTTTATTTTTCATTAGTTAGTTTGTGATTATTTCAGTTTCAAACTTTTAGAAAAAAACTAGTTTCGAAATTATAGAAATTCAATAAATCTCTTCGATACGACGTGCGTCCCGCCATTTCTGGCGACGTGGTCGCGAACCGAAAGCATCGAAAGGTGCGTAACGGCTTCGTAATCGTGTGGGCTTTGACGGAATTCAAATTGGTCGCGTGTGCACGACAAATTTGATGTGTATCCGTCGAAATTCACTGTATCGGCCTCTGTGCAAGTTTCCCAATTACTTCGTGCACGCTCGTCAGATCGAGACGAAACTTACGCCAACAGGACCGTATCATTTTTCTGGTCCTGTATGCCAAGTTTGGTCCAATTCTGAGACAGTTGAATAAGACGCTATTTTGCGGGCCCCACGGTCCGACTCAACGGGCAATTTTGTGCACGGCCCACCGGAATCCAACTCTGGACATATGGTCGGGTTCATATCAGAAAACCGTACATGTTGACAAATAGTTTGACGACTTTAGAAACCGTTGACTCTGGCACGCTTTTCGGTGCAAAACGGGTCCAACGGCGGATACCGTTTTGATCCGAAATTACCGTTTTGCTTCTGTATCCAGAATTGGACTTAAAGACAGGCAATCCTAGCTAATTTGACTTTTCAAAGAACATTGGTAATGTTTATTTCAGCATCTGGAGACTTCTGCATGTGTTGACTGATTGTGGTTCATTGAGTGGTATGGTATTTTTGGTTTCACCAGCTAAGGACCTCAGGCAAGTGCACTTTTTGATTGCTTTCGATTCATAGTAGTCTTCTCATTTCATGTTTATGCATATATCTTGTTGCTTGTTGACACGCTCGTCACACGGAGTAGTCGGGAGGGGAAATATCTTAGTAGACATGTGGACTACCGAGAAATATCCCCAATATGTCTATTCTTACCTGATAGCAGCTGCACACGACACGTACAGTGTGCCGAATTTACCCCTTAGCCGTTCACATTTCGAAACGGATATTTCACACCACATAGGTTGATGTCTTTTATTTTTTTTCTTTTCTTCTCCACCGTGCCATGTCATCAGTACTTTTCAGTTTTTATATCTCATATGTTATTTTCATGTCTTATTAATTCTATTGTATTTTCGCATTGCCGTCAGTTTGTGTACTTATTCCATTCCTGACTGGAAACCAACATTTTTCAGGTTTAGCCACGATCACTCTTAGCGCTGGGAAGACATGGGTATAAATAGTAGAACTAGTTATCATTTTCATTAATTGTGAGAACTTTGTATTTTTTTTTTAAATATAAATCTTGTAAATGTGTAATAAACTTAGAAATGTGAATGAGCAGCAAATATTATATTTTGCGATTTTGAGCATTTATTTCTTGTGGGCTTGACAGCGTTCTACCGCCGACTCTGCGGCATAGGCTGGCTTAGACACGTCTCGTATCCGGAAAAGCGGGCGCGGGTCGTGACACTTCCCGACATCATCCCAAGATAGGGGTGTACGACATCTTCGCCCGTACAGAGCCTCGAAAGATGACATCTCAATGCTGGCCTGAAAATAATTATTGTAAGCAAACTCCACCAAGTACAGGTGATCCTTCCAGGATCCTCCAAAATCTAAGACGCACGTCCGCAGCATGCCCTCGAGCGTCTGAATAGTCCTCTCTATCTGTCCGTCCGTCTGAGGGTGGTATGCAGTACTAAAACTGAGCTGAGTGCCCAAACTAGTCTGCAGACTCCGCCAGAAATGGAAAGTAAAACGACTATCCCGATCTGAGACAATACTGACCGGAACTCCATGAATCCTGACAATCTGCCACATGTACATCTCTGCAAGCCTCTCAATAAAAGTACCCACTTTAAATGGCAAAAAGTGGGCCGATTTGGTCAACCTGTCCACGATGACCCAAATTGCGTCTTTTCCTCCTAGTGTACGCGGCAATCCAGATACAAAATCCATCGTGATATGCTCCCACTTTCACTCTGGAATGGGCAATGGCTGTAATAAACCTCCTGGCCTCTGCCTCTCTGCCTTGACCTGCTGACAGACCAAACATCTGGCTACGAAGCGAGCTGCCTTCCGCTTCATCCCATACCACCTAACGTGCTCCCTCAGATACTTGTACATCTTGTTGGCACCAGAATGTATAGAGTACTGAGATCGATGGGCCTCCTGTATGACCTGCTCCCTGAGCTCTCCACTGGGCACACACAGTCTGGAACTGTGCCTTAAAGCGCCATCCTCTGCAAGAGTAAACTCATCATCTACTAGCCATGCTCGAACCTGCTCTCGGATACACCGCAGGGCAACATGCTGGAACTGCGTCGAGTTGATCCTCTCCATCAAGTTTGACTAAATCTGAAGGCCCCACATCTGCATCTAAACTCCTGGCACAATCACCTCAATCCCCAGGCTCTCCAAATCTGTTAGCAAGTAACGATCCATAGTCAAACACATGGCCATCGGATACCTACTCAAGGCATCGGCAACCACGTTGGCCTTTCCTGGGTAATACTGTAGTGAAATGTCGAAGTCATTCATCAACTCCAACCACCTGCGCTGCCTCATGTTGAGCTCCTTCTGCGTAAACACATACTTCAAGTCCTTATGATCTGTGAAGATCTCCACCCTCTCTCCATATAAGTAGTGTTTTCACAACTTCAAAGCAAATATCGCTGCTGCCAACTCCAAGTCGTGGGTAGGATAGTTCTTCTCATGGGGACGTAACTGCTTGGAAGCATAGGCAATCACCTTTCCATGCTACTGCAAGACACAACCCAAACCCTTTCCTGAGGCGTCACTTAGATAGTGAACCCTCCCGATCCTGATGGCAATGTCAGAATCGGAGCTGTCGTCAGCCGCTTCTTCAACTCATCAAAAGTGACCTAACACTCCTCTAACCAAACAAACTCTGCATCCTTTCGGGTCAGCCTAGTCAACGGCTCTGCAATCCGGAAAAAATCCTGCACAAAACTCCTGTAATAGCCTACCAGTCCCAAGAAGCTCATGATCTCTGCTACTGAACTCGGTGCCGACCAAGCCTCAACTGCCGTGATCTTCTTTGGGTCTACTGAGATCCCATCTCCAGTCACCACATGACCCAAGAAGTCAACTCTGTCCAGAAAGAACTCGTACTTCGAGAGCTTGCCATAAAGCTTCTCCCTCCTGAGTGTCTCCAGAACCACTCCCAAATCTTCTCATGCTTCTCCTTAGTCTTCGAATACACCAAGATATCATCGATGAACACCACCACGAACTTATCCAAGTACTGGTGGAACACCTTGTTCATCAAGTTCATAAATATCGTCGGTACGTTGGTCAGCCCAAACGGCATAACTAAGAACTCAAACTGCCCATACCGCGTCCTGAATGCGGTCTTCGGAATATCCTCCCTCTTCACCTTTACCTGATGATAACCTGACCTCAGATCAATCTTCGAAAAAACTCAAGCTCCGCTCAACTGATCAAAGAGATCATCGATCTGCGGCAGTGGGTATCTATTCTTGATCGTCAGGTTGTTGAGTGTTCTGTAGTCGATACGCATCCGTACCGACCCATTATTCATGGGTACAAAGAGTACCAGTGTACCCCAAGGTGAAGAACTTGATCGGATGAAGCCCTTGTCCTGTAACTCATCTACATGCTTCTTCAATTTCACCAAACCACTGTTGTTTACTCGATAGACATGCTGAAAAAATCGGTTCCGCGATGGAAACCAAGTCTATTGAGAACTCAACATCCTTGTCTGGTGGAAGTCCTGGCAACTCCTCCGAAAAGATGTCCATAAACTCCGCAATCAAAGGATGTGGAGCCGTCTGCTCCTCAATTGAAACCCCACAGAAAAGTTTGCTGCTCTGCTCCGCTTGCCGTCAGGTGAACTCGAACTCTGGCTCTCCTGGCGCTCCGAACAGAACTCTACCCCCTCGACAATCTATGCTAGCGTGGTGTCAGCTCAACCAATCCATACCTAATACGATATCGTAGTTCGGTAGTGGCATTACGAGCAGACTTACCTCCAACTCTCAGCCTCCCAAAATAACACTCCGTCCTCTGCAAACATCACTCACGAGAATAACACCACCCCCAGTCATGATCTTGCAGGTCCTAGGCAATGATTCAATTACAAGGCAGTATCTAATAGCAAATGATACCGATACAAAACTGTGGGAAGCTCCAGAATCAAATAGAGCGAAAGCTTGAATGGAGTCGAAAAAAACTGAACCTGCAATCAACTCCCCAATGGCCTCTGCATCCTCGGCCCGAAAGCTTGCCCCTGCTGACCTCCCCGGGCCTGCTGCTGATGCTGGATGAACCTCTGCTGATGAGTCTGCAGTGGTCCCTTCTGCTGTCGTACCCAAGCCTTGGCTTCCGCTCCTGTACTGCTCTGCCTGTGAACTGAGAGCACTCCTTCAACTGATGATCAGCTGCTCCACATAGTAGGCACCTGCCCAATCTCTTCTTACACTCACTCTACCTATGCCACGGCTTCTTGTAGTAAGCACAGCTGGTGGTCTGTTGTCTCGGTGCCTGCTGCTGCACCCTCGGCTGCTGATGCTGCACCGGCTGGAGGGGTGCCCTGTCACGCCCCGACCCAGAATCACCCGAATCATCATCCTCGCAGGATGCGTGATACCGCATGAGCCTAGAGTTGCGCTCGTGTAAGGCAAGATGACAAGTTCTCAAATGGTTATCTTTGTGTTGATATCAACAACGAAAGGAAAATAGAGTATACGAAACAATTCTCTTTATTGATATTCGAAGCTAAGATTATAAGGCTTTTGATAGCCCAACAATATATGCCAGATTGGCTACAACACTCAGGCTCTCTCTTGTCCACAAAGGATTTCACTGTTCCATATATCATGCCTTCTATATCTCGGCCGCATTAATCATGTTGCATGTCCGAGCGTCAATGCGATCGTACGCTTCAATACGCTACGGTATTCCAAGCCTCAACACGTTCAAGCGAAGCCTCTCTGCGAGCAATTCATTCCCTGCACCCTACATGAAAGCTGGTGTGGGATCAGTACGTTCGTCCTCGTATGTACTGACGAAAAGACCTTTTTTCTAAATCGACATTTTAGTGTTTATGTTCAATCATGCAACTTAGCTTATGATCTTGCTATATTCTTCTTAGGGTCGATTTTATGGCATATTCGAAAGCGTAAAGCATGTTATCATGGAAAGCATGTCACTTGAATTGAATAGGCAAGCATACAAGCAATCTCATGTTTGATTCATGGTACGACTCCTTACCAACATGGACGCACTCGTCCTTGCACCGACGCAGTAATTATGCCCCATTCCTTCCCTGTCATATTATAAGTGCTCTTTATGCAGGATCTATGTATACGGGACACATACGTCCCTACACTTTTAACCCATCATTCCTTAGCTATATGAAGGTCTTGGCGTATCCACGCCGGAATGGACTAAAGGAGTTTCTTTTATTTTTCTTACTTTCTTTTCTCTCCTTATTTTCTTTCTCGAGTTTGGATAGCCCGACGTTTCACGGGTTGGGTTGCTATCCCAATCAACCGAAACTTACCACTGTATACCATTATTTGCGACTTTTTACATCTACAATCGAGTTCTAATCAGACTTCATCAGATGTGCGCCTATAAAAGATTATATCCTTCCTAGGCCGAACGGTCTCGGTGCCCTGGTGTACCCGTTCAGAGGGAACATTCCGTACATGGAAGATATCTCAATTATCTCTCGTCTATTCCATTCGACCATGTAACGCCCTATTATTCAAACAACCAAGCATAGTCTTGAGTCCGAGACTCAGACTTTATCATCCCGTATTTCTTTCGTTAACTTTCTGTGTTCTTATATTTCATACTTCGTTTCAATGTTCAACGGCATCATGTCTCAACTCAATGTTCATCAATCGAACGATCCGAAGGTCCCGAACACCTTTCGAGGCACCATGTCATATCTGACAGTTCTACCACATTCATGCCACAACTATATTCTTTTACAACAAAGCCATCTTTTATGATCTCATGCACATAGGCACGTTTCAATCATTTATCATCTATCCTTTGTGTCGTGCACTTGTTGTATGCATCGAAGCCGTATTTTCATGTTTTATGCCTTAGTGTTCAATGTCTGTAGCTTGCGTGCTAGGGCGCTCGCCTATTGTCTTTCAATGTTCTAGCTTTTCTAACTCGTGCGCGAAGGCACGGTATGGTTCGTGCACTAAGGCACTCGCCGAATACAGTTATCCAATGTTCTTGCAGCTTGCATACTGAGGCGCTCGCCTTTGCGATATCCAATGTTCCATAGCGACTCGTGCATTTGATGCATGTTTCATTTCAATTGTTCTAACTAGTGTTCGATACACACTATGAGTTATCTTCCGATCGGACCACGCCCGTGGCGTCGATAGGCTAACTTAGCATACAATGATATAGTTTGACTTAGGCATGAAGGAGTAAAAAGAAGAGTCAATCCTTCCATCTTGAGTTGATACGTCTTGTCGTTTTGCCAAGCCGATGCGGCTCGATTTCTTAACTTCGTTGTACGGCCAACTCTCCTGACTTAGCCATTCGAGCACTTCGTGCTTCATTGAATTATACGTCCGATTTGGCTTACCGTGCCCATGTCTCAGCCCACCGCAAGGCGACGATTTGGTTTCGCGGACCCCTTACTGAATAAGGCAGAATGCCGATCTCTAATATTTTAGCGTAAACGTATAGCCTGTACATGAAACCAATTAAAATCAATACTTACATCGATTCGGACTTGCACCTTGGTCGATTCGATTTCTTAAATCTTCGAACCGATTTAACGCACTTATCCTTCGGGCAATGCGGCACTTCGTATCGATTCACTCGATGCATTCTTTGGGACAAGGCAACTCTTCGCATCAACGTAGTTTGATGCGTTGCTCGGGACAACGTAACTCTCGTATCGATAGATTTTATTTGGTCAACGTGACTCTTCGAGTCAATGACTCAGCATAATGCACCGTGCGGAGCGGGATATTACATTGGCCGAGTTATGTCGGAATCGAGTCATTCTTCGCATCTCGTACAACGATTTATTTCCAATTTCCTTTGCACTCCGTGCAACAATTACTTTGATATGCGTTGCACCACGTGTAATAATTTTACTTCCGACTCGCGTTGCACATCGTGCAATAATTTATTTTCGACATCTATTGCACCTCGTGTAACGATTTATTCCCGACTTTTAAAGTCAATGCTCAAATCCGTTCAACACATTCGATATTGACTTATTACTTTCATTGCAACGCATTATTCAAGCTTCCGCATTGGTGCAACCAATATTCATAACCCATTGTACTTCGTGCATAAATTTTATTTCTCATTCGACATGTTACATTGCTACAATATCTCAAATCGTATTTTACAATTTGTTGCACTTGCAGCAACTAATATTTCACGGCTTGTTATACTTAATGCAATAAACCCATCGCAACTTTCTTAGCAAACATCATGCAATTTCTAAAACACATGCGGCAAAATTACACGATTTGTATTAGACTTATTGTATGGAACATCCAGTACGGCATCGAGTAGAGTCAAGAGTGATTCGATTGGTGGTGGGCAACTTTTAGAATTGTAATGAAACGAGTGTCCAGAGAAAATTGAGCCTAGAGCTTTGATACCAATCTGTCACGCCCCGACCCGAAATCACCCGAATCATCGTCCTCCCAGGGGGCATGATACCGTACGAGCCTGGAGTTGCGCTCGTGCAAGACAAGATGACAAGTTCTCAAATGGTTATCTTTGTGTTGATATCAACAACGAAAGAAAAACAGAGTATACGAAACAATTCTCTTTATTGATATTCAAAACTGAGATTATAAGGCTTTTGATAGCCCAACAATATATGCCAGATTGGCTACAACACTCAGGTTCTCTCTTGCCCACAAAGGATTTCACTGTTCCATACATTATGCCTTTTATATCTTGGCCGCATCAATCCTGTTGCATGTCCGAGCGTCAATGCGATTGTATGCTTTAATATGCTTCGGTATTCCAAGCCTCAACGCGTTCAAGCGAAGCCTCGTCGCGAGCAATTTATTCCCTGCACCCTGCATGAAAGCTGGTGGGGGATCAGTACATTCGTCCTCGCATGTACTGACGAAAAGACCTTCCTTCTAAACTGACATTTTAGTGTTTATGTTCAATCATGCAACTTAGCTTATGATCTTGCTATATTCTCCTTAGGGCCGATTTCATGGCATATTCGAAAGTGTAAAGCATGTTATCATGGCAAGCATATTACTCGAATTGAATAGGCAAGCAGACAAGCAATCTCGTGTATGATTCGTGGTGCGACTCCTTACCAACATGGATGCACTCGCCCTTGCACCGACGCAAGATGAATACGCCCCATTCCTTCCCTGTTATATTATAAGTGCTCTCTATGCAGGATCTATGTGTACGTGAGACATACGTGCCTACACTTTCAACCCATCATTCCTTAGCTATATGAAGGTCTTGGCGTATCCGTGCCAGAATGGACTAAAGGAGTTTCTTTTATTTTCCTTACTTTCTTTTCTCTTCTTTTTTTCTTTCTCGAGTTTGGGTAGCCCGACGTTTCACGGGTTGGGTTGCTATCCCAATCAACCGAAACTTACCGATGCATACCATCATTTGCGACTTTTCACATCTACAACCGAGTGGTAATCGGACTTCATCAGATATGCGCCTATCAAAGATTATATCCCTCCTAGGCCGAACAGTCTCGGTGCCCCAATGTACCCGTTCGGAGGAAACATTCCGTACACGGAAGATATCTCAATTATCTCTCTTCTATTCCATTCGACCATGCAACGCCCTATTATTCAAACAACCAAGCATAATCTTGAGTCCGAGACTCAGACTTTATCATCCCGTATTTCTTCCGTTAACTTTCTATGTTCTTATGTTTCATACTTCGTTTCAATGTTCAATGGCATCATATCTCAACTCAATATTCGTCAACCGAACAACCCGAAGGTCCCGAACACCTTTCGAGGCATCATGTCATATCCGATATTTCTGCCACATTTATGCCACGACTGTATTCTTTCGCAACGAAGCCATCTTTTATGATCTCGTGCGCGTTGGTACGTTTCAACACATTTATCATCTATCCTTCGCGTCGTGCACTTGCCGCACGCATCGAAGCCGTATTTTCATATTCTATGCCTTAGTGTTCAATGTCCGTGGCTTGCTCGCTAGGGTGCTCGCCTATTGTCTTTCAATGTTCTAGCCTTTCTAACTCGTGCGCGAAGGCATGGTATGGTTCGTGCACTAGGGCACTCGTCGAATACAGTTATCCCATTTTCTTACGACTTGCACACCGAGGCGCTCGCCTTTGCGATATTCAATGTTCCATAGCGGCTAGTGCATTTGATCCACGTTTCATTTTAATTGTTCTAACTAGTGTTCGACACACACTATGACTTATCTTCCGATCGGACCACACCCGTGGCGTCGATAGGCTAACTTAGCATACAATGATATGTTTTGACTTAGGCATGAAGGAATAAAAAGAAGAGTCAATCCTCCCACCTTGAGTCGATATGCCTTGTTATTTCGTCGAGCCGATACGGCTCAATTTCTTAACTTCATTGCTCGGTAAACTCTCCTGACTTAGCCATTCGAGCACTTCGTGCTTCATAAATTATACGTCCGAGTTGGCTTACCGTGCCCATGTCTCAGCCCGTCGCAAGGCGACGATTTGGTTTCGCGGACCCCTTACTGAATAAGGCAGAATGCCGACCTCTAATATTTTAGCATAAACGTATAGTCTGCACATGAAACCAACTAAAATTAATACTTGCATCGATTCGGACTTGTGCCTTGGTCGATTTCATAGAATCTTTGAGCCGATTCAATGTACTTATCCTTCGGGGCAATGCGGCACTTTGCATCGATTCACTCGATACATTCTTTGGGACAAGGCAACTCTTCGCATCGACTTAGTTCGATGCATTGTTCGGGACAACATAACTCTCTTATCGATTCGCATCGATATATTTCATTCGGTCAACACGACTCTTCGAGTCAACGGGTCAGCATAATGCACCGTGCAGAGCGGGGCATTACATGCCCGGCCCTACTACTGGAACTGCTGCGGCTGGAACTTCTACTGATGCACCTGCCTCTGCGGCTGCTGGTGCTAAAAATGAGGCCTCTTGGCATGACCTATGTTGCTGCTGGCTCCCTGGAAATCCTGACCTCTCTTCAGTTTCAGCCCCAGGTCGTCCTCTGTTGCCATGGCTCCTGTAAAGATCTCCGCGAAGGTAGCATTCCGGTCACTCTTAGTCAGTAACCGAACCTCCCCGATCAACCCTGGACGGAACTTCCTAGCCTTCGTCTTCTCCGTTAGATCATCTATAAACCTGGCCAACCGGCAGAACTCTCCGGCGTACTCTGCAACCGTCTGGTTCCCCTGAACCAGACTCTCGAACTGCGCCTCAATGCCTCCTAGTGCAACATCCGGAAAGAACTGTTCCTTGAATAGCTCCTTGAACTATTCCCATGTCAGACCCTCTGTTTCCACTCGAGGATCTGTCTGGTACTAGGTACGGGCTAGGTCCTGCATCTGATTGCCTGCTGCCTCAATATGAAGTCTGGCTGGTATCTTCGCCAGCCGAAAAATCTCCTCGATGTGCTCAATCCAATCATCTGCGTAGTGTATATCCTCGGTACCCAGGAAGTCTCTAGGGTGCATCTTCTGGAAGTCCTGGATGTCCTTCTCCCTCCTGTGAGGCTGCTGCTGCTTTCCCTAAGTAGACACCATCTCTATAGTCATACGGACCAGCTGATGGGCCTCGTCGATCCCTTGACGGAAGTCAGCAGTCTGACGCTGTTGCTGCTGCTGATGAGACTCCAGAATCCTCTCTACGAAGGAGAATAGATAAGCAGCATCTACCATCCCCGCAGGTGGAGGCTGCTGCGACGAAAGGATCTCAGGATTCACCGGCTCTGCCTCCTAACTGGTGGAGGTGCTCCTCCAAAAGCAACTAAAACACCCACCCCAGCTGGCATAACTGGGGCTGCGGTACGGAAAGCTGGCTGCTGAGGACGAGAGGTGGCAGACCTCTCATCAGCGTCCCCCGGTCCGGAGCAATGCGATCTCGTCTCGATAACTACCCTGGAGACACATATCAAACAAGAAACAATTTCTGAGAATGAGTCGAAATATCAAAGGAGGACGTTTATATTCAAAGGAAGACAATAAGCAGCAAAATGTAGATAAACGAAATCTGATAAGGAGTTTTCCTAGTATGATTGAGTACCTTCAAAATATCCTAATCCTACTACAGGCTGTAGTGATACTCTAGTTCGAATACTACTACATAAAACTAGACCTGCATGGGCCACCACTAAAAACGTGTCACGACCCGCACCCTAGAGTAAAGGCACGAGAAGTGAATACGCCCAGCATACGCCGCAGTGTCGACGGTAGAACGTTGTCCTAGGTCACAACATCTAACAATATAAGGTACTTGTACAGTATATACACTCCGAGTGGAGATGACAATACAGAAATACAGCCTCATTCACAACTAAGGCAGAAATACGATAAGATAGATAGATATGAAACGAATCCACAAAGATACAAATAGATAGAGAGTCTAAGTGTCTAAGATATCACAACAATCCAGAAACATCCAAACTCAAATACAATAATCCAGAGAATAAATACAGCTGAAAGACTACCCTAGACTAAGGGTGCATCATCCACTGCTAATGGATCCTGCTGGAGATCTAGGTCACAGCAATCCTCTAGGGTAGTCCCATAGTAAGTGGTACAGAGCGCCTCATCCTCATCCTCTGTAGTATTTTCAATAGTTTGAGTCAGGACAGGAGCGAGCACAATACATCTCACGCAAATCATAACAGGTTAGGAAATATAAACAAGCTAGAGAGTAAGATACATGAAACTGAAAGAACAACATGATATAAAAGAGAGAACTATAAGTAAATAGCTACTATAAATAGAGAACTATCAGTGACTAGTGAATCAGAGTACAAGATAAACATGTGAACAGCTGGAGATGATTCATGGCTATACTAAAAAGTTGATTCATGACTACACTACTTTAGAATATTCACATGTTTAGTTCTACTCCCTCATTTCTCCAATCAATACACAAGGATCCAATCAAGTTACGTTAAGATTCATGACTACGCTACTGTCTCATAATGAGTGATTCATGAATAGATTCGTAAAGGCTCTGTGATTCATGAGAGTACATGAATCACAAGCAGATTCATGATAGATTCATGATAATAGAAGCATGAGATACATGATGTAAGTGAAACACACTAGACATGAGTATCCGATGCTCCTGAGAGGGATAACATCTCATGAAGGGATCCATATAGTATCAATCCATGTTACCAATGTGACAACATCAAGTAAAGTAATCTAGAGCAGGAATATAATCCTAAGCAAGATATGAAATGATAAGAGAATGTACTCGTCTGATATCCTGAATATCTGAAATGAAATACTGCCTAAGGAGTGGTGTCTGGCTCCTATTGAACAGTACAAGTCACAACATATCCAAAATTGTAAAATAGATTGCTACAATGCATTCTACATGATATTTGGGTCAATCTAGGCTAAAGTCAACCTTTGGTCAACTCTAGTCAACTATACTAGTCAAACTAGGTCAACTAGGTCAAACCTAACCCAAACAAGTCTCACTAAGCCTAGCCATATCTATCTAGCATTCACACATCAATACAAGGGCATACAAAACTATCAACACACATCTCATATGTATTCATGCCAATACACATAGGAATACACATAGGGACCATAGGCTATATCCTATAGGGCTATAAGCCATATATAGTCTATATTAGTAATGCATATATTTTCACACATTATATATATATATATATATATATATATATATATAT